>JAJEOU010000117.1:2048559-2110798 GCA_021534815.1 Acrocephalus arundinaceus | reverse complement strand
CCCAGAACTGCATTTGAGGACACTATGGCTGAGATAGGGACCAAACAACAACAACTACAGTAATTGCCCCCAGAAGTGACAAAGAAAAGGTGGATAAGAGAGCCAAGGAGCGATCAGCAAGACTCACCCACCTTTTAGTAGTCCCACGTGGCAGTGCAAAAGTCTGATGGAGGGTGGAGGTTAACAGTAGACCGTCGTGGCCTGAATGAAGTGACGCTCCCACTGAGTGCTGCTGTACCAGACATGTTAGAGCTCCGATATGAACTGGAGTCGAAGGCAGCCAGGTGGTATGCTGCACTTGGCATTGTCAATGCATTCTTCTCAATTCCTTTGGCAGCAGAGTGCAGACCACAGTTTGCTTTCATGTGGCGAGGTGTCCAACACACCTGGAATCGACTGCCCCGGGGTGGAAACACAGCCCTACCATCTCTCACAGACTGGATCCAAAGTGTACTGGAAAGGGGTGATGCCCCTGAACAGCTACAATACGTTCATGACCATCATTCTGTGGGGCAGTGAGGCAGAAGAAGTGTTTGAGAAGAGAAAAAGAATAGTTCAGAATGTTCTGAAAGCTGGGTTTTCCATAAAGAAAAGCAAGGTCAAGGGACCTGCACAGGACATCCAGTTCTTGGGCGTCAAATGGCAGGATGGCCGCCGTCATGTGCCTATGGATGTGGTTTAATAGATAGCAACTGTCTTCACCAGCTAAGAAGACGGAAACACAGGCTTTTGTAGGCCGCCTGGGGTTTATGGAGAATGCATATTCCATGTTATAGTCAGCTTGTGAGGCCCCTCTATCGAGTGACCCAGAAGAAGAACCATTTTGAATGGGGCCTTGAGCAACAACAGGCCTTTGAGCAGATCAAACAGGAAATAGCTTGCGCGGTAGCTCTTGGGCCTGTTCATACTGGACCAGCCCTGCAAAATATACTCTACACTGCAGCTGGGTAGCATGGTCTCACTTGGAGCTTTTGGCAAAGAACATCAAGAGAAACCCGAGGTCGACCATTAAGGTTTTGGAGCCGGGGTTATTGAGGATCAGAAGGCCCACCACACTCCAGCTGAAAAAGAAATATTAGCAGCATATGATGGGCTTCGAGCATCCTCAGAAGTTGTTTAAAAAGAAGTGTGTCTCCTCTTGGCACTGCAATTTCCTGTGCTACGCTACATGTTCAAAGGAACCATCTCTTCAACACATCGTGCAAACAGTGCTGCATGAAGTAAGTGGGTAGGTAGCTCTGATCACACAACAAGCTTGACTGGGGAAACCCAAGTGCCCGAGAATCCATGAAAGCAGGCAGAGATTTTGGAGAATTTCTTTGAAAGGTCACTCGTGCTCAAAAAGCACCACCATATAATGAGTTATCAGAAGATGAAAGAGGCCATGCTCTCTTTTCTGATGGATCCTGCCTTGTGGTAGGAAACCATCAGAGGTGGAAAGCTGCTGTGCGGAGTCCCACACAACGAGTCGTGTAGGCCGCCAAAGGAGAAGAAAAGCGGCCCGTACTGTGTCTCTATACTGACTCCTGGATGGTGGCTAATGCCCTATGAAGGTGGCTACAGCAATGGAAGAAGACCAATTGGCATTGCAGAGGTAAACCCATCTGGGCTGCCGTGTTGTGGCAGGACATCACTGCATTGATAGAAAACATGGCTCTGAAGGAACGTCACGTAGATGCTTACATGCCCAAAAGCCATGCCACTGAGGAACATCACAACAATGAACAGCCAGATAAGGCTTCCAAAACTGAAATAGCTCAGGTAGACTTAGACTGGGAGCAGAAGCGTGAGCTCTTTAAAGCCCGATGGGCTCATGAAACATCAGGACGTTTAGGAAAAGATGCAACCTACAGATGAGTTTGTGATCGGGCGGTCGGCCTGACCACGGAGGCTATCACACAGGTCACCCATGAATGTGAAACGTGCTGCAATCAAGTGAGCCACATGAGTAAAATCTCCTTGGAATAGATGGCCAAACTGGGTTTTAAATATGGTGACGCCACGCAAATTGACTATATTGGGCCACTGCCATGAACACACCAAGGCAAGAGCTTACATATTCATTGTGGTAGAAGCAACTACTGGTTGGCTGGAAAAATACCCTGTAAGCCATGCTATTCCTCGAAACACTCTCTTAGGCCTTGAGAGACCCATTTTGTGGTGACATGGTACCCCAGAAAGAATGGAATCAATGAGTCTCATTTATGAAATAGCCTCATAAACTCTTAGGCAAAGAAACATGCATTGAGTGGATATATCACATCCCTTATCACCCACAAGCCTCTGGAAAGACTGAGAGGTATGATGGACTGCTGATGACTATTGTCAGTAGGGTTAGGCAATCAGGCATGGAAGCATTGGGATGCAAATTTAGCAGAAGCCACTTGGCTGGTTAACACCAGAAGATCTGCTAACCGCACTGGTCCTGCCCAAACAAAACCCCTACATACTGTGGGAGGAGATAAGGTCCCCATACTACACACAGGGAAGTGGCTAAGGAGGTCGGTGTGGAATTCTCCTCCCATGGGAAAAGGCAAACCTATTAATGGGATTGTCTTTGCTCAAGGACCTGGGTGTACTTGGTGGGTAGTGCAGAAGGATGGGGAGACTTGGTGTGTTCTTCAAGGAGATTTAACCTTGGGTGAAAAATAATCTCTGTGTAAATTGTATGTTGCAGGAAGTAACTTGCCGGAGTGACATGAACCGACGAAATGACAATTTTGCGAGGAGCAAGGAGAGTGCGGCAATGACCTAGGCAAGGCTGGTGTTGGTGCCGAACGATCGAGTTTGCTGCTTCTCCTGTCCTGAGCACCCATCTTGATGGCATGGAGCCCATGTCACGGCCTGGTTTTGAACATCTGGAGGGATGGAGGAAACCCATGAAATGGGAAATTAATATCTGTCTTTGAAAGGACAGGAGACAGTAGTTAATGAAAATGTATGCATCTATGTCTTAGGCATAAAGATGGTTTAAGCCTGGAGTTTAAGTTGTAAGCATTGGTAGGAAGGGATTTCAGTAATGACAAATAAATACAATGGAATAATTAGAAGACAGATATAGATCCATATATATAATCCTGTGGGATCTGAGTATGGTGCAAATGGTACAAGTAAGGAGTGGAGATTGTATTGGGTGTTACTGAGATGGAGTTCATTTTACCCTCAGCGGCCCTCACAGTGCCGTGCTTTGCATTGGAAGCTGGAAAGGTGTTGATAACACCCCAGTGTTTTGGTCACTGCTGAACAGTGTTGGCGCATCATCAGTGCTGTCTCTCCAACATTCTGCCCCTATCGATAGGCTGGGGGTGGGCAAGATCCTGGAAGGAACACAACTATGCCCACTGACCCAAACTGGCCAGAGGGATATTCTATACCATATGACTTCAGCTCAGATATAAAAGCTAAGGAGGGGCAAGGAGGCACATTCGTTATTTACAGTGTTTGCCTTTTGGAGCAACCCCCATGTGTGCTGAAGCCCTGCTTCCCAGAAAGTGGCCAAGCAGCACTTGCTGATGGTGTATTGGTTTGGAAAGACAGGTGTCTGCCAGGAAAAGCCGGAGCCTCCCTTGGAATGGAGAATGTAAACCCTCTCCCTCCAAATTATAGTAATTTTGAACTTAAGGGGCTTTCAGGCAAAGATATGGGAATAGGAATAACAGTTCTTTACTAGGAATATTAAAAATAAAAATATAGTAGTACAAAAAAAGGCAAACAAACAAAAAAAGAAAACACTGACAGAGTCAGAATACAACCTGACACCCTGTTGGTCAGGGTGTTGGTAGCAGTCCAATTAAGTCCTCCTAGAGTGACAGATGTGGTTCTGTTGGAACAGAGATGATCCTGTAGAAGGGTGTAGTTTTCTCTGAAGGTCCAGTGGTGGTGAGATGGGTCTGGTCTTCCTCTGGGAATCCAGTGGAAACACGCTGTTCTGGTGATCTGAATCTCTGGTTTTATCCAGGTAGGAATGCTTGGCTCCTCCCGCTGGGTGGAGCATCTCACAATGGGATGATGTATATTTATCAGACATGCAGTGAGCCTTAGTGGCCCATTAACAGAAGATATCTCCCGGTTTTTGGGGGGGGGGGAGATTGGTCATGGAAGAGATAAAGAAAACACCTCCCCAACCGGTTTCAAAAGATGGCAATAAAATACATACCTTTGGTTACATCTTGCATTGCAACCCAAGACGTTATCCACCCCTTATTCTATTACCATCTGCATCATACCCAAATAAACAAACTCTCTCTCTATATATATATATATATCTACATACACAATGAAACTTTACACACAATTCTTGCTTAAGAGTAGGTTTCCCTGTGGTACACAACAGGTTCCTCCATCTTTCTGCATTACCCACCAAGTGTAACCAAGTCCTTGAGCAAAAACAATCCCACGGATGGGGCCACCTTTGCTTGAGGTGGGGCTAATCCAAACAGTCGTTCCTAAAATGTAAGGGATCAGGCTTCTTTTTGTGCTCTGCCAAGGTCAGGATGAACAACACTCGGGAAACGCCAAGCTCGAGTTTGGTCTTGGTTATTTATTATATCTTATCTATTTACTGTATTTACAGTCTCACGAGGCATGAGCTCCTACTTACAAGTTAGAGAAACAAGGTAAAATGGCGTCCTTTTAACTCTTACCAAGGCTATTTAAGAGATATTTACTGAATACCAAGGTGACACCTATATTATTTATACTTTTGACCCAATAATGACCATCCAAGGTCCACAATGCGGGCCCCTTTCACCCAATTAGAGAAAACTGCCCAAATCCATGAAGAAGAAAGAAGGAGAAGGCGAAGAAGATGAACTCGGACAACGCCCTGAATCCTCCATCTTAGCCCATATATATTATTATATACTAAAACCCCAAACCCAGGTTTTCACCCTGTGAGATCACACAACACCACTCAAGTCACACATCCACAACCCCTGTGCTGACATTGTTGAAAGAGAGAAGTGGCCAAAGCTATACCTTTATACCGATTCGTGGATCGTAGCCAATGCTCTGTGGGTTTGGCTGTAAAGGTGGAAAAAGGCCAACTGGCAGCATAGGGGAAAACCAATTTAGGCTGCTGATGAGTGGAAAGACATTGCCACTTGGGTAGAGAAGCTACCTCTGAAAGTCTGTCATGTAGATGCCCATGTCCCCAAGAGTCGGGCTAATGAGGAGCACCTAAACAATGAGCAGGTAGATCAGGCTGCAAAGATGGAGGTGTCAAAAATAGACTTACATTGGCAACACAAGGGAGAGTTGTTCCTAGCTCAATGGGCCCATGATGCCTCAGGTCATCAGGGCAGAGATGCCACCTACAAGTGGGCACGAGACTGAGGGGTGAATCTAACCATCAACAGTATTTCTCAGGTTATCCATGACTGTGAGATGTGTGCTGCAACTAAGCAGGCCAAGCGGGTGAAGCCCCTATGGTATGGCAGGTGGTGGTCCAAATATAAGTATGGGGAGGCCTGGCAGATTGATTATATTACACTGCCCCAAACCTGCCAAGGCAAGCGCTATGTGCTGACCATGGTGGAAGTCACCACTGGATGGTTAGAGACCTACCCTGTGCCTCACGCTACTGCTCAGAACACCATCTTGGGCCTTGAGAAACAAGTCCTGTGGAGACATGGCACCCCTGAGAGAATCAAGTAGGACAATGAGACCCATTTCAAGAACACCCTTATAAATACCTGGGCCTGAGAACATGGTATTGAATGGATATATCATATCCCTTATCATGCACCAGCTGCCAGGAAAGTTGAACAGTGCAACGGACTACTTAAGACTACCTTGGAAGCACTTGGCAGGGGGACCTTCAAAACTTGGGAAATGAACTTAGCAAAGGCCACCTAGATGGTCAACACCTGAGGCTCCATCAATCGAGCTGGTCCTGCCCAGTCTGAACCCTTGCACACAGTGGATGGAGAAAAAGTCCCTGTGGTACACATGAAAGGTATTTTAGTGTTGGAACCCTGGAGGCTGAAAATTTCAGGATTCCTGAGCTGAGGGGTTCTGAGCCTCAGAAAAGCACAGCATTTGACTTGAGGCCTTGGAACAGGCTCCTGAGATTGTGTGGTAGCACAGGGGTTGTGGATGTGTGACTTGAGTGGTGTTGTGTGATCTCACAGGGTGAAAACCTGGGTTTGGGGTTTTAGTATATAATAATGAATATGGGCTAAGATGGAGGATTCAGGGCGTTGTCCGAGTTCATCTTCTTTGCCTTCTTCTTTCTTCACGGATTTGGGCAGTTTTCTGTAATTGGGTGAAAGGGGCCCGCATTGTGGACCTTGGATGGTCATTATTGGGTCAAAAGTATAAATAATATAGGTGTCACCTTGGTATTCAGTAAATATCTCTTAAATAGCCTTGGTAAGAGTTAAAAGGACGCCATTTTACCTTGTTTCTCTAACTTGTAAGTAGGAGCTCATGCCTCGTGAGACTGTAAATACAGTAAATAGATAAGATATAATAAATAACAAAGACCGAACTCGAGCTTGGCGTTTCCCGAGTGTTATTCATCCTGACCTTGGCAGAGCACACAAAGAAGGCCTGAACCTTTACAACTGCTGCCTGTTGTGTGAGGAAAAACACCTGCTAGTGCCAAGTCAGGACCTCTCTGAAGGAAGAAATCAGTGGAAAAGCTGGCAGCGAAAAGCTGGAAAAACTAGATCCCCGCGGACAAGACTTGCTCGGATCCGAAGCTCGTTATCTGCTGGCCGGAGGCCAGACCATGAGACCCATGTTTTTAGCTGACCTTCGCGTCAAGTAGGAACTTTTTAAAATACTCCTTCAGACCCAATCCAGTATAAAAATGGGAAACCCAATGTCCAAAACACAAAAAGAAAGCCTGGATAGGCTAGAATCTATGATAAAAAAAATCATCCTATTTCTGTCTCAAGCGATCAAATAAAAGACCTTCTAAGCTGGGTACAGGAACGGTACCCAAAAGCAGATGCAGAATTGCTTTTTCATCCATGTGCTGGTTTGAAAGAAAAACCAGTGAAGGACCCCAAGTCAGAAATACAATTTAATAAGATGAAAAGAAAATAAAGGAAAGTAAAAGAAAATAAAAGTAATAGTACAAAAAAAACTACTGACAGAGTCAGAATACAACCTGATACCCTGTTAGTTAGGGTAGTAGTGGCAGTCCAGATGAGATGGTCTTGTCGAAGCAGTGATTCCTGTAGAAACGTCTGGCAGCTCTTGTCTCCTCTGGAAGTCCAGTGGATAAAAGCTGCTTGTGCTGTCCTAAACCCTGGATTTATCCAGGTGGGAATGCTTGGCTCCTCCCCCTGGGTGGAGCATCTCACAATGGGGATGATCTCATTCTATGAGTCATGCAGTGGGTCCTTGATGGCCCATTAAACAGAGATAACCCCTGGAGGAAGTTATCTATGAGTCATGGGCAAGGCATTGTTAGTCTCGTTAACAGAAGATAAGGAAAACACTGCCCCACCTTGGCTCCAACGGCTCATGGGGATAGAATACATACTTTGGGCACAATTTTACATTGTAACCTAGGACAATCCACTTCTGTGGGACTCTGTCAGTGTAAAACTTTATACTCAGGCAACTCTTGGAGAAAATACAGCTATGAAGCTTCTCCCTTTATGTAGAGTAATATATGAAGCAATTGTTAACAAATATAAAGCTTCAACGACACTGAGTCCGCGCGGCAAAAAGCGGAGGAAGTGCAGGAAGGGGGAACAGTGTCTTCCCCTGTCCCGTCAGTGTTCGCACAGCCACTGCCACCTGAAAAATCGCTGACGGCCACCCAGCATGAGGTGGGGACAAACCCAGGTGTTAAGGGAATCCCTGACCTTGCGGAGGCTTTGCCCCGAGACAGAGGACCCCAGGATTTATGGGGGAACAGTACGGAACCAGGTGAATGCGTCCGTGCGCAAAAAGCGGTTGAGACGGGCGGTGCAGCCCCCTCACACGAGCCCGGCGAGGCAGCACGGCTTGAACTGGGCGGAACAGCCCCACAGCCCGAGGTGGCCGGAGCGGCTCTGCCGTACGGTTCGGGCAGAGCGGGCGTGCGGACCCCCCCGCAGGTACCGCAAGCAGCGCAGCCGCACGGAAACGGCATAGCAGCAAAGCAAGCAGCGGACGGACAAGCCCCGCGGCCCGAGATAGGCAAATTATCCCCCTCGCATGAGGGGAGCGGGACGGCACAGCCTCCCGAAGTGGGCGGAGTGATCCCCCCTCACGGGGTGTCTGGCGTGCCCCAGTCTGAAGCGGGCGGAGTAGGCGGGGCGGGCAGATCGGTCCCCCCGGACTCGGAAGCACCACGAGAAGCGAGCGCAGCCGCTCCAACAGTCTCGAAACAAATATTAGAACCACAAAACACGGCTGTGGTTTCGGACATTCAACAGATCCTGGCAGAGATATGCCAGGGGCAGCAAGGAGCTGCAACAGTGCGGGGGTTGCACGGAACAAGTGAGGGACAGTATGAGCCCAAATTAAAGCCAGAAGTTGTCAGCAGCGGTTCGCTGATTCCCGAAGCCGCAGCGCGGGGCTGTGCGCAGCTACCCGCTCTCACTCAAATGCAGGCAAATTACCCGGGCACAGCGCCGGGGCTTCCAGCGCTCTGGGTTCCCCCAGGCGTTTCGGCAGTCCCGCAAAAGTCCCTACAGGACCCGTCAGTCCAGCGCAGAGACTGCGCATGAGCTTTATGCTCAACAAGAAGCTGGCGGCGCGCTGCACGCGTCTGCCGTACAAGAAAATGGCGGCGTTGATGTGTCTCTTCCGTACAACAAAATGGCGGCGCGCTAGGTACTTCCGCCAATAATGCTTACGTGTTTCTTCCGACGCCATCTTGTGAACAACAAGGTACTCAACGTCCTGCTACAGCGCCATCACTGGCCGCTTCTATTATTACACCTTCTAATAACTAAAATGTACAGCATATGCAATCATCAGCTTTTCACACAGCAGGAGAAGGAGGAATGAATGCAACGTTAAAGCCTGAAAAGGGAAATTCTGACATGACAACAACACAATTAATGGACATGCCAGTGAGATTTAGTCCACAAAACACAAATCCCAGATGGGTAACAGTGACGTACGATATCATCAAAAGATTGAGACAAGCAAATAGAGAAGGTGGCTTGGCCTCTCCCTACTTTAAACAGCTATTGAAGACATATTCTATAACTATAATTTGATACCTCATGAGTGCAAATATATTGCAGGAGTAATTTCAACAGACTTACAACACATATTATGGGAAGTCAAATGGAGAAGAGCTCTTGTCAGGTTAGTGGAGACTTATGCTGGAGGCCCAAATGCAGCCCTTACATCAGCACAATTAGCTGGTGATCCACCTCATAACAGACCAGAGATTCAAATTATGGATCTACCTCAAAAAGTAATTACAGATATCAAAGATGCAGCCCGAGAAGCTACTATACAAATCCAACCTACGTGAATCCCAGATGACATTTACACAGAAGTCAAGCAAGGAGTAACTGAGTCATTCACCTCTTTTGTAAATTGCCTCATTCAAGCAGTGGAGGAGCAATGTAGTGATAGAATAGCACGTCCACTTGTACTTCTATTTTAGCTTATGCAAATGCAAATGAAAAATGTAAACATATAATTGAGGCTTTGCCTGACCCACAACCAACCTTGCCACAAATGATGGAAGCTTGCAGATATGAAAGTCACCAGATGCCTACCAAGCAGATGCATAATCAAAGTTAAAGGACCTGAAGGGAGGACAGCAGCCCATTTGTCCTTTTGTACAGGAACCCATTACAGTATGGGGAAAAGACTTACTATCACAATAGGGGATAAAATAGAAATAGATTTTAGTTTGAGTCATTTACAATATTCAAGTCTGAGTTAAATTATATTTTAGCATTCTGTTAAAGTTAAGAATAATTTCTGTATAGTCAAGTTTAAGTTAAGCATTGCTCAGTTAAATTATGTTAATTTAAGTTTTATTTTAGGTTTGGGCCCTGATAAGTATAGGTTACTTTTAAGCTTAAGATTTATAAAGTTTAAGTAATAATAGGTTTATATCTTATTAATTTAAAGTTTTATTCCATATAAGTTTTAAAATATCTTAGGTTCTGTTAAAATATGCTTATCTAATTTGCAAAATTTAGTTGTTTTTTCTTAGAAATAAGACGGCTTCAATTGAAACAGCAGTGATGAAACACTGAAAAGCTTGTTTATAGATGGAAAAAGATACAATTTTTACATCATGGGTTTTATTGATTGTAAGCTGTTTTAGTGGGTTTTTCTGTGTTTTATCTTAAGGTTAGAAGTACACAATAGTTTAGAAAAGTGTTATCTCAACTTCTTAAGATGATTAGTGTTGATATATTGATTATATGATGTGAATTTGTTAATTTTCTATTTTTATAGTTGACTTCTTATATGTTTTAGCATCTCTTTCTGTAATTATCTAAAAGATACGTATCATTTCAGGATCCTTCCTTACGTTCCTTAGTTGCTTAAGCATTTCATAATTACTATTGTTAAAAGCTTTGTTTTAAAAATGTATTAAGGGACATCACTCTAGTATAAAGCCAAGGTCCTGGCCACGCCTTGACTTTAACTGGATGGGATGTTTCTACCAACAAACCCAGATGTTTTCTGCACCAAAAAATTAGGTGCGAGTCCTTTTGACTTGACAATTTGACCTTATAAATATGACAGCTGGACCAACTTTTGGAGTGAACCTGAGAACCTTGCCCGGGAAAGGATATCCAGGTCCTCACTGGAAAAGAGTTTTTCAGCTGTTGCAGAATCTGGGACAATGAGACAGTATTTTGGCAATTAACAATCATTCAACTTCACATGTGTTATTGTCAACAGTCATTAATTCTGTTTATCATCTAAAGTATTCTTAATTGTTGTGTCCGAGTTTTTCTCTAATTGTTTTTAGTTTTGATAGGTTATGCATTTTTTCATCAAGGTACACTTTCTCTATTAACCTGTGGCAAAGGGCTTGCTTGTGTTTCTGCAGATACAGAATGCAAGTGGATTCCAGAGAAGGACCTGAGGTCATATCAGGCACGGAAACACTCTGATGACTCCAAGAACACAGAAACAAGCACGCAGATGTGAACTGCAAAGAGACTGTAACTGATGGCAGACATCTCTTGTCCCACGTGCAAGAACTGTGAACCTTGGGTTTTGTGTCGATGTAAAAAGTGTGGGAATCGTTGGTATCATACAGCTCTATTAGCACAAGTGTGGTGTACATCATGTTATGATTTAGAAGCCCAAACAAAGTACAAAGCTATCGAATTTTTAGTTACAGTGGGTCATGAAAAAGAAAATAGTCCCTGTCTTCCTGCTCTTAGGGAGGAATGCAGAAGAGAATTTTTGAGAGAATCAGAAGAGATTCAAATTTACGGAGTTGAATGCAAACAAAACAATTTAGTGCCATGTTGCGGTCCCCCGTCCCTCCCCCCCCCCCCCCCCCCCGCTCTTTTCAGGCCCGGCTAGCAGCTGCAGGGGGCTGGGGGCAACATATCTCTGGGTCCCGGGAGGTAGGGCAGGTACAAAAGCTGTACCGGAGCTTCTTGGGGAGCTGTCTTGGTTGTGCCAGCTAATGGCAGCATGCAAGCAGGCAAGACATGACACGGCTTCTGAGGGTGCTGATCAGATGAGGTTTATTCGGGGTCCCACACCGGGGGGTGGAGCATGGCTCCCAAAGGAGAGGCAAGAGGCAAGAAGGCCAAGGCCAGAGCCAGGCCCAGGCCCGGGTCCAGAGCGAGGCCCGAACCAGAGGCAGAGGGGGCAGCAGAGCCAGAGAGCAGAGAGAGAGAGCAAACCTCGTGGTTCAGCCTAAGAGAGCGTTCCTGCCAGGGGGCGGATCTAAGGCTTGGACCAATGGGATACTGATAGGGGAGGAGAACACATCTTATGAACTAATGGGAACAGAAGGTAGGAAGGGTTGGGTAAAACAATCAAGGATGAGGTGATGGACAGGGGTTACAATGAAGACATTTTGGGGAGAGATTAGAACTTATACATTATACATTTTGGGGGTAAACAGAACAATCATTTAAGAAAAATGAATCACCACACCTCACTCTTCTTCTGTTAATAAAGAAGGTGCAGATGAAAGCACAAAATAAGCACAGACAATTAACAGTTTAAAACAAAATAACAGTTACACAGTTTGGCAGCAAGAATAAACACATTTGGAGAGAGGATTATGCTTTAAAATTGAATATAGTAAGTCATTTTTCAACATATTGTGAACGGTTTTATTTGAGTTGATGCTTGCACTTGATGGTGGGTGATGTCTGGTTTTGACTTTGTAGCTGGCGGTGAGTAACTTCTTTACTCAGCTCATCCTGGTTGCAACATGCTGTCTACCTTTTGTGGCTCACTTCTTGCTTACTGGCCTTCAGTTACACTGCAGTTTTTTTTTCTACACCTTTTGCTTTTAATTATAGACTAAATTGACTTGATACTTAGGATGGGGAAGAAAACGAAACCATATTATTAAGAAAACAACAGATAGGGTTGACAAGAAGCAAAATGCAACAGGAATTGATTAAAACAACTGACATATGTAATTGAACAAAACAAACAATTATAATAAATGGGGTAAGTGGGTCTATATTGCAGATTTTAAAATGAATAATGAAACTCAAGTTAAAATAGGTACTTAAAATGAAGCTGTTTATGAAACTAAACATGGGCTAGTGCTTAAAGAGGTGACTCGGAGGTCTTCTCGCAGCCAAGCTACTGGCATTTAGATTCTTGGCCCTGTAAACCAATGGGATATTTAGGGGCACTCCGAGTGCATTTCCACAGCCAACTTAGTGGCTTTTAGGCTCTCGGCTCTTGGCACTAAGCTCACATAGAAGTTTTGGGGTTAGCCTTGTCGACATGACTGGCCCTAAGCTCCTAACATCCTCCAACCAGCTTTCCAGACCACTGCAGACCCCAGTTTAGGCTGCAGCGCTGGCTTTTCCTGAGCCCTGCGGCTTCAGATCCTCACCTTCATGGATCTGAGTCCAGCGGCAGCATCCTCTTTTGCCCCCGCAACTGGCTTTTCTCAGCTATGGCTTTCACCCCCAGCTTAGGTTTTAGCCCTTGCTGTAAAATCCATGGGGATTGGAGGGAAGTGGAAAGAAGATAAGGTATTGCATAAAAAGGTATAAAGGATAGAGGATTTTGCGTTAGGAGTCCTAACTAGCAAGCTCTTTCTGGTCAGGACTAGTGGATAGTGTTATAAATGATTAGAAGCCAATTCAAAAATAAAAGAATTTATTTAGCAAAGTTTCCAACACCGAATTAAAAGCCACAATAAAAGGGGGGACAACGTCGATCGAATGCTGGGTGGACAGAGTGACAGTACAAGGGTACCATCTAACTTTGACCACACATGCCAAGCTTCAGCATGTGGGTTTTATACAGCTTTTTTACCCTAAAGCCAAGTCCATTGAAAGTCCAAGTATGCATGTGTTTCTCAATTTCTAAATGGAGGTTTGAAAGGAGTTCCCGTCTGCATGAAAGGATTGCCTGATAGTCTTCCCGGATTTCATCTTAGGAGGGGTGATGTGATCATCCTCGGATCCCCACCAAGATTGATATCAGATGTTGAGGAGCTGTGAAGTGAAGGTCCATCCTTGATGAATGGGCCATCTTCCAGTTCGGCCTTGTCATTTCAGTTGCAAACGTGTTTGCTTGCACAATGGACTCTGGAATCTTGGAGATGCCCTTGAGTAGCTTTTAGTAAACTAAATCCTTGATATAATATTATATACAGGAATTTATCTATTACATCCATTACAGTCTCCCACCTATTTATTTATCCAATAAATTCGTGTGGGTTTTATAATCTTACTTTTCTATTTACTAATCATCTTTGGACACATCATATTCATCCCATTCTTCTTGTGTTATCTTACAATATTTCTGGAAGGATGAATTCTCTTCCTTGACTCTATTTTCAAATTCTCTCAAGTCTTCTGCAGCCTTGCTTTGTTCTTTCAAGTCCATCAGTCTAGGAGTTTTGGAAAGCGGTCCAGCTTTTCCTCCAGCTAATTCAGGGTCAGTAGGTAGGGCTGCAATTTGCATGCCTTGTACTACTGAGTGAATTAGCCGAATGAAACATGGGATTAGACAAGGTAGGAATATGATTCTGGCTATTGAACATAAGATAAAGAACACCAACTTTTTCCACCAGTTACCCTGCCCAAACAGCTGATCCTACCATGAGGCCTGAAGTATGGAATTCCATTTTTGGACAGGTACATGGGCCACCTTTTTAATTTTGGCTGCCAATCCTCTTATTGTTTCTCCATAGTCATCAATTTCAATACAACATTCTGATTCATTAAATCTCCCACAGACTCCCCCTTCTTCTGCTAATACGTAATCTAGAGGCAATCTATTTTGATAAACGAATGCTCTCATTTGGGAGTGCTGTTTGGCCAGTAATTCCAAAGCTTCTGAGGTGTGATTAAAGACTATTTCTACTACTGCCTGAAGTCTTATCAGTCTGTTTAAAAGATAGATAGGAGTCCGGTAACCCCAACTCCCGTCATTTGCCCAGTTTGCAGGACCATAATATTCTATTATTCTTTCAGCAGGCCATTCTTCTTCTCCCCATTTCTGGCTTCCCCTTGCTAAAGGCAATACTTTTTTCAAGTCTCTTTTCTGTCTGTCGAGAGTTTCATATAATGGGGCCCCCAGCAGATTGCTTTCTGTCCTGGGTAAAATAAAAAAGAAGGGCCTAATCATCCCCAAAGTGCAAGACCCCTTCCATTTTCAAAGTAACTCGCTATAGGCCTTCTTTCTACATATCTAATAGATGCCATCAGAGGCTTTCCACCTCATATTTACCTTTTCAGGTTCTTTCTAGTATTCTCGCAGACTTCAAGGGACTGGTAGGGATTAGCTCCAGGACTGCTATACTAACATAATCTAATTGATTCAAACCATTCACATTTGTCCTTTTTTTCTTTGCTCCAAAACCCCATTGGAGGTTCAGGCTGCCAGACTTTTGATTTATTTGAATTTATTGTTAAGGTGGATATGCAGGGGGTGTAGCCCACTAACTCAGTGTATTCTCCACCTTCCCTGCTGATACAAATAGTTCTAATAATTTTTTTTTCCAGGATCCACCCTTCAGGTCTCTGAATAGTTCTTGATATCTGAGTATTGTCCCATTTTAGGAGCATTTCTGGAGTTAAACCCTCACCTTTCCATGGCCATTTTTCTGCTGACTTTAATCCTCTGCAAATCCAGCAATTAGCTAGACCTAATTCAGTGGCAATTTCCTGCATCAAATCTATAAATAGGTTCTGATTTGGGGCAGGCAATCCCCAGTCTTTATATTGTTTTTCCAACTGCTCATAATGTTTGCTTAATGTTTTTAGTCTTTCTTGTTCCATTCTTTTTCTCTTTACTTCTGCTTCCTGTCTCCTTAGTTCTTGTGTTAACATTTGTACTTTACTTTCAGGGTCGAGTCCTTCCTCATTTCTTGCAAAACAGAAGGTCTCATCAAATTGCAAACATATCTTATCATCATCCTGTTTTAGGAGATCTAATACTATGGGTTCATTTCCTGAGAGTGTTTTCCCTTCATGTTTAAGGTTTTTTCCTACTCAATACATTTTTCTATCCATAGTACATATATTTAATTTGCTTTTATCATAGCACAGTCTATTAATCTGATAGTATCCCAGAAAGATTTCTTTCTTCCACCTATCCACACAGTCCGATTACACTGGTCACAAACAGGGATAGTTGGTATCTTTCCTATCTCCCGTTTGTAAATTTCGTGTGTCTTGGACTGCCCGTCCTTAGTAATTGCCTTTGGGTCATGACATACTATCCCTTTTTCTGATTCACAAATTTTATATTGAGTGCCATTAAAGAAACAAGATCCCTTTCCCTTATCCCCTGGACAATCATAATGTGACTGATACTTCAGGTTTTTTACTTGTCCCTCTGGTGCCACGTCCAGGCATGGTTCACACTCCTTCATGAGGGTCAGCCTCTGTGGGCTCTCGGAGGGGAATCCCCCTGTCTCTCTCAGGACTAGACTCAGGACTACGAGGACTCTCCACCACAACATTCCTCTGCCTTTCCCTTCACCCACGGGGTAGCAGCCCGCAGCGGGGTAATCCATCTTCTTGGTAGAAGGCATATGTTTCTGGAGTCCTGTTGGTCCGAGCTGCAAACCTCCTTTTAAAGACACTCCACTGGGACAACCTGATCATATCTGAGCAACAAGGTACTTTGATTGTCCTTCTGCACTCGACATTGAGCACTTCAGCCTCGGCATCCAATTGTCCTTTTGTTCCCTTTTTATATATATAATATCACTCTGGAGAATCTAACTCCAGTAGACCCAAGTTAGTGGCAATTACTAAGAAACGGCTAGTCTCTTTCCGTTCTTCTTCTAAACAATTAGTACACAATCCTCTTGGTCTACGCCCCCCTTTACAATGAGCAACCCAAATCAGCTTACAATACACACACTTGAAGTGAACAAAGGGAAAGCATCTACAATTTGGCTTTTCGCAACTTATCTGATCCCCCCTGTTCATTGGCGGTAGCGCTGCAATCTGATTTTCAGATCTCCAGGAGATGAGGACACTCTCCACTTCTGAGCAGTGTCTTGAGGCTCCACTTTCTTCACTTTCGAAGCGTGGGTCCACCCTTTTTCTGCAGTCCTAATTGCTGTATCTGTGGTGAGAAGAACAGTGAAGGGACCTTCCCAGTGAGGTGCCAGAGGTATTTCCCTCCAGGTTTTTACCAAGACTTCATCACTAGGATTTATTTTGTGTATTGCAAACCCCAAAGGGGCACTTTGAGAAATGAGCCCCTGCTTTTGTAGATCTTGTAAATTCTTATCTATGGCAATTAGATATGGTTGAATCTGGGTATCCTCTATTTGAGGATGTCCCACGGGCATTCCATGTTTATAAGGCATTCCATAAAGCATTTCAAATGGGTGACAATCCTGTTTCTGAATGAGGCATAGTTCTTATGTTTAGAAGGGCTAAAGGAAGACATTTTACCCAAGACATTTTGGTCTCTATCATTAATTTGGATAGTTGAGCCTTCAGTGTTTGGTTCATTCTTTCCACTTGCCCTGAGCTTTGAGGGTGCCATGGGGTGTGATATTACCATCGGATTCCCAAAGCTTCTGCAGTTTGTTTGATAATTTTGGAGGTGAAATGTGTTCCTTGATCAGAGTCAATATGATCCACTATCCCGTAGCGAGGGATAATTTCTTCCAACAATACTTTTGATACTGTTTGGGCAGTAGCTCTTGCCCTAGGGAAGGCTTCCACCCAGTGAGTTAATTTGTCCACTATCACCAATAAGAATTTATATCTCTCCACCTTAGGTAAATCAGTGAAATCCACTTGGATTCTTTCGAATGGGCGATAGGCAACCGGGCGTCCCCTTAAAGCTGTTTGTCTGGATGTAGCCCGATTAACCCTCTGGCAAATCATACACCCATGTACTTCCTGTTTAGCTAATTCATAGATTCCTTTACATCCGAAAAATTTCAAAAATTGTTCTGCTAGAGCCTGGGCTCCCCAATGTGTCTGCTGATGCAATCTTTTCAGAATTTTCCTGGTATATTCTTTTGATACCAGTTCCCTTCTATCAGGTAATTTCCACCTTCCTTCCTCTAGCTTTCCCCCTATCTTTTTAAATTCCTCAATTTCTTTCTGAGAGGGGTACGGGGGATATTCCTGAGTTCCCCCTTCCCTAACCTCAGGGATACTCACCGTGAGCAATGCTGCTCTTTTTGCCTCTTTGTCTGCCAAATTATTGCCCCTGGTCTGGAATTGCATACCCACCTGATGTCTTTTGACATGGACAATTGAGATTTCTTTGGGTTCCCTGATTGCCTCCAAGATTTGCTTTATTATTTCCCCATGAATTAGCCCTCGTCCTCATGTGTTAATTAAACCTCTTTCTTCCCATATTTTACCAAAAGTGTGTGCAACTCTATAAGCGTATTTTGAATCGGTGAAGACAGTGCCTCTTCTCCCTTTTAATCTTTTGAGTGCCCTTAGCACTGCATATAGCTTGCAGGCTTGGGCAGACTAGTTTGCATTCAGAGGCCCTGATTCCACTACTTCTCCAGATTTGCCATCCACTATGGCATATCCTGATTTTCTTTTTCCTTCTATTACTCTTGCTGATCCATCTACAAACCATTTCTCTCCCTCTTCCAGTTCTTCTTCTCTTAAGTCTGGTCTTACCTTGGTTTGCAATTCCACCATCTCTGTACAGTCGTGAATAGTTTTTTCCAGTGCTTCTCCGAACAAGAACTGGGCTGGATTCTGAGCAGCGGTTGTCTTGAGTTCTAAACCATGTGAGTGTACCAGAATAGCCTCATACTTCAGGAGCCTGGCATCTGTGAGCCACTTATCTGCTTTTTGCTGCAGAATGCTCCTCATGTTATGTGGTGAATAAACTACTAGGGGAGCCCCAAATGTTACCTTTTTAGCCTCTTTTACCAGCAGGGCTACTGCCACAATTGCTTGCAAGCAAGTAGGCCATCCCCTGCTTACTGGATCCAAAAGCTTAGAAACATATCCTACAGGCGTTTTGGTCCCTGCGCAGTCCTGAGTTAGAACACCATGAGCAGTGTGATTGCTAACATCTACAAATAACTGAAACTGTCTTTTTACATCTGGCAAACTTAGCACAGGAGCAGTTATTAGTGCCTCTTTCAACCTCTTAAACTCTTTCTCATATTTTTCTGTCCATTTCACTCTATCTGTGTTTAGTCTCTCATAAAGAAACTTTACCTTTTCACTGTATCCTTTGATCTATTGTCTGCAGTATCCCAATAATCCCAACAACTGCCTGATCTCCCTCTTTGTCCATGGAGGGGGCAGAGCTATAATTCCGGCGACCCTCTCAGGGTCTAGTCTCTTCTTACGTTTTGAAACCCAGTGTCTAAGGTACCTTACTTCTGGCTCAACAAATTGTAATTTTGATTTTGAAACCTTTAATCCCTTTTATCCCAAGAAATTCAACAACAAAACTGTACATTCTCTTACTTGCTCCTCCCTTTGGCTGGCTATCAGTAAATCATCAACATATTTTAATAACTTAGTCCCTTCAATTGGCATGAATTGACTCAGTAATTGTTCAAGGGCCTGACTAAATAGGTTAGGAGAATCCACAAATCCCTGAGGCAGAGATGTCCATCTAAGCTGCTGCTTTCTGTTGGTTTCAGGATCTTCCCATTGAAATGCAAAATAATCCTGGCTTCTCTCGGCCAGAGGACAAGCCCAAAAAGCATCTTTCAGATCGATTACACTGTACCACACATCCTCTGGAGATACCCTATTCAGAAGGGTATAAGGGTTGGCCACCACGGGAAACCTTGTTTTTGTTCTTTCATTCACTGCTCGGAGGTCTTGTACCAACCGGTAGCTTCCATCGGTCTTTTTTACTGCCAGGATGGGTGTGTTGTGCCTTGACATACAAGGCTCTAAAGTTCCTTTTTCAATTAAATTATTGATGACTTGTTTTAGCCCCCTCCTCCCCTCCAGGGATATAGGATATTGTTTAATTCTAATAGGTTCTTCAGGTTTTTCTATTTCATTTGAAATTGGTTCTATTTCCAATCTCCCCACCTCCCCTTGAGAACACCAAACCTTTGGATTAATTTTGTCTTCATCCTTAGTAGTCAGTTTGTATAGGCTTACTACTAATTGTGAATCTCTTACCGTCAGATTTATTCCCAGGGCTATAATCATGTCTCTTCCCAACAAATTGTAATCTGCCTCTTCCACTAAAAGCAAATTCCTTATACAAATTTTACTATCAGATTCAACTTCTACGTTCTTAATTATCGACATTTTGAATGGGTCTCCCTTCGCCCCAACTATCGTTATCTTATCTTTACTTTTGAAACAACCTGAGGGCAGTTTCTGCACTGTGCTTCGCTCCGCCCCCGTATCCACCAAAAATGTTACTATTTCTTTTTGGGGACCTATTCTTAACTTTACCAAGGGCTCGTTTGATGTTTTGGTCCCCAAAATAAAAAGCCCTTGACACCCCTAGTCTTCTTGAAAAATTTTTTCATCCTTTATTCTCTTTCTACAATCCTTTTTTTATGTGCCCTTTCTTTTTGCAGTAAAAACACTCCAGGGGTTCTCTTTTTGACCCTGGGTTCCTATTGGACAGATCCATTTGTTTTTTTTTGCGTTGTTCTTACCTGATCCCGGTTTTTCTCCTGCTTTTGCACTTCTCTTACAGCTGCGACGAGAACTTTGGCCTGTATTTTTTGATTTTCCTCGTCTCTCCTCATGTATACCTTCTGAGCCTCTCTTAGTAATTCCTGCAAGCTTTTTTCTTGCCAGTTTTCCATTTTTTCCAGTTTTTTCCTTATGTCCTCCCAAGATTTTGCAACAAATTGTGTCTTTAACAACACTTCTCCAATAGGTGAATTAGGGTCTGTCCTGGAATAGACTTGTAAGCTTTTCCGGAGTCGATCCAGCCAATCTGAGGGGGATTCCTCTTTCCTTTGACATTCCCCAAACACTCGGCTAATATTTTGTTCCCTTGGTACCGCTTCCCGTATACCTTGGATAATTATATTCCTAAGATCTATCATATTTCGCCTACCTTCCTCAGTCTGGGAATTCTATCCCGGACTTTGGCTAGGCCATTTTTGGTCTCCGGGTGTACCCTGGGGATTGCGGCGTTCCCAATCTCGGATCCCAGCCTGTCGGATCAAATCCCTTTCCTCAGGATTAAATAGTGACCTTAAGATGGACATAAGGTCTTCAAAGGTGTATATGTTACTTCCCAGAAAGTCCTCCAGCCTCTCTGCCACTCCGAATGGGTCATCCAATAACCGTCCTATTTCTTTCTTAAAAGCTCTCACATCCCCAGTATTAATTGGAACGTTTACGAATCCGATAATTCTGGGTGCGGTAGGTACTTCCCGTAAAGGGAAGAGGTGATGTTTGTCATCCTCGTTTTTACTCTCCTCTTCACTCATAAGCTTAACCCTTCTCCGGGTTCGGCTTGCTGGAGGAGAATCCACTGGAGCCGACTTTCCAGCTTCCGTGGGCTGCAGGACGGGCTGGGGCGGGGGAACAAGCGGCTGAGGAGAATTTGGAGCTTTTGTCAAGGGGGAAACCGCTTCAGGTGGTTGTGGGGAGAGTGGAGTCTGCGAGGAGGCTTTCGGGATTTGTAGTTCTACTGCTTGCGAGTACAGTGTCCCTGGAATTTGCGGGGACAGCGCCACAAATTTTGGTGGGGCTTCCAAGGGTATGAGAAGGGGCGTCTGGTCTGAGGGTCTCTCTGGAGGTAGGGGTAGGAGTGGGGGAGGCAGTTGAGACATTCCCTCGAAATTAAAGGGAGGGAGGGATGCGGAGGCTTGGTCCGATCCTGTAATCGGGGCCCCCTGCAAAGAGCTCGATGCAGGTACGGGCTGGTTCAAAGGTCCCGGGGGGGCAGAGGGAGATGCCGGGGCTTGTGGCGACGCCGATACAAGGTACGGGGGAGGGAGATATTCAAGCGGGTCCCACTCATCTTTTTTGGCTGCAGTTCCCTTCTGAGTTCTTACTGCAAACAGCCCCACTCTAGTTCCCATCCATACCTGAGCATATTCTTTTTCCTCGTGGGTTGGCGATTTCTTATTATTTACGGAACTGCAAAGTGCCTTGCAGGTCCATTTTTCAAATGTGCCGAATGTCGGCCAAATCACATGACTCTTTATTTCTTTATCCCCCTAAACTTTGGTACAATAATAAATCATTTTGTCCTTTGACTTACCTTATTAAATGGGGCACTGTCCCCAGTGCTCCAAGATCCATCCCAGTGGGCTATCCTGTGGGATTTCAAGAGTACCCTTTTCTTTTCCGAGAGCATATTTTTTCTTAGACCCTTTTTGATGTTTACTCTTCCCTTGCCCCATTTTAGCAAAAAAAACTTCCTTACCGTTTTGGTAGTTGATCTTTGTGCTGAATTCCTTCTTATCTTTCGCTAAGAGCAGGGATCCTTTCTCAAACTGTTTTATCGCAAACCAGGTTCCGCGTTTTCAGATTACTTACCCGTCCGGCAAGCTGAGCCGTGGGTCTGTTCGTCTGATGAAAAAATTTTTGGTTTGCGTCCTGGGCTTCTACCAGCCCATAGCAAAAAGGGTTTCCCAGTTTCCCAAACTCAAAGGAACGTACCCTTCCCCTTTTAGCTTCCTTGTGATCGATTCCCAAGACTCCCCCGAGTCTGGGTTTGATAAGTAAACGAGTTTTTCTGATTCGCTTCCCCGTCAGCCGACCAAGCCTCTCGCGAGGGATTGGAACTGCGGCTTTCAGGTCCACGCTCAGGTCGTGACGACCAAGTCACATCTCATCCACTCACTCAATCACACCCACTCAACCAAGCAATACTTACAGCAATTTTCTTGTGTGGAAAATCTTCATGCACGGAGAATTTTTTTACGAGTGAAAATTGTAGCCGCGGCTCCGAAAAGACTCTCCTAGGTCTTTTCCTGAGTTCTCTGCTATTCCTTAGATCCAGGACCTTTCCTTTTTATTGTGGCACTTTATCTAATTTTTGTTTTGCGATACAATAGGTGCTAAGGAGCTTCCCGCTTTGCCAGACCGCCGAAAATCGGCAGGGCGCCTCCTGTGCAAAGGGATTCCATAGCACCAATATTGCATCCGAGTCACAGCACCAATCTGTTATAAATGATTAGAAGCCAATTCAAAAATAAAAGAATTTATTTAGCAAAGTTTCCAACACCGAATTAAAAGCCACAATAAAAGGGGGGACAACGTCGATCGAATGCTGGGTGGACAGAGTGACAGTACAAGGGTACCATCTAACTTTGACCACACATGCCAAGCTTCAGCATGTGGGTTTTATACAGCTTTTTTACCCTAAGGCCAAGTCCATTGAAAGTCCAAGTATGCATGTGTTTCTCAATTTCTAAATGGAGGTTTGAAAGGAGTTCCCGTCTGCATGAAAGGATTGCTTGATAGTCTTCCTGGATTTCATCTTAGGAGGGGTGATGTGATCATCCTCGGATCCCCACCAAGATTGATATCAGATGTTGAGGAGCTGTGAAGTGAAGGTCCATCCTTGATGAATGGGCCATCTTCCAGTTCGGCCTTGTCGTTTCAGTTGCAAATGTGTTTGCTTGCACAATGGACTCTGGAATCTTGGAGATGCCCTTGAGTAGCTTTTAGTAAACTAAATCCTTGATATAATATTATATACACAAATTTATCCATTACATCTTTTACAATAGGAACTGGGAACTGGGGGGGGTCACAGGGGGCCAGAGAGACTACAGACATCCTGGACTACTCTGCGCGGTGCGGTTTGCTGCTGAATGACCCATCCTTAAAATAGGAACAGGGGGTAGGGATGATGAAGAAGGATATTGGGTAGCGGAGGCGGCAGCTGCCCCAAGCCTATCCTTGCCCATTCGGCAAGTTCTACCCCTTATCCCGCTCCCAGAACAATAGGGGAGGGAATCGTGGAGTAGAATTCACAACTTAATGAAGTAAACATACATTAACATTAAAAGTTAAACGGGCTGCCAAAACTGCTATCTGGTGGAACCAGTTTCGCAAGGTGTGGTTGAGAAGCCAGAATGACTGTATTTGCATATGAACAGACAGGGGAGAGGTTGTTAGACACAGCTGAGAGTGGGGTGGGGGTTTTTGGGGGATGGGGAAAGCTGGGGACATGGCAGGGAGAACTCTAGGATTAACGGAGAGATTTTCCCAGATTCCCCCCTCCCCCCTCCCCAGTCCTGTTCCCACCTCGTGGGAACTGAGAATGGGAAGAGGATGGCTCCCAGGGGGAAGGGGGGCTAGAAGCAGGACTGGGGAAAGGGGACAGAGAGAAAGAGAAGGCAAGCAGGAGGATAGACCCCCGCTGGACACGAGGTGGCTGTGGAGGTGGCGGGGCCGGCTGTGCAGGCTGGTGGAGCCACGGGCTGGCTGCAGAGGCACGCGATGGCGGCCGATCCAGCCCCGGAGCAGGGCCAGCCACGGGAAGCAGTGGGGTGGGTGCGGCACCAGACGGGGCGCACGGCGGGAGGCGCAGTGTGGGCTCGGCATGCCCGGGCTGATCTGCCGTCCGCAGAAGGACTGCGTGCCCCCGCCATTCCCAGCTTACAGGCGTGGAGGAGGGCCCAGGCCGGGCGGACGCGGCGAGCAGGTGGCGGCCCCCCCCCGCCGGCGCGCCCTGGACAGCAGCCCCGCACCCCACAGGGTGGCCTTCGGCATGCTGCGGTAGCGGTGGCAGCCACGGCCGGAGTTATTGCAGCGCAGCGGCCGCGTGCCTTGGCGCGGGGGGCTCCTGACGGCCCGGCAGCCCCCCCCGGCGGCGCCAGCAGTGGCCGGCGGCGGCGCCACCCGCCGGACTCTTTGCCCCCCGCCCGTGGCACAACGGGGAGGGGGAGAGACGTCTCTGGCTTCGACCGATCCCCAGGGGCTGGCCCCAGCCACCACTGAGGAAACTGGAAGGGAGAGAGTGAGAGCCAGGAGCTGGGGAGGGGACAGGTTCACGATTGACACAGAAGGAGTGGAGAACAGCCGGCGCCATCTTCAGCTACCATGCGGCCGCCGAGCACGTGGCTTTGAAGGACGGAGGGCTGAATACTCGAGGGGAAAACGGACTTGGTAAAAAGTTCCGGAAAAGGGGCAGCTTGGGGAGGAGAGGGTAAAACTAAGGGGAAGGTAGCAGAACTTACAACAGGCAGCTCTGGGACCGGAGAACTCTGGTGAAGCCAAAGGCTGCAAGCACGGAAAAGACATTCGACACTCTGCTGTTGGTAAAAGCTGTGCTGCCTCAGGGTGTCTCTCTGAGGCATTCTGATGAAAAACACGGCACATAGAAAGTCCCAAAACTCATAATTCAGTCGAAGCTTCGTATAACAGTCCAGAAATAGATTAAAAGTCTTTCCGATGGTCCTTCTCAAATTCGCCTCTTAAAATCCACAATTTTAATGTCCCTTCAGCATTCCTCAGAGGCTTCTCTGACATTTCTTCAGCTCCCCCTTTCAGGCTTTATCATACCTGCTATTGCCCGACGTTGGGGCACCAATCTGTTGTGTTCCCCCCCCCCCCCTGCTCTTTTCAGGCCCGGCTAGCAGCTGCAGGGGGCTGGGGGCAACATATCTCTGGGTCCCGGGAGGTAGGGCAGGTACAAAAGCTGTACCGGAGCTTCTTGGGGAGCTGTCTTGGTTGTGCCAGCTAATGGCAGCATGCAAGCAGGCAAGACATGACACGGCTTCTGAGGGTGCTGATCAGATGAGGTTTATTCGGGGTCCCACACCGGGGGGTGGAGCATGGCTCCCAAAGGAGAGGCAAGAGGCAAGAAGGCCAAGGCCAGAGCCAGGCCCAGGCCCGGGTCCAGAGCGAGGCCCGAACCAGAGGCAGAGGGGGCAGCAGAGCCAGAGAGCAGAGAGAGAGAGCAAACCTCGTGGTTCAGCCTAAGAGAGCGTTCCTGCCAGGGGGCGGATCTAAGGCTTGGACCAATGGGATACTGATAGGGGAGGAGAACACATCTTATGAACTAATGGGAACAGAAGGTAGGAAGGGTTGGGTAAAACAATCGAGGATGAGGTAATGGACAGGGGTTACAATGAAGACATTTTGGGGGGAGATTACAATTTACACATTTTGGGGGTAAACAGAACAATCATTTAAGAAAAATGAATCACCACAGTGCCATATCTTTGGGTGGTTCCAGAACAAATTTGTGGAAAACTAAAAAAGGAATGTGCTAAAAGATTTGCTTGGAAGTTAAAAATTACAAAGAAAATGCCTTGAATCAAAAACCAGTGAAAGAAAATCATGGAGTCAAATCAGATATCATGTTCATGTCTTGTTTTGTTTGCCTTCCACAATGCAACCTCACCTGTCAATCAATCAAAGTCCAAAGTTTAAGAATCAGTAATAATATAGAATTCGTTTGTTAGATGATAGTTTAAGAAAAATATGAGGTTCTATCAAATGCTCTGCTCATGCTTTTTCCTTACTTGCCTTTGGTAGTGCAAGTTAAGGCGTTGAACAACCTAAGGCATGTGTCTGAGAGACTTTAGCTAGTGCATCAGATTTAAATATCATATGTCTTTCCTGTGCAGTCTTGGAAAAGACATTTCCTACTTGTTTAATTAGCATGCCAGTAGACGATTGGCCGATACCGAAAAATTTCTCTCCTGATCTTTCACGATTCATTGCAAACCCCACTGGGGAATGGGGTGTCTGGACCAAATTTCTCCCTACAGCACCCTATGAACCTCAGGAATTGGAAACCATTAGCTCAGTGAAAATGAATTTTTGTAGAACATTTGCTTTTCCTGGGTTAAAACAAAGTGAAGGCAAAATCTCAACACTCCACTTAATACATTGTACAGAAATGTGACATCTTGGTGCAATTTCACCTCAGTCTCACACACAGCACCCAACCATGTCCCTTTGCAGTTCCCATAAGGGATCTTTCTCATTTGTGGGGACAGAATTTGGCCTGCCATTCCACTGAATGTCCAAGGTGGTCCATGCAGCATCAGCAAACTTACTTTGCTGACACCTAACATGAAAATGGTAAAAGAGTAAAAAATATAGGGAAAAGAGGTTTGTCGGTCAGTATAAACCAGATTTTAATGACAATTTTAGAGCCTGGAATTTTGGAAGGAGGTTCAGAGCAGCTCTCCTTCTGCCTCAAGCTGCCTCAGGAGCAGCCTTGAAAAAACTAGATCAGTTGAGTTGTTGGCTGAGTAAGCAATCTCTTGCCATCTCACTCACATTGATAAATTTGTTAACTGATGTTCAGTGAGAGACGTGCAACTCTGCAAAACTGTGCAGCAATCTATTTTCTTTTGTTAGTGCATGGACATGGATATAAAGACTTTGATGGAATAAGTTGCATGAACCTTTCTGACCATTCAGTATCCGTACACCAAAGTATACCAAATTACAGGAAAGCATGTCCAAACTCCAAGTCAAGGAAGGATCAAGGTTGAATGATGTGTTTGAAAAATTGAGCCTTGCACCAATGTGGAGAGAGCATTTGAAAATAGGCATATATGCTCTGGTTACAATCATAATACTTTTGGTATCTAAGCCTTGTCTACTTCAGTGTACCAAACAAAGACTTGCCAATGTAGCCAAAAAAGGTCCTTTTAGTTCAAACAAGAAGGGTAGATAGATGTTGGAACCCTGGAGGCTAAAAATCTCAGGCTTCCTGATCTGAGGGGTGCTGAGCCTCAGAAAAGCACAACATTTGACTTGAGGCCTTGGAACAGGCTCCTGAGATTGTGTGATAGCACAGGGGTTGTGGATGTGTGACTTGAGTGGTGTTGTGTGATCTCACAGGGTGAAAACCTGGGTTTGGGGTTTTAGTATATAATAATATATATGGGCTAAGATGGAGGATTCAGGGTGTTGTCCGAGTTCATCTTCTTCGCCTTCTCCTTCTTTCTTCTTCATGGATTTGGGCAGTTTTCTCTAATTGGATGAAAATAGCCCGCATTGTGGACCTTGGATGGTCATTATTGGGTCAAAAGTATAAATAATATAGGTGTCACCTTGGTATTCAGTAAATATCTCTTAAATAGCCTTGGTAAGAGTTAAAAGGACGCCATTTTACCTTGTTTCTCTAACTTGTAAGTAGGAGCTCATGCCTCGTGAGACTGTAAATACAGTAAATAGATAAGATATAATAAATAACCAAGACCAAACTCGAGCTTGGCGTTTCCCGAGTGTTGTTCATCCTGACCTTGGCAGAGCACAAAAAGAAGCCTGATCCCTTACATTTTAGGAACGACTGTTTGGATTAGCCCCACCTCAAGCAAAGGTGGCCCCATCCGTGGGATTGCTTTTGCTCAAGGACCTGGTTACACTTGGTGGGTAATGCAGAAAGATGGAGGAACCTGTTGTGTACCACAGGGAAACCTACTCTTAAGCAAGAATTGTGTGTAAAGTTTCATTGTGTATGTAGATATATATATATAGAGAGAGAGAGAGTTTGTTTATTTGGGTATGATGCAGATGGTAATAGAATAAGGGGTGGATAACGTCTTGGGTTGCAATGCAAGATGTAACCAAAGGTATGTATTTTATTGCCATCTTTTGAAACCGGTTGGGGAGGTGTTTTCTTTATCTCTTCCATGACCAATCTCCCCCCCCCCCCCCCAAAAAAACCGGGAGATATCTTCTGTTAATGGGCCACTAAGGCTCACTGCATGTCTGATAAATATACATCATCCCATTGTGAGATGCTCCACCCAGCGGGAGGAGCCAAGCATTCCTACCTGGATAAAACCAGAGATTCAGATCACCAGAACAGCGTGTTTCCACTGGATTCCCAGAGGAAGACCAGACCCATCTCACCACCACTGGACCTTCAGAGAAAAACTACACCCTTCTACAGGATCATCTCTGTTCCAACAGAACCACATCTGTCACTCTAGGAGGACTTAATTGGACTGCTACCAACACCCTGACCAACAGGGTGTCAGGTTGTATTCTGACTCTGTCAGTGTTTTCTTTTTTTGTTTGTTTGCCTTTTTTTGTACTACTATATTTTTATTTTTAATATTCCTAGTAAAGAACTGTTATTCCTATTCCCATATCTTTGCCTGAAAGCCCCTTAAGTTCAAAATTACTATAATTTGGAGGGAGAGGGTTTACATTCTCCATTCCAAGGGAGGCTCCGGCTTTTCCTGGCAGACACCTGTCTTTCCAAACCAATACACCATCAGCAAGTGCTGCTTGGCCACTTTCTGGGAAGCAGGGCTTCAGCACACATGGGGGTTGCTCCAAAAGGCAAACACTGTAAATAACGAATGTGCCTCCTTGCCCCTCCTTAGCTTTTATATCTGAGCTGAAGTCATATGGTATAGAATATCCCTCTGGCCAGTTTGGGTCAGTGGGCATAGTTGTGTTCCCTTCCAGGATCTTGCCCACCCCCAGCCTATCGATAGGGGCAGAATGTTGGAGAGACAGCACTGATGATGCGCCAACACTGTTCAGCAGTGACCAAAACACTGGGGTGTTATCAACACCTTTCCAGCTTCCAATGCAAAGCACGGCACTGTGAGGGCCGCTGAGGGTAAAATGAACTCCATCTCAGTAACACCCAATACAATCTCCACTCCTTACTTGTACCATTTGCACCATACTCAGATCCCACAGGATTATATATATGGATCTATATCTGTCTTCTAATTATTCCATTGTATTTATTTGTCATTACTGAAATCCCTTCCTACCAATGCTTACAACTTAAACTCCAGGCTTAAACCATCTTTATGCCTAAGACATAGATGCATACATTTTCATTAACTACTGTCTCCTGTCCTTTCAAAGACAGATATTAATTTCCCATTTCATGGGTTTCCTCCATCCCTCCAGATGTTCAAAACCAGGCCGTGACATGGGCTCCATGCCATCAAGATGGGTGCTCAGGACAGGAGAAGCAGCAAACTCGATCGTTCGGCACCAACACCAGCCTTGCCTAGGTCATTGCCGCACTCTCCTTGCTCCTCGCAAAATTGTCATTTCGTCGGTTCATGTCACTCCGGCAAGTTACTTCCTGCAACATACAATTTACACAGAGATTATTTTTCACCCAAGGTTAAATCTCCTTGAAGAACACACCAAGTCTCCCCATCCTTCTGCACTACCCACCAAGTACACCCAGGTCCTTGAGCAAAGACAATCCCATTAATAGGTTTGCCTTTTCCCATGGGAGGAGAATTCCACACCAACCTCCTTAGCCACTTCCCTGTGTGTAGTATGGGGACCTTATCTCCTCCCACAGTATGTAGGGGTTTTGTTTGGGCAGGACCAGTGCGGTTAGCAGATCTTCTGGTGTTAACCAGCCAAGTGGCTTCTGCTAAATTTGCATCCCAATGCTTCCATGCCTGATTGCCTAACCCTACTGACAATAGTCATCAGCAGTCCATCATACCTCCCAATCTTTCCAGAGGCTTGTGGGTGATAAGGGATGTGATATATCCACTCAATGCATGTTTCTTTGCCTAAGAGTTTTTGAGGCTATTTCATAAATGAGACTCATTGATTCCATTCTTTCTGGGGTACCATGTCACCACAAAATGGGTCTCTCAAGGCCTAAGAGAGTGTTTCGAGGAATAGCATGGCTTACAGGGTATTTTTCCAGCCAACCAGTAGTTGCTTCTACCACAATGAGTATGTAAGCTCTTGCCTTGGTGTGTTCATGGCAGTGGCCCAATATAGTCAATTTGCGTGGCGTCACCATATTTAAAACCCAGTTTGGCCATCTATTCCAAGGAGATTTTACTCATGTGGCTCACTTGATTGCAGCACGTTTCACATTCATGGGTGACCTGTGTGATAGCCTCCGTGGTCAGGCCGACCGCCCGATCACAAACTCATCTGTAGGTTGCATCTTTTCCTAAACGTCCTGATGTTTCATGGGCCCATCGGGCTTTAAAGAGCGCACGCTTCTGCTCCCAGTCTAAGTCTACCTGAGCTATTTCAGTTTTGGAAGCCTTATCTGGCTGTTCATTGTTGTGATATTCCTCAGTGGCGTGGCTTTTGGGCATGTAAGCATCTACGTGACGTTCCTTCAGAGCCATGTTTTCTATCAATGCAGTGATGTCCTGCCACAACACGGCAGCCCAGATGGGTTTACCTCTGCACTGCCAATTGGTCTTCTTCCATTGCTGTAGCCACCTTCATAGGGCATTAGCCACCATCCAGGAGTCAGTATAGAGACACAGTACGGGCCGCTTTTCTTCTCCTTCGGCGGCCTCAACGACTCGTTGTGTGCGAGACTGCACAGCAGCTTTCCACCTCTGATGGTTTCCTACCACAAGGCAGGATCCATCAGAAAAGAGAGCATGGCCTCTTTCATCTTCTGATAACTCATTATCTGGTGGTGCTTCTTGAGCACGAGTGACCTTTCAAAGAAATTCTCCAAAATCTCTGCCTGCTTTCATGGATTCTCGGGCACTTGGGTTTCCCCAGTCAAGCTCGTTGTGTGATCAGAGCTACCTACCCACTTACTTCATGCAGCACTGTTTGCACGATGTGTTGAAGGGATGCTTCCTTTGAACATGTAGCATAGCACAGGAAATTGCAGTGCCAAGAGGAGACACACTTCTTTTTAAACAACTGCTGCTAATATTTCTTTTTCAGCTGGAGTGTGGTGGGCCTTCTGATCCTCAATAATCCCGGCTCCAAAACCTTAATGGTCGACCTCGGGTTTCTCTTGATGTTCTTTGCCAAAAGCTCCAAGTGAGACCATGCTACCCAGCTGCAGTGTAGAGTATATTTTGCAGGGCTGGTCCAGTATGAACAGGCCCAAGAGCTACCGCGCAAGCTATTTCCTGTTTGATCTGCTCAAAGGCCTGTTGTTGCTCAAGGCCCCATTCAAAATGGTTCTTCTTCTGGGTCACTCGATAGAGGGGCCTCACAAGCTGACTATAACGTGGAATATGCATTCTCCAAAACCCCAGGCGGCCTACAAAAGCCTGTGTTTCCGTCTTCTTAGCTGGTGAAGACAGTTGCTATCTATTAAACCACATCCATAGGCACATGATGGCGGCCATCCTGCCATTTGACGCCCAAGAACTGGATGTCCTGTGCAGGTCCCTTGACCTTGCTTTTCTTTATGGCAAACCCAGCTTTCAGAACATTCTGAACTATTCTTTTTCTCTTCTCAAACACTTCTTCTGCCTCACTGCCCCACAGAATGATGTCATGAACGTATTGTAGCTGTTCAGGGGCATCACCCCTTTCCAGTACACTTTGGATCAGTCTGTGAGAGATGGTAGGGCTGTGTTTCCACCCCCGGGGCAGTCGATTCCAGGTGTGTTGGACACCTCGCCACATGAAAGCAAAGTGTGGTCTGCACTCTGCTGCCAAAGGAATTGAGAAGAATGCATTGACAATGCCAAGTGCAGCATACCATCTGGCTGCCTTCGACTCCAGTTCATATCGGAGCTCTAACATGTCTGGTACAGCAGCACTCAGTGGGAGCGTCACTTCATTCAGGCCACGACGGTCTACTGTTAACCTCCACCCTCCATCAGACTTTTGCACTGGCCACGTGGGACTACTAAAAGGTGGGTGAGTCTTGCTGATTGCTCCTTGGCTCTCCTTATCCACCTTTTCTTTGTCACTTCTGGGGGCAATTACTGTAGTTGTTGTTGTTTGGGTCCCTATCTCAGCCATAGTGTCCTCAAATGCAGTTTGGGTCCTTGCCTCAGCCACACTCCTCTGACAGTACTGAACTGGGGCTCAAGAGGCATAGGCCTGGCCCCCCATACAGGGCGAGAAGCTGCTGGTTTCATCGGGGTAGGCAAGGCACCCTTCTATCAGGTGGCGATCAGTTTGCCAGGGTTCATTACCTGTTCAGCTGTAAAGTCCCTGGCAATGGGAGGTGATAATCATCCTAGGAACCTGCCCAAATCCTTCCACACACACTGCCATCCAGCGACCAGCCGCTTCAGGGCACATTTCAGTATCTCCTCACCTACAGTTAGTTTTGTCTTACACCAGGATGACACCAGATTCCACAAACCCCATAGTGTGCCAACAGTATTAGTTAATAGTACTAATAGTATTCAACAGCTTCACATAAGGATGAACAAGGAATGCGGCAGCCTGCATTCTAAAACAATCTACATCAATCCCAGATAGGGAGAGGGAGAGGGATTCCCTCATTGTCCCCAGAAAAAAGCTCCACCATCACAACAAAGCCATCAATGTTACAGCAAAGCACAGAGCCGCTGTTTGTATTAACATGTTCCCAAACTCAACAAAACAAAGAGATAAGCAGTGCACCTGCACAGGAGCTTGCTACTCAACAACTACTATTACTATGGCATGCAAGATATAAAACTGCCATTTTTTCGGCCCACATTGGGCACCAAAAAGGACTGTGGTGGATTGAGCTTGGCTGGATGCCAGGTGCTCACCAGACTGCTCTATCACTCCCGTTTCTCAGCTTGACACAGAGAGAAAATAAGATGGAAAACAACTTGCATGTTGCAGTAAAGCAGCTTGCTAAAGCAAAAGATAAAATTTGCATGCTAACAAGCAAAGAGGAAAAAGAAAAGAATTCTATCCTCTAGTTCCCATCAGCAAGTGCTTTCTGGCCTCTTTCCAGGAAGCAGGGCTTCAGCATGTGTAGCGATGCACCTCCTTCCTTCCTCTGTACTTAGCTTTTATATCTGAGCTGATGTCATAGTGTACAGAATACCCCTCTGGCCAATTTGGATCAGGTGGCCTAGTTGTGTCCCCTTCCATGATCTTGCCCATCCCCAACCTACTGATGGGGGAACAGAATGTTGGAGAGGCAGCACTGATGCTCTCTGTGCCAACATTTCTCAGCAGTAGCCAAAACACTGGTTTCTAGCTACCAATGAAAACACTATCTAGTAAGTAGTAGAGTAAACCTTGCTAAAGAACTTTGTTGTGCTTTCACTTTTATATTGAACCTGATTTTGCCAATACGTTTGCCAGCAGTTCTTTAAGCAACCTAAAACACTCATTTGCACTAATTGGCTGTTGCAATCCGCTCTAATCACGAAGGAGCAAAGTGAGCTTTCTGTCGATTATGGACAGGACCCAGAGGTTCAAAATATTCCCCAAAATGTGATTAAAACCAAAGGAGGTTAAATGTTGATACAAGAAAAAAATCTATTTTATTTAACAGTAAAAGAGTAGAAAGAAAGAAAGAAAGAAAGAAAGAAAGAAAGAAAGAAAGAAAGAAAGAAAGAAAGAAAGAAAGAAAGAAAGAAAGAAAGAAAGAAAGAAAGAAAGAAAAGAAAGAAAGAGAAAAGAGAGAAAGAGAGAGATAAAGAGAGAAAGAGAGAGAGAGAGAGAGAGAGAAAGAAAGAAAGAAAGAAAGAAAGAAAGAAAGAAAAGAAAAGAAAAGAAAGAAAAGAGGTGTGTGGAAGGGGACAGGGAGTGTGAGAGAGACAGATTAAGTAGAAACATCACCACTACGTGGGTCACAACGACATCTCATCGGTCCTCTCCATCTGGATGTCTTGGTGGTGATGGTCCCCCACCAAAAAGCATAGAATCCAATGGATCAATATATGTTTGGGCAAGGTGGGAACACCCTGGAGCCTCCCCTGAGGGGGGGTAGTTTGACACTGTCCCTTGCAAGACTGTGGATCAGTTGCATCATTTTGCATCATGTGCAGTGCTCTGGTACAGGATCTGGGGACCCCTTGGGGGGGCCTTTGATGGGCCATGATACCCCCTCAGCTGCCCCTCATGTGAATGTCCTATAGAGGAGGCTTTCCCAGGGTGAGGGGCCCCTCAATTGGACCAGTTTGTGTAGCAGAGGATGGGCGTTCACTGCCCCTGACCAGAGGCTTTTTGCCATGTACCCAAAACCTCTCCTCCTCCTTCCTGGTTTGGGGGGTGGTGTCTGTGCAAACCTGGCAGTAGATAAACTTGGGACTATGGCCTCCACCCTGAAGCTGCTAGGCTGGGCCCTGGCCTGGATGCTCTTCCAGTCTTATCCAATACTTCCCAGATGCTTTGAACAATAGTGTCACTTTTCTTATCTCTATCCCTTAGGCGGTTTAACTCATAGTTCAGGGTTCAAATCAGAAGGCCCACTCAGGGTGGGCTTCGGTGGGGCAGCTTCATTATACAGTTTTAATGGACTAAATCCTTCATAAAAAATCTTTAAGCCATAAGCTATAAAAATTTCAGTCTCTGACATTGGTGTAGTCGGCAGGATGGCAAGTGATATCAGTGAATACTTACAGAAGCATGGAATAAGTCCAAGTCTTAAGTTCTGGGATGAATGGGCTTGGCAGGGATCCGAAAGCTGTGGAGGAACATCTGAAAGCAGCTAGGGGCTGAATGAAGGCTAGCAGTGAGAAAGGAATTAGTTGCAATAGGTTAGGCACCTGCCTAGGCTCAGGGGGAACCTCATCACAGTATTCCAGTACTTCACGGGAGGGTACAAAGAGGACAGAGACTCTCTTCACAAGGAACCACATGGAAAAGACAAGGGACAAGGGGCACAAATTGCACCAGTTCCCATTGCTGCAGTTTTTCAAGAGGCGATTGGACAGGGTGCTAGATAATGTCATCTAGGCTCCCTTTCCCACAAAAGGCACCAGAAGATCTTGCGAGGTCCCTTCACACCTGGGCTGGTCTAGGATCCTACAATTCTCCAGTGGATCTTGGTTTCATAACCCTTGGCTCTCTCTGGTCTGGAGCTAAGTATAGGAAACCTTGCTTGCAAGGCAAGATATAGAATACCCCAAGGCAACAGACTTCTAAAGCCGATGGCAATCACCCACACTTGAAATGTATTAAGCCATAACCAGCTTCTCCAAAATTCCCCCGCCCCCCCGAAAGCAGGAAGACTTTCTAGATACCTTAGTGAGTTTATATAGACAGAACAATAGACATTGCCCACCTCAATCATTCAGTAAGCAAACACTCCACCAGTGCATTTTCCATCTACTTCAGGTAAATCATTTCCATCTCTTCCCCAGGATGATTAAATAAAGGTGAAATCCTTGGGTTACTTACACACCCGCCTCACCAAACTTCCCCAATCCCTATGGACTACTGAAGAGATGAAGATGCCTCTCAGTGGGGGCCTCACACTGTTTCAGTAACATAGGGTTCAAGGGGAATGAAGGACTGCCCAGCTTTCCCACACCCATCTCCCTTTTTTAATAGCTGTTAAAGCAAGATGAAGTGTGCCGCCTCACCGCAGTGTAGTTTTGGTTTGGGTCCGGCTGTGATGGAGGTAACTTTCCTCATTGCAGCCCTCATAGTGCTCTGCTTTGCAGTTGTAGATAGAAAGGTGTTGATAACACACCAGTGTTTCAGCTACTGCGGAGCACTGCTCCCATGGCATGGAAGCTGTCAGTGAAACCACTCCCACTGTCTGGAAAGCTGGGGGTGGGCAAGAGCTTGGGAAGGGACAGAGCCAGGACAGCTGACCCAAACTGACAAAAGAGATTCCACTGTGCTATGGAAGAACCACAGCTGCCAGTCAGACCCATTGTTTTCTCCTACCATATCCCTCCTCACCAGAAAACAGATATCAACGGGGCCTTATTACACAGCCACTGAAAAAGCGCTCCAACAGGAGGTGGATGCACCCAACACATTGCACTGTGTCGAAATCACCTTTGGACAGCATGCCTGTAGCCACACATGCAGCATATTCCAGAGTTTTAGCAGCAGCCTACACGGGCTTTCTGTACATTGAAGTACCACTGCCAAAGAGCTAAGACATTGCTTCCCACAAAATGCGTGAGAGTGCTAAACGCTTCCAGCATCACGCTTCAAACGAACGGGCAAATCACTACCTATGGAATACTGTGACCAGGCTGAAACCTTCCACATACTTGCAGTCCAGGGAGACACCATTTGAACTTGCAGAACTACTTCCCCTCAGTAAGACACGCAAGACGGAGGTGATATCCCCATGACAAATCTTTATTGTGCAACTGCTGCTCAAAGCTTTTATTACCTTCCACAGACACATGGCACAAAGAATTAAACATCGACAGCGGCTAGATTGACGGGCAAGAGACGAAATCCATTCAGTGGCAATCTCTACACGTGCAGCAACTCTTGTGGTGCCAAAATCTTAGCCAGGCGGCCAGCCCAACTGACGGCCACCCAGAACGGGTAGATGTATATGATAGACAGACTGCCCACCCTTGGGCCCTTCATCCACAACCATCCGGAATCCATTGGTCAGGCCCAGGTGAGCAACACACTTCTCGCCAACAATCATTACATACCCAAGAAGCTGGAGAAGGAAGTACAAACCCAAAAAAATGAGTGGAAAAAAAAAGGAACACAGAAGGGAGAGGGCAGGAAGGGAAGGAACGAGAGCAGAGAACCACCCAGACAAAGCAGCTAGCCAATTCCTAGCAGTTCAACCATTGCACTTTAAATTATGCGGTGTCCACCTGCTCGCAAGTGGTGCTTTTCAAGCAAAGCTACAAAGTCATATGATGTACACTATAGGGGCAAAAGAGAGCTAGGCAATTTTTCTCAAGATAGACAGCAAAGGACTACAAAACAGCCACAGAAGCTGACACAGAAGCTGGGTTAAAGCCCCCATTGTGCCTTCAGGCAACATAACCAATCCTGCTGGAAAATAAACTCGAGGCTGCCTTTTGCATAGGTTTACGAAGTCTTTGAACTTGACTTTCATAGCTAAGAGCAAAGCATCCAGCACCTGTCAACCAGCTTTGTCCTTCCTTGCCCTTGACCTGCCAAAAAGCCCAAGCCCTCTTCCCCATGTCAGAAGAACTAATACTACTCTAAAGCATGACAATAAGAACCAGACTGCACTCCAAAACAACACTGCATTTTGCACCAGAAATACATACCCAGGGACCAGCACTGCTTTATAGCACCGCTTTTAGTCAAAAAGCTCAACTCCACTACAAGCTAGAGGCAAGAGATGATAGCGCCAGAAAACCCAAAGTAGCCTACTGTGCCCTATCAAGGGGGAAAGGGGGGATGGGAAAGAGTCTAGTAAATGAGGAACTATCTACAGGTACAGTTTAGCATACAGAAAACTCCCACAGTACTTACAGATTCACCAGAATCTCCCGCCTCAGACAACTCGATAATTGGCTCCTTAGGCATGACTAGAAAAAGCGTCACGTCTAGGGGCGAACGATCATGGAACGCACGGCACTGGAGGAAGAGTAAACAGTTAAAACATAACCGGCTTCAGAGAAAGGTTATAGCTTATGCAAACCCATCTGCCCCGCTGAACTCCTACAGAAGCAGATTACCAGATACCCCAAACACAAGCCAGAGCAGGGATTTTTTCTTGCACTATTATTATGCTTTCTATACCCAAAATACAGTATATTTACAGAAGTGGGATTCGTCATGCAAGACCATGGGAGAAGCAGACAGGCCACTACTTGCAATTAACAACCTCCAGTATGTTTTAGTTCGGGCTGATTCTTTCCTAAGCAGTTCTTCTATTGGATGTGGTCCACGCAGAGACTGGAGACAAATGGATTAACTGAGTCAGCAAAGAGTTTAGTCAAGTGGAAGAGCAGCGGCCATTCATTTCCCGCAGGACGGGGAGCTCAAGTATCGAACGCACGCATAATGGCAGGAAGCCTGCAAGTGCATAGGACGAGTCTGTCTTCCATACTGCATGCAAAGCCTACCTTCAAAAGCAGAAGGAATCCCTAACTGCTAACTTTCAGCATTTTAATAAGTAAATCTTACGGGATATTACCTTAAAGTTAACATCGCATAGGCAACGGCTGCATTGTTTTTCCCCCGGTCTAAGCAGCTCACTCTAGTTTCCAGTACCAACACTCGTGACCCTTGCCAAGCATGCTGTTATCACGGTCTTACTTCCCCGCAGAAACGAGTTCTGGAAAGCTATTGCAGCCTGCAGGATGACCACTTTGGGTTTTTTGATTGGTTCTGGTTTTTTTGGGTTTTTTTTGTTTTTTTTAAACTAGAGAAAGAGGTAATTCTTTACCCCCATAATCCAGTTTGGGGGTTCAGAACCAAAGCCTAGCACAGCCAAGCTGCGAAACCTCATCGATGCTGTTAGGAGACACATTGAGACCAAGTTACCGGCGGAGGTCCTTCTCTACGCGCGCACACGACACGGTGGGGGGTGGGATGCGAGGCGAGTCTGGACAACACCAGCAACCCAGTACTCCCGCGGCAGCCGGAGGGGTGGGGTTGCGGTACAGAACAAGCTATGGGCATGGTGCAGTAGAGAGCGCCACAACCCAGAGAGGCCCCGTCCGTCCCGCGTCCCTGCGTCCACCCAGCCGCAGCAGCAGCGCCGCCGCACGCCGTGCCGCGCGCCCGGGTACCGCGCACCCGGTGTCCTCGGCTCAGATGCCCGCAAGCGCGGGAGGAGGGGGAAGGGAAGAGGAATCGCGCACAGAGAGCAAAGCCGCGGCTACCTCCTAGTCCTCGTCGCTGACGCTAACAGAGAAACGCCTTGCCGACGAACTTTCCGAAGACAGTAGTGGCGCCACCAGGGCGAGAGGCCAGCACCCCGATACTCTCGTCAGCCAAGGACAACGCCCGGGTCCGCCCCGACACTTCCTCCACTAAGCCGGGCCCTCTGCGGCGCCCATTGGGCCGACGGATCGTGGCCCGCGGTCTCGATTTGCTGTCTCGCCTGTCTTTTTCGCTTTTCCCCGCCCCCTTGGCGGATCCGCCCTCGTCGACCTGGTGCCCGCGGGGCGCGGAGGGATCTGCCCCGTGTAGTGCTGCGACCCTGAGGGCGGGCTACGAGGTCGCAGAAGATGCTGTAGATCTACAGGTACTATTCTTGTTACTTGTTACCGCATCAACTCACCCCAAAGGTGCCTGTGCCTTTTTGGTGCTGCTCCCTCCAGTCAAATGACTGCTTTGGCCAGGGCAGGGCAGGCCCGGCCTTAACTTGTCAGGACATTTTGAAAAACCAGCAGAAGTTGCTCTACACTGTTAGCTGAAAGCCCCGCTTCCATTGCAGACGTTTCTAAGCTGCACGTCTCCTGGAAGCAAATAAAATACAAAGCGTGCGTTCGGCGCTGCATGCTTGAGGGCTCAAGACAGTAGGATTTGCCTTAAGCTGGACAGGAGGCTTTTAGAAAAATAGGCAGTGCCCTCAAAACTGCCCAAAGGTGGTCTGTGGTGCCCTGCAGCCTCGGGGACAGGGAGCACCTTGAATGGTCCACACAACTGTCTTGTAACATATATAAACCCTGCTTTCCTCTATATCGGGCTAAGGATATCCTTGGCCGCCTTTGCGGCAAGGGCGCATTGTCCTATTTTGCAAAGCTGCTTTCCAGCCGATCGGCCTCCAGCATGTACTGGTGCATGGGGTTGTGCCTCCCCAGGTGCAGGACTTGTGTTATCCACAGGTTCCTCGGGTGGTCTCAAAACAGATCATTTCCTATGATGGAAGGGACTTTGTTCCCCAAGTCCCTGCCTTGAGGTTCAGTGTCTCAAGAGGTTTGGTAACCGTGCCAGTGAAAACAGAGGAAAATGACTCGCCAGAGTACCACAGCCGTCTCCGTGTTGCTGGCCGCTAGACCTCCTGGCTTATTTATCAGCGGAAGGTGGAGGGGGGAATGTGGGTTGGCGTACGCTTTCTTTAGTCTTATTTTCTGACCAATGCACCTGTGGAAGCCCATCTTATGATTCTTTACATCCCCTGCCAAATTCAGCTCCAGCTTTGCCTTAGCTTTTCTGATCCCATCCCTACAGACCTGGGAGGCATCTTCAGATTCTTCCCAGAATGCGTGTCCCTGCTTCCACTACCTATGCATTTCCACTTCATGCTTCAGCTCAACCGAAGAGAAGGCCCTTACTCAGCAACGCTCATCTCCTGCCTAACTTGCCTGATTTCTTACGTCAACCTCATCTTCTTAATCTGGTGGCCTATAGTAGATACCCACCACAAGGTTTCCTTTGTTGCCTTGTGTGGGATGATGACCAGGGAGCCAGGAAAGGGCTAAGGCTTACTATATATGGCCTAAACCGTGTACCCTCCACGTTTTCTTTCCTGATGGAGATCCACATAGCTGACATCAAGAAAGGACAATATGGCCGAAGGAGGAGTTCATGGGCAGCTAGGATAGTCGTCTTTTGGCTCTTGATGAACGGCATGAAATGGAAAGAAGTCTTAAGAGCGGGACTTTGAAGGACACCAAGGCCAAAAAAGTAACCTTTGCCTGATTAAGGGTCATTTAAGTATTAAAACGCACACTCATGCATATGCTAATAAGCTTACTGAAGTACATGCCACCACATATATGATTATATTACTCAGCTCTCCAATTAGATCATGCTATACGTAAGGAGGAGAAGATTGGGCTGTATATAAGGAGGGTAGAAATTTCAGCCAGGTAGCAGGAATTCCCAAGAGATGTCGGAGACAGTTGCCGGTCTGTTCTCTTCTCCCTCCTCCGAAGTGGGGACGCCCTCTTGGGAAGCTTCTGCATGCCATTGCTATTATTAGTATTGCATGGGTTAACACGATGTTATTAGAGTTCTACCACAGCTAGTGCATTTCTCAATGGCAGTTCCAAACCTCTATTTCTGTAACTTCAGAAAACCACTCTATTCCTGAACCTGCGCTCGCAAAGGTTCTTAAGAGAACGCAACCAGAGTCACAGTGCTGAATTGGTTGTAATCGGGAATTAAGCCTAACCCCACCCAGTCCCTCTGATCTCCGAGGACCAGCTGGAACGCAAGGAGCTTTATTTTCTGCCAAATTTCTTACCCTTAACGCAACAGCTTGGCCTCTAATTTTCACCCATAAGCTCTCAACCTGTTCATTGCTGTCTTTCAAAGACAGCTCTGTACAGGAAATCCCTCTTATTTTTGGTTTACATAGAGGGCCACCTCCGCCTCTCCTTCCTTCTGACCAGTTTATAGCCATTGATTGCGGAGCTCCAGTCATTGAGTTGTCCCAGCACATTTTTACTATAGTGATTACATTGTTCGCTTTCCGGCTGCGCAGTGGTTTCCAGCTCCTCTTTCTTATGCCTACTGCATGCTTTGGTACAGAGGCACTTCCGTTGGGCTGTTGACTGCGTCACTTTTTTGGACAAGGATCAAGCCCCAATTCCTTTGCAGCATTTCTCAAGTATTCCCCTCTTGGTTCCCAGCACATCACCAGCCCCTGGCTCTTCTCTGTTGCTCAAAATGCCCTCGTCTTTCCCCGCTGAGTCTCATTTAAAGCCCTCCTTGTAAGTCTAACCAGCTGACTGGCAAAGATGATCTTGCCCCACTTGGTCGTGTGAATCCCATCACAGCTCCCAACAGACCTGGCTTCTTAAAAGTAGATCCATGACCACAGAAGCCAAAACCTTGCGTATGGCACCAGCTACGCAGCCCAGCATTCAGCTGTTCAGTCCGTCTCCTCCTTCCTGGACCCCTCCCTCAGACCAGACACCAAAAGAGGAGACCATCACCAGTGCTCCCCATCCTTTTAACATTGCTCCTACAGACATAATAGACTCCTGGGAGGGTTCTAAGTTGCCTCATCAGACCCTACAGAGAAGAGTAGGAGCAGATGATGATCTGTAGGGTTCACCAGCCTCGGCAGCCTCTCAGTGACACCATGAATGCGAGCTCCTGGTAGGCAGCAGAGTTCTCTAGAGAAATCGTCTGGGTGGGAAACAGGTGTCTCGGTGTTTCTCAGGAGGAAATCTCCAATTACTAATACCTTTATGGGCTTCTCTGGTCGCACTGGTCCTAACGTGGGCAGGTGGTTAGGTCAGCTTTGCATGGTTGGCTTTGTCCTGGGTCCTGTCCATTACTCATGTGCTCTTTGGTCTCCAAACCAGGAGCATCCTGTCTGTTATGTAGGGGCACTTCAGGAGATGGGGGAGGGTTCTTTGTAGCAATGCCCCTCTGTATAACAGGCCATTCCCATGCACCAGCCAAACTGTTTATAAATAAAAAGCCACCTGCAGTGTTATTTTTAGGGTTCTCAGGAATTCATCGAGGTTACTGAGACAACAACAGGACCGAAAAATAGAACGAAGAGCCTGGGAACTTGCTTGTAAAGAATGCAAAACTTAGATAGAGGACACCTGGCATGATGATGGACACTAGACCAATTGGGTGCCCTGAAGGATGTGTGCCCGCCTGATGGACGAGTGGCTGAGCCAATCAACGGACACCTGCACGCGTGGACAGTAGAGCTAGAAACTATAATTGGGGTTTATTGTAAACAATAAATGGCCTTTGTGGAAATCATATTGGTTCTATTATTCAGTTGCCCATATCGCCCAGCAGTTCTTCCTTCTACCCTGAGCACAGAAATGCATCCGGTCTCCTTCATCTCAGGAGTTACTTATGCCAGTCACCCCGAGGTTACATTCTGGCTTACCTTCCTTTTGTGCACTCTTAAGGCAGGCCATCGCTCAGCCTGGGACAGCGTACAATACCTGGCATCGAACTCCTGTCCGTGCGCCCGGATTCTGTGCTTCCTGTCGAACTCCTCTTTTAAAACTTACCTGTCCAAGGAGATCTTTCTGCTGGGCACACTTGCAGCTATGACAACCACCGCTGTCTTCGGGTTCTAAGGGGGACTTCCAGGTACTGGAACTCTTGCCCTGCCCTTTGCTCATTGACCCTGTCCATCACTCCCGCACAGGGCTGCTGATTATTCTCTCCCTCTCCCTCCTCGCACCCTCACTTTTAGTTTAAAGCCCTCCTAATGAGGTCAGCTATCCTACCAACAAAAATATCTTTGCCTTGCTTAGTGAGGTGGAGCCCCACTCTCCCAAGCAGATGCCGATCCAAAAACGAGGTCCCATGCTCATAGAACCCAGAACGCTGTTGCAAGCACCAGCTCCGCAGCCAACTATTTACCCGCATTAACAGTGCCCTTATCCTACAACACCTGGACAGCATCAAAAGCATCTGTGGTGGGTTGACCTTGGCTGGATGCCAGGTGCCCACAGAGCCGCCCTATCACTCCCCCTTCTCAGCTTGACACAGAGAGAAAATAAGATGGAAAACAACTCACAGGGTGAGATAAGGCAGTTTACTAAAGGAAAAGAGAAAGTTTTTGCACGAAAAAGCAAACAGGAAAAACAAGTATTATATCCTCTGGTTCCCATCAGCAAGCACTGTCCGACCGCTTTCCAAGAAGCAGGGCTTCAGCACGCGTAGCGGTTGCTCCGAAAGGCAAACGCTGTAAACAACAATGTGCCCCCTTCCCCCTCCTTAACTTAGCTTTTATTTCTGAGCTGAAGTCATATGGTACAGAATAGCCCTCTGGCCAGTTTGGGTCACCTGGTCTAGTGGTGTCTCCTCCCAGGATCTTGCCCACCCCCAGCCTGCTGATGCTGGGGCAGAATGTTGGAGAGACAGCGCTGATGCTGTGCCAACCATGCCCAGCAGTAGCCAAAACACTGGTGCGTTATCAACACCTTTCTAGATACAAATGCAAAGCATGGCACTGATGGCCGCTATGGGGAAAATGAACTCCATCTCAGCCACACCCAGTACAATCTCCACCCCTTACTTCACACCATTTGCATCATACTCAGATGCCACAGAATTATATATATATATATCCGTCTTCTAATTATTCCATTGTATTTATTTGTCATGACTGAAATTCCTTCTTACCAACGCTTACAGCTTAAACTCCGTGCTTAAACCGTCTTTATGCCCAACACACGAATACATTTTCATTAACTACCGTCCCCCTTCCTTTCAAAGACACATATTAGTTCCCCATTTCATGGGTTTCCTCCACCCCTCCAGATGTTTAAAAAACAGGCCGTGACTTGGGCTCCATTCCATCAAGATGGGTGCCCGGGACAGAAGCGACACACTCGATCGTTCGGCACCTAAACCGGCCCTGCCCGGGCTATCGTCGCACTCTCCTCGCTCCTCGTAAAATTCACTCATCGTCGGTTCATGTCACTCCGCTACTTTACTTCCTGCAACATACAATTTACACGGAGATTATTCTCCCCCCAAGGTTAAATCTCCTTGAGGCGCACACCGGGTCTCCCCATCCTTCTGCACTACCCACCAAGTACACCCAGGTCCTTGAGCAAAGACAATCCCATTAATAGGTTTGCCTTTTCCCATGGGAGGAGAATTCCACACCGACCTCCTTAGCCACTTCCCTGTGTGTAGTATGGGGACCTTATCTCCTCCCACAGTATGTAGGGGTTTTGTTTGGGCAGGACCAGTGCGGTTAGCAGATCTTCTGGTGTTAACCAGCCAAGTGGCTTCTGCTAAATTTGCATCCCAATGCTTCCATGCCTGATTGCCTAACCCTGCTGACATAGTCATCAGCAGTCCATCATACCTCTCAATCTTTCCAGAGGCTTGTGGGTGATAAGGGATGTGATATATCCACTCAATGCATGTTTCTTTGCCTAAGAGTTTATGAGGCTATTTCATAAATGAGACTCATTGATTCCATTCTTTCTGGGGTACCATGTCACCACAAAATGTGTCTCTCAAGGCCTAAGAGAGTGTTTCGAGGAATAGCATGGCTTACAGGGTATTTTTCCAGCCAACCAGTAGTTGCCTCTACCACAATGAGTATGTAAGCTCTTGCCTTGGTGTGTTCATGGCAGTGGCCCAATATAGTCAATTTGCGTGGCGTCACCATATTTAAAACCCGGTTTGGCCATCTATTCCAAGGAGATTTTACTCATGTGGCTCACTTGATTGCAGCACGTTTCACATTCATGGGTGACCTGTGTGATAGCCTCCATGGTCAGGCCGACCGCCCAATCACAAGCTCATCTGTAGGTTGCATCTTTTCCTAAACGTCCTGATGTTTCATGGGCCCATCGGGCTGTAAAGAGCTCACGCTTCTGCTCCCATCTAAGTCTACCTGAGCTATTTCAGTTTTGGCAGCCTTATCTGGCTGTTCATTGTTGTGATGTTCCTCAGTGGCGTGGCTTTTGGGCATGTAAGCATCTACGTGACGTTCCTTCAGAGCCATGTTTTCTATCCATGCAGTGATGTCCTGCCACAACACGGCAGCCCAGATGGGTTTACCTCTGCACTGCCAATTGGTCTTCTTCCATTGCTGTAGCCACCTTCATAGGGCATTAGCCACCATCCAGGAGTCAGTATAGAGACACAGTACGGGCCGCTTTTCTTCTCCTTCGGCGGCCTCAACGACTCGTTGTGTGCGACTCCGCACAGCAGCTTTCCACCTCTGATGGTTTCCTACCACAAGGCAGGATCCATCAGAAAAGAGAGCATGGCCTCTTTCATCTTCTGATAACTCATTATCTGGTGGTGCTTCTTGAGCACGAGTGACCTTTCAAAGAAATTCTCCAAAATCTCTGCCTGCTTTCATGGATTCTCGGGCACTTGGGTTTCCCCAGTCAAGCTCGTTGTGTGATCAGTGCTACCCACCCACTTACTCCATGTAGCACTGCTTGCACATGTGTCGAAGGGATGCTTCCTTTGAACATCTAGCGTAGCACAGGAAATTGCAGTGCCAAGAGGAGACGTGTGGATGCTGGATGCGAGAGAATCAGGCAGCAGTAGCACAGTGTCTGTGTGAAACTAAGTCACATAACTTTCTCACACTGGGCTGAGAAAGTGTGGCTTGGGAAGCTGTAAGGAGGAACCCCAAAACAGTCCTTGGAGAAAGAAAACAACCTTTGCAGGTGTTGTTTGTCTCCTTGTTGTTTACTTGCAAGAAACCGTTGAGGGGTGTTGTTCCCAACTGTCCAATGATGGTCTTGTGGTGGTTTGCTGACCAATGAAACTTTACTCTATCGCAACTGTCTATAAAAGACGGTCTGGAAGAATAAAGTTGCTCTCATTTTGCTACGAAGCCTGAGAGTTGCGTGTCCTTATTACCGCCATCCCTAATACAATAGCGACAGAGACACGCTTCTTTCCCAACAACTTCTGAGGATGCTCGAAGCCCGTCATATGCTGCTAATATTTCTTTTTCAGCTGGAGTGTGGTGGGCCTTCTGATCCTCAATAACCCCGGCTCCAAAACCTTAATGGTCGACCTCGGGTTTCTCTTGATGTTCTTTGCCAAAAGCTCCAAGTGAGACCATGCTACCCAGCTGCAGTGTAGAGTATATTTTGCAGGGCTGGTCCAGTATGAACAGGCCCAAGAGCTACCGCGCAAGCTATTTCCTGTTTGATCTGCTCAAAGGCCTGTTGTTGCTCAAGGCCCCATTCAAAATGGTTCTTCTTCTGGGTCACTCGATAGAGGGGCCTCACAAGCTGACTATAACGTGGAATATGCATTCTCCAAAACCCCAGGCGGCCTACAAAAGCCTGTGTTTCCGTCTTCTTAGCTGGTGAAGACATAGTTGCTATCTAGTTAACCACATCCATAGGCACATGATGGCGGCCATCCTGCCATTTGACGCCCAAGAACTGGATGTCCCGTGCAGGTCCCTTGACCTTGCTTTTCTTTATGGCAAACCCAGCTTTCAGAACATTCTGAACTATTCTTTTTCTCTTCTCAAACACTTCTTCTGCCTCACTGCCCCACAGAATGATGTCATGAACGTATTGTAGCTGTTCAGGGGCATCACCCCTTTCCAGTACACTTTGGATCAGTCTGTGAGAGATGGTAGGGCTGTGTTTCCACCCCCGGGGCAGTCGATTCCAGGTGTGTTGGACACCTCGCCACATGAAAGCAAACTGTGGTCTGCACTCTGCTGCCAAAGGAATTGAGAAGAATGCATTGACAATGCCAAGTGCAGCATACCACCTGGCTGCCTTCGACTCCAGTTCATATCGGAGCTCTAACATGTCTGGTACAGCAGCACTCAGTGGGAGCGTCACTTCATTCAGGCCACGACGGTCTACTGTTAACCTCCACCCTCCATCAGACTTTTGCACTGGCCACGTGGGACTACTAAAAGGTGGGTGAGTCTTGCTGATCGCTCCTTGGCTCTCCTTATCCACCTTTTCTTTGTCACTTCTGGGGGCAATTACTGTAGTTGTTGTTGTTTGGGTCCCTATCTCAGCCATAGTGTCCTCAAATGCAGTTTGGGTCCTTGCCTCAGCCACACTCCTCTGACAGTACTGAACTGGGGCTCAAGAGGCATAGGCCTGGCCCCCCATACAGGGCGAGAAGCTGCTGGGTTTCATCGGGGTAGGCAAGGCACCCTTCTATCAGGTGGCGCATCAGTTTGCCAGGGTTCATTACCTGTTTAGGTGTAGAGCCCCAGGCAATGGGAGGTGATAACCACTCTAGGAACCTGCCCAAATCCTTCCACACACACTGCCATCCAGCGACCAGCCGCTTCAGGGCACATTTCAGTATCTCCTCACCTACAGTTAGTTTTGTCTTACACCAGGATGACACCAGATTCCACAAACCCCATAGTGTGCCAACAGTATTAGTTAATAGTACTAATAGTACTCAACAGCTTCACATAAGGATGAACAAGGAATGCGGCAGCCTGCATTCTAAAACAATCTACATCAATCCCAGATAGGGAGAGGGATTCCCTCATTGTCCCCAGAAAATAGCTCCCCCAGCACAGCAAAGCCATCAATGTTACAGCAAAGCACAGAGCCGCTATTTGTATTAACATGTTCCCAAACTCAACAAAACAAAGAGATAAGCAGCGTACCTGACAAACTCCATGTCCCGCACAGGAGCTTGCTATTCAGTAACTACTATTACTATACCATGCAAGATATATAACTGCCATTGTCTCAGCCCACGTTAGGAACCAAAAAGGACTGGTGTGGGTTTATCTTGGCTAGATGCCAGGTGTTCACCAAACAACTCTATCACTCCCCCTTCCCAGCTGGACAGGAGAGATGAAAAACAACTTGCAGACTGAGATAAGGCATCTTACTAAAGCAAAAGTTTGAGTATGAACAAGGAGAGGGGAAAAAACCCAAATTTATTGTCTAGTTCCGATCAGCAAGCATTGTCTAGCCACTTCCCGGGAAGCAGGGCTTCTGTACACGTAGCAGTTTCTCCGGAAGGCAAAAGCTGTAAATAAGAAATGCTCCCACTTCCTCCTCCTTTACTTCGCTTTTATTTCTGAGCTGACGTCATATGGTATGGAATATCCCTCTGGCCAGTTTGGGTCAGCTGTCCTGGTTGTGTCTCCTCCTAGGATCTTGCCCACCCCCAGCCTGCTGATGCTGGGGCAGAATGTTGGAGAGACAGCACTGATGCTGTGCCAACACTGCTCAGCAGTAGCCAAACACGCTGGTGTGTTATCAACACCTTTCTAGCTACCAATGCAAAGCACGGTGTGGGAAAATGACTGGGGACCCTGTGGACCGGTAACTGGGGATTCAATTAGAGGAAACTTAGGAGTTATATTAACATCCTTACAGGAGTTATACCAGTACGGGAATTATAGGGTAAATCACAGTTGCTGCTCCCTGGATGGAATGCAGTTGGCATGACTTGAAACCTATTCCCTGATGATTCCCCATACACACGCACCTGCTAAGGGGGATGGAATGGAGGGTGGAGCGGAGCGAAGGCCAGGCTCTGCAGAAATCCTTGCAGGGAAGGGAACTCGATGGTACTTTGCAGCTGATAAACCGCATACCACCTGTCAACCAGTGGAGACAGGGGAAGATGGCTTACTGCTGAGCCAGCAACTGTGGTGAGATCTCTCTCCTTAGATGAACTTGTTTCAGTAAAGCCCAATAATAATATTAACGCACACCTCCATCCCAAAGTTACCCACCTCCAAAGTGTGACCACCCCTCACTGGGCATGCGCTCTATATTCTTTTTGACTGTATCTTTAAAAGCAAAGCAAGAGAATTTTACACCAGTCAGTAACAAAGGTATGTATGACTAGAGTCACTCAAGCTCCACCTAAACACACAGAAATAGTATAAAAATAAGTCGAGAATGGGGAAAAGTTAGGGAAGACTCCATCTTAGCTGCTGGGATCAGTTGATGGGCTGAAGCTGTCTTCTCCCCCATAGAGATGCCTATTGGATAAGAATCATACTCTATGCATGCTGAACATTTTATTGGGGATTAGAGCTTGTCTGTATATTCCTTCAAATATATTTTTGCAGTCAGACACTATCACCGACAATCTCTGAACCTTAACCTGTCACAATTTATATTAATAAAGAGTGTTCTTCCATAAACTGTTAGCGTGATTCCTTGGCGGACGCTACCAGTCACCAGCAGCAGGTAACACAATGGGTAAAGGGGAAGACCTGCTGAGGGGCCTCCCTTACACTCTTGGTGTGTTTCCCTAAGTCAGTCGAACCAGGCACTGATCCAGTATGGCTGCTCAGTGAAGGAGCCCCCCAACGGGATGCTGACAGACTGGTCGGGCACAACGGTCTCGACTTTCCTGAAACACAGACAAATTAAACACTAAAGACTGAGTAAATCTCCCCACACTAAGGGTCCAGGAAGCCTCCCTTTTTCACGTGACACACGGCAATGTGAGAGCTGCTATGGGGAAATGAACTCCGTCTTAGCAACACCCAAACCGGCATCATTGGGGCCTGAATCTCAGCTGTCCTCTGCTGCTGAAATTGCAGTTATAGAAGATGGATTGGTACCTGGCCTTCACTCAAATCAACATTCAGCCCCTAATTCATTTTCCTGTTCCTAAAATCTCTAAACCCCCAACCCCCTTCTACATGGAAGAATATGCCTTTTAGGTTTTGTGATGTCAGACCTTGGCTGGCTGCCAGGGGCCCAACCAGCTGTTCTCTCACCACCCCTCCTCAATAGGACAGGAGGAGAAAATAAGATGAAAAAGTTCCTTCAGGACATAGCCACCTGCCAGATCTGAGGGCAGCAGGGAAACACCTGCCCCAGACAGCGCTTTGCCTGTTCTTAAATATGCTTACACAGGGGTGCCACCAGCTTTGCTGAGTTGCTCAGCTTTGGCTCTCAGAGAGTCTGGTGCCTAGCTGGTGAAAACTAGCTGTGTCTAGCGCAGAGCAGACCCTGGCCTCTTCTCACAGAGGCCACGCCTGCAGGCCACACTCTGCGTCCAGTTCTGGTCCCCAGAATTCAATAAAAAGAGGCAGACAGACTGGAGAGGGTCCCAAGGAGGGCCATGAAGATGCTCAAAGGGCTGGAGAACCTGCTTTTGCTGATACCTTTTCCGGCGATTCTTTAAGCGACCTAAAACACCCATTTGCACCAATTGGCATAGTCGGAGGGATGGCAAGAGATATCACTGAATACTTACAGAAGCAGGGAATAAGCCGAAGTCCTAAATACTCGGACAAATGGGCTCAGCATGATCCAAAAGCTGTGGAGGAACATCTAAAAGCAGCTAGGGGCTGTATGAAGGCTAGCAATGACAAAGGAAATTAGTTGCAAAATGTTAGGTACCTGCCTAGGCTCAGGGGGAACCTCCTCCCAGTATTCTAGTACTTCAAGGGAGCCACATGGAGAAGACAAGGGACAACGGGAACAAGTTGCACCAGTCCCCATTGCTGGAGGTTTTCAAGATGCGACTGGACAGGGCGCTAAATAATCTCATCTAGGCTCCCTTTCCCACAAAAGGCTGCACCAGATGATCTTGCGAGGTCCCTTCACACCTGGGCTGGTCTAGGATCCTACAATTCTCCAGTGGATCTGGGTTTCATAACCCTTGGCTCTCTTTGGTTTGGAGCTAAGTATCCACAACCTTGCCTGCGAGGCGAGACATTAAATTCCACCAGGTGCCAGAGACTTCTAAAACGTGGCGATCACCCAGCATGCTGGTTTAAATGCAAACCGTCAGGAGAAATGAACCCCACACATCTGCCTCAAGACAGATTACAGGTCGGAGTTACAATTTACTAAACAGTTTACAATAAATACAAGGATACAGAGAGAACTGGTTTCAACTCACAAAGTCGGACTATAAACTGGCACACTGTTCGCAAGGTGAGGGTCACAGTCCTGTTGAAATTCTGGTCTTCCTCTGGATCTATCAAATGATGGTGCCCAAAGTCCCCAAACCCAAAGATTATATATATGCTCAGGTTCAGGTGGGAATGCTCAGTACCTCCCCCAGGACAGGGAGTTTCACAGTGGAGGAATGTAATACTGTGAGTCATGGGATATTTTGGGAGTCTTTGATGGTCTAAGTCACTGCAGCTGCCTATGATCCTAGTGCCATTGAGTCCATTATGGCCCATTAGCAGAGATGAGCCCTCAGGCTGGGTGGGAATGTGCTGGTGCTTCCCCAGAGGGGAGTTATCATGGCTGAGTCATTCGTGTGAAGAAAAACACTACCCTGCCTGGGAAAGGTTGCCTCTTCTCCCTTATCTCATTTAACACCCATCATGTAGCCTGAGGTGTTGGGTGTACAGCAGGCAGCTGCTGCAAGTGATCCATTGTTAGCAGTTCATCAGGAATGACATAGAGGGTGGAACAATACAGTTTGCTTACATGCACATAGTGCTAAACTGGCACTCTACTCCTGTAAAACCAGGACACCCAGGTCCAACAGGAGGTGGATGCTTCCAACACAGTGCACCATGGTGAATCCACCCTTGAAAAGCATGCATGTAGCCTCACACACAGTATCTTCTACAGTTTTAGCAGCAGCCTACATGGGCTTTCTGTACATTGAAGTACCACTGCCAAAGAGCTAAGACTTTGCTTCCTACAAGATGCGAGAGACTGCTAAGCGCTTCCAGCCTCACGCTTCAAACGAACAGGCAAATCACTATGTATATATGGAAACCTCTTAACAGGCTGAAACATTCCACATGCACGTGCAGTCCAGGGAGGCACTGCTTGAACTGGCAGAACTACTTCCCCTCAGTAAGACGCGCAAGACGGAGATTATATCCCCATGACAAATCTTTATTGTGCAACTGCTGCTCAAAGCTTTTATTACCTTCCACAGACACACGGCAAAAAAAAAAAATTACACATCAAAAGCCGCTAGACTGACAGGCAAGAGATGAAATCCATTCAGTGGCGATTTGTACACGTGCAGCAACTCTTGTGGTGCCAAAACCTTAGCCAGGCGGCCAGCCCAACTGACGGCCACCCAGAACGGGTAGATGTATGCGATAGACAGACTGCCCACCCTTGGGCCCTTCATCCACAACCATCCGGAATCCATTGGTCAGGCCCAGGTGAGCAACACACATCTCGCCAACAATCATTACATGCCCAAGAAGCTGGAGAAGGAAGTACAAACCCATAAATAAGTAAAATAAAAAGAATAAAGGAACACATAAAGAGGGGAGAGGGCAGGAAGGGAAGGGACGAGAGCAGAGAACCACCCAGAGAAAGCAGCTAGCCAATTCCTAGCAGTTCAACCATTGCATGTCAAATTAATGTCCGTCCGACCACCGGCAACTAAAGCTTTCCAAGCAAAGCTACAAAGACCAATTATGCAAGCTACAGGGTCAAAAGAGAGCTAGGCAATTTTTCTAAAGCTAGACGCAGCAAAGGACTACAAAACAGCCACAGAAGCTGACACTGTCTCCGGGTTAAAGCCCCCATTGTGTCTTCAGGCAACATAACCAATCCTGCTGGAAAATAAACTCGAGGCTGCCTTTTGAGTGGATTTACAAAGTCTTTGAACATGGCTTTCATAGCTTAAAACAAAACATCCAGCACCTCTCAACCAGCTTTGCCCTTCCTTGCCCCTGACCTGCCAAAAAGCCCAAGCCCTCTTCTCCATGTTAGAAGTACTACTACTCTGACTCTAAACCACAACAATAGGCACCAGACTGCACTCCAAAACAACACTGCATTTTGCACCAGAAATACATACCCAGGGACCAGCACTGCTTTATAGCACCGCTTTTAGTCAAAAAGCTCAATTCCACTACAAGCTAGAGGCAAGAGATGATAGCGCCAGAAAACCCAAAGTAGCCTACTGTGCCCTATCAAGGGGGAAAGGGGGGATGGGAAAGAGTCTAGTAAATGAGGAACTATCTACAGGTACAGTTTAGCATACAGAAAAATCCCACAGTACTTACAGATTCACCAGAATCTCCCGCCTCAGACAACTCGATAATTGGCTCATTAGGCATGACTAGAAAAAGCGTCACGTCTAGGGGCGAACGATCATGGAACGCACGGCACTGGAGGAAGAGTAAACAGTTAAAACATAACCGGCTACAGAGAAAGGTTATAGCTTATGCAAACCCATCTGCCCCGCTGAACTCCTACAGAAGCAAATTACCAGATACCCCAAACACAAGCCAGAGCAGGGATTTTTCTTGCACTATTATTATGCTTTCTATACCCAAAATACAGTATATTTACAGAGCCCCTTCCAGAAGTGGGATTCGTCATGCAAGACCATGGGAGAAGGAGACAGGCCACTACTTGCAATTAACAACCTCCAGTATGTTTTAGTTCGGGCTGATTCTTTCCTAAACAGTTCTTCTATTGGATGTGGTCCGCGCAGAGACTGGAGACAAATGGCTTAACTGAGTCAGCAAGGAGTTTAGTCAAGTGGAAGAGCAGCAGCCATTCATTTCCCACAGGACGGGGAGCTCAAGTATCGAACGCACGCATAATGGCAGGAAGCCTGCAAGTGCATAGGACGAGTCTGTCTTCCATACTGCATGCAAAGCCTACCTTCAAAAGCAGAAGGAATCCCTAACTGCTAATTTTCAGCATTTTAATAACTAAATCATACGGGATATTACCTTAAAGTTAACATTGCATAGGCAACGGCTGCATTGTTTTTCCCCCGGTCTAAGCAGCTCACTCTAGTTTCCAGTACCAACACTCGTGACCCTTGCCAAGCATGCTGTTATCACGGTCTTACTTCCCCGCAGAAACGAGTTCTGGAAAGCTATTGCAGCTTGCAGGATGACCAATTTGGGTTTTTTAGTTGGTTCTGGTTTTTTTTTGTTGTTTTTTTTTTTTTTTTTTTTTTTTTTAAACTAGAGAAAGAGGTAATTCTTTGCCCCCATAATCCTGTTTGGGGGTTCAGAACCAAAGCCTAGCACAGCCAAGCTGCGAAACCTCATCGATGCTGTTAGGAGACACATTGAGACCAAGTTACCGGCGGAGGTCCTTCTCTACGCGCGCACACGACACGGTGGGGGGGTTGGATGCGAGGCGAGTCCGGACAACACCAGCAACCCAGTACGCCCGCGGCAGCCGGAGGGGTGGGGTTGCGGTACAGAACAAGCTATGGGCATGGTGCAATAGAGAGCGCCACAACCCAGAGAGGCTCCGTCCGTGCCGCGTCCCTGCATCCACCCAGCCGCAGCAGCAGCGCCGCCGCACGCCGTGCCGCGCGCCCGGGTACCGCGCACCCGGTGTCCTCGGCTCAGATGCCCGCAAGCGCGGGAGGAGGGGGAAGGGAAGAGGAATCGCGCACAGAGAGCAAAGCCGCGGCTACCTCCTAGTCCTCGTCGCTGACGCTAACAGAGAAACGCCTTGCCGACGAACTTTCCGAAGACAGTAGTGGCGCCACCAGGGCGAGAGGCCAGCACCCCGATACTCTCGTCAGCCAAGGACAACGCCCGGGTCCGCCCCGACACTTCCTCCACTAAGCCGGGCCCTCTGCGGCGCCCATTGGGCCGACGGATCGTGGCCCGCGGTCTCGATTTGCTGTCTCGCCTGTCTTTTTCGCTTTTCTCCGCCCCCTTGGCAGATCCGCCCTCGTCGACCTGGTGCCCGCGGGGCGCGGAGGGATCTGCCCCGTGTAGTGCTGCGACCCTGAGGGCGGGCTACGAGGTCGCAGAAGAGGCTGTAGCATCTTCAGGTACTATTTCTTGTTACTTGTTATCGCATCAAGTCCACCCCAAAGGTGCCTGTGCCTTTTTGGTGCTGCTCCCTCCAGTCAAATGACTGCTTTGGCCAGGGCAGGGCAGGCCTGGCCTTAACTTGTCAGGACATTTTGAAAAACCAGCAGAAGTTGCTCTACACTGTTAGCTGAAAGCCCCGCTTCCATTGCAGACGTTCTAAGCTGCACGTCTCCTGGAAGCAAATAAAATACAAAGTGTGCGTTCGGCGCTGCATGCTTGAGGGCTCAAGACAGTAGGATTTGCCTTAAGCTGGACAGGAGGCTTTTAGAAAAATAGGCAGTGCCCTCAAAACTGCCCAAGGGTGGTCTGTGGTGCCCTGCAGCCTCGGGGACAGAGAGCACCTTGAATGGTCCACACAACTGTCTTGTAACATATATAGACCCTGCTTTCCTCTATATCGGGCTAAGGATATCCTTGGCCGCCTTTGCGGCAAGGGCGCATTGTCCTATTTTGCAAAGCTGCTTTCCAGCCGATCGGCCTCCAGCATGTACTGGTGCATGGGGTTGTGCCTCCCCAGGTGCAGGACTTGTGTTATCCACAGGTTCCTCGGGTGGTCTCAAAACAGATCGTTTCCTATGATGGAAGGGACTTTGTTCCCCAAGTCCCTGCCTTGAGGTTCAGTGTCTCAAGAGGTTTGGTAACCGTGCCAGTGAAAACAGAGGAAAATGACTCGCCAGAGTACCACAGCCGTCTCCGTGTTGCTGGCCGCTAGACCTCCTGGCTTATTTATCAGCAAGGGAGGTGAGCGGTTACACATTATTTAGTCTTATTTTCTGACCAATGCACCTGTGGAAGCCCATCTTATGATTTTTTACATCCCCTGCCAAATTCAGCTCCAGCTTTGCCTTAGCTTTTCTGATCCCATCCCTACAGACCTGGGTGGCATCTTTAGATTCTTCCAGAATGCGTGTCCCTGCTTCCAGTACCTATGCACATCCTCCTTGCGCTTCAGCTCGATCAGAAGAGAAGGCCGTTACTCAGCCATGCTCATCTCCTGCCTTGTTTGCCTGATTTCTTACATTGACCTCATCCTCTTGATCCAGCAGCCGATAGTAGAGAGCAACCACAAAAGTTACTTTGTTAACTTGGGTGGGATGATGACCACAGAGCCAGCCAAGGCCTAAGGCATAATTTCTATGGCCTTCACCATGTTTGCTCAACATTATCTTTTTGGATGGAGATCCATGTAGATGATGTCTAGAAAGGACGAGTTGGCCAAAGAAGGAGTTAATTGGCAGTGAGGATTGTCCTCTTTTGCCTCTGACAAGTGGCTCAGCATGGAACAAAGTCATATGACCGAAACTTTCAAGGACACTGCGGCCAAAAAATGCTACCACATATATGATTATATTACTCACGTCTCTGCTTATATCATGCTATACATAAGGAGGAGAAGATTGGGCTGTATAAAAGGAGGTAGAAATTCAGCCAGGTAGCAGGAGAACTTGGCGCGGATGTTAAATCCAAACTGGAAAGAAGAGTTGTGTCTCCTAGGTGGAAGTCATACTTAACCTTCTAACAACAATAGCAGCCGTTGAATGCAGAAAAGGGTGGACCCATTGTCGATAAAAGGAATAGACCACGACAGAAGCACCTGCCCAATCTCAGTGGAAAGTCACTTCTGCCCCTGGAGAACTGAAAGTAAGACTGAAAAAAAAAAAAAATGACTGATGCATGTCATGAAAACGCTCATATCTTAGGTTGCAAAACCAGCATTTCCCATGGGAAGTGGAATGTCCTACTCCAAACAGTGTTATCCCTGGGGTTGTTTTAGGTGTATTGAGTGTCAAGAATTGTGGTATAAAAAACCTGTTAGGAGGAAAGATCCCTAGTGCCCTTTGTTGGAATTGTAAAAAAGAGATAGAAGAAGAAACTGAAATAGCATTGTGGGCTGCAGTAAAGAAAGGATATATTAAAACAGGTGACAAGGATTGGTGGGAAACCTGGGTACACGGAACACGAACTGGGATTGATTTACAGGAAGTACCAGGAGCAGAATTAGAAAGGATAGAGTGCGACAAAGACAATTGGATACCAGACAGATACCAAATTAAAGCAAGAGTGACATGAAGCCAAGCATTACTGGAACCAATGACACTATATAGGTAAAATAATAAGACGGGGGGTGCACACGAATTAATTTTGTCAGTGCATTTAAGACACCCACAAATCAAAGTGTTAATTAAGAGGTGGAAAAACCAATCTTATTGTGGTTGGCACATCTCCAGAGTTTAGTAGTTAACTAGCCTAAAAGAAAGGAAAAAAAATTAAGATGCAACAACTGTAGATAAGGAGTGCCATCCTGAACATATAAAAGAATTAAAATGGCTCATATAAACTTCATGAGGCTAAAAGTAACGATGAGACCAAAGGCATCAGTGACTAAATCCCAAGATGTAAATTCTGCTACCGAGATGACTAACATCTTGGCCCTTGGATGCAACCCAAGGGGCCTTAAGAAAGGTAGAGAGTTGAAACTCTTGAGGATTATTTTGACTGTGTTGGTCACTATACCCAAAGTAATGGGCCATGATAGCCTCACTCCCGAGCTCCACGTACTACACAAACGAGCTGCTGGGTTAGAGCCTGTTGTCCTTACAACCTGTGACAAATGTAGTCATTTGGTATGGATCAGCGACAAAATGGAATCAGTATTTGTGGCACATTCCCAGGTCATTGCAGCATGTTACAATTGCAACCAAGTGAAGATGTGCACTATGGGCATCAAAATATATTGGGTTGGAGAAAATCTAAAATACGATAAGAAAATTTCTTTTAGAGGTGAGCCTGTGCAAATCAATCTTAAAGATTATGACAATCAGCGTTGCTTTCAATATGACAGATATTTTTGTTTTGCGAGAGATGAAAAAGGGGTAGATCCAAAAAGTAAAATGGCACAAATAGCTCAAGAATTAAAGAGACAAGAATCAGAGGCCAAAAAGAAAAAAGTAGAGAAAGAAAAGTCAAAAGAATTAAACGAACAATACAAACAGTTAGAACAGCAGTATAGTAACTGGGGATTGCAAACCTCAAATAAGAATCTCTTTGTAGACTTAATGCAGGATATTGCTACAGAATTGGAATTATCCAACTGTTGGATTTGTGGGGGACTTAAATCAGCTGAAAAATGGCTATGGAGAGGTGAGAGCCTGGTTTCAGAACAATTTTTAAAATGGATTCACACTCAAATTTCTAAGACATTGAAGTGAACTGAACTGTGGATTCTGAATCATCAAATAATTGGAACAGTTTGCATCAGTAGAGAGGGAAATAAATATACTGAAATAGTAGGATATACTCCTTGCATGTCTACTTAAGCAGTAAATTCAGATAACAGCACTAAAACTTGGCAACCAGAAACTCCTGTGGGGTACTGGAGCCTAACAAAGAAAAAAGATTGTGAATGGAATGACCAAATTGGGTTGTGTTGACATAAAAGTCCTGGAGCTAACCCTTACCAATCCTTAGATGACCTAAAAACTTATTGGGAGATACCAGATACTGTGAATGCCAAATGGAAAGCCCCTAATGGAATATATTGGATTTGTGGACAACAAGCTTACAGTGAATTACCTCGTAGGTGGAAAGGATCCTGTACTTTAGGAATTATACAACCCTCTTTCTTTGTGCTACCAAGGACCAAGAGTAATCTGTTGGGAGCACCCCTGTATGAAATCCTGAAAAGAGATAAAAGAGAATTAATTCTTGAATTTCCAAAGGCAGGAGGGAATTAAAAATGGGGAGAAGACGAATGGCCTGCAGAGAGAATAATAGCATACTATGGCCCAGCTACTTGGGCTCAAGATGGGACTTGGGGATATAGGACCCAAATTTATCTATTAAATCGGCTAATAAGACTTCAGGCTGTGGTAGAAGTTGTTTCGAACCATACTTCTGATGCCCTAGTTACTAGCTAAACAACATTTGCAAATGCGAGCATTTGTATATCAAAACAGAATTGCTTTGGACTATTTGTTAGCTGAAGAAGGAGGAGTTTGTGGAAAATTTAATGAGTCTGAGTGTTGTGTAGAAATTGATGACTATGGGGAAACTATAAAAAACCTTGCTGCAGAAATTAAGAAAGTGGCACATATACTGGTTCAAAAATGGAATTCCATCCTTCAAGTTTCTTGGTGGGACCAGGTGTTCGGAGGGGGAACTTGGTGGAAGAAGATAGGGTTTATAGTATTGTGCTCACTAACTGGGTTATTGTTTTTACCCTGCCTAATTCCCTGTTTTATCCAATTAATCCACTCCGTGATTAAAGGTATGCAGGTTGCCACAATGCCTGTAGACCCTGAACTAGCTACAGGAGAATTTAGCCATTTTGGGAAAACATCCAAGATATCCAAAATAATGAAATTGAAGAAAGAAGACAAAAAGGGAAGAGTTTCTGAAGTTTTGGCCAGGTTTGAAACCCAGACACGAATAAATAAAATAAATGAAAAATTTATACAAGTAGAGGGGGGACTGTGAAATGTGAGGTTGTGTTTCGTGTCAGGTAGGAAAAGATGGCCTTTGTAGTTGTGTTTGTGATATGTGTGGAAAGAGGCCATAGGACAGTTATAAAAATAAGTTTTAATAAATGGAAAAAAGCATGGAAAGAGGCTTTTGGACAAATATTTTGATTGCTTATAAGTGAATAATGGGAGCTTTGAAGTTTTCACAATATAAGTTTTAAGGGTTTTTTTTCAATTAGTATGAGTTTTATAGTCCTTTAACATGTAGGATAGAAGAATGCAGAAGTATTATTATTTGCTTTGAAAATAAAGTTAATAAAAGCTTTAAGCTGCTTTGTAATAAAAGGGTTTGAACTATAGCTTTAGAATATATATATAGAAGGAATTGTAATCACCTGAATAAAAGAAGGAAGTGAGCTTATCCCAAGCTAAAAATTGATGATCCTGAAAAGGAAAACTGGACAATCCTGGAAAGGGAAGATAGACATCACCATCTGGAAGCTAGACATCACCATCACTGATTTACGATCCTGGAAAGGGAAAGTAGACATCACCATCTGGAAGCTAGACATCACCATCACTGATTTACGATCCTGGAAAGGAAAGCTGGACCTCACCATCACTGATGTTTGTTTCTTAAAAAGGGAAGCTGGACATCACCATCACTAATTTAAAACCCTAAGGTATAGAAATTCCATGTCACCAATAGGAACTAATTACAATGGTGTATAGAAATTGGACTTCACAAATAGAAACTAGGAGGAAACCACAAAAAAACCCCCTACTGAGAAGTGCTTATGAAGATGCTCAATAAATACCAGCAAAAATTAGCAGTGTGCAGTTGGAGGGGAAACCCCCACTGTACCCAGTGTGCTGCTTTGCTCACACTTTACCATTTTTATTAATGAATTAATAAATTGATTATTGCTTGATATATTGGCTGAGTCAAGCTCTTTATTCCTTACATGATTAATGGAACTACCCACAGAAAGGCAACTTCAATCAGTGTTTTGACAAATCAGACAAATAAGCATGAAAAGGTTTGCACACACCCAAGCATACAAGATTGCTGGCATAACTTTACATTAGTACAAACCGTGGAAGTAGTTTGTCTTTGGGGCCACAATACCGAAGGGCTTTTTTTCAAGTTTAAAATAAATGCCATAGCTCAACCTGTTGCAGTCTGCACCAGCACTCAAGCCCAACCACTGGTTATGCTGAGCCCAAGAATTTTTGAAATTGGACCTTATATAATCAGGAAAACTGGCCAGCAACAAATATTGTTTAATCCAGCATGGTCTCTTAAACAAGTCAAATTGCTGATGCAAAATAATATCTTGGAAGTTCAGCCAGCTTGTTCACCTTTTTTGCAAACTTCCTTTGAGGGGTGGACGACCTGGTTGCGAAAGCGGAGTCCTTCCAAGAAACGAGTTACAAGAGACATTACCAGTGTTGTGGGAACAGGATTGGGAATCTTAAACAGTATTGATTCAGAAGTATTGATGAATAAATTGACTGCCACAACTAGAGATTTAACCAGAATACAATACAACAACCACTGCAGTCATCCTTATTGGCCTTGGGAACCCATCAGTGGCTGTTCTCAAACATATTGCCAAATTGGGAATGTGTAAATGTGAATGACCACAAATTCATAATTGATGCACTTGGTGTTACTCAAAACAATATCTCTCTGGCCCTTAGCTGTATCCAGGCACAGATGCGTATGCAGACAATTGCAGCCTCAATTATAAGGGAAGGCAAAGAAGACATTTTCCCTACTGAGATTCAGAAAATAATTTGGGACAGTGCCAATGATTTTGAAAGAGAATTCCAGTCCTGGTGGAACTTAGTGAACTTTACCTACAACCCCATTACAAACACAGCCACAGCTTTTGTGTTAACCATACACAATGCTTCAGTACATTTGATATTCCCTATTATACTAGGGCTGAACCATGACGGAGCTATTTTCTATCCTTCAGAGCATAGGGAATGGGCCCGTCAAATTGGTAAGAAATGGCAAACTGTTAATTTAGAATCTTGTATTGCTCGGGAACAACAAGGTTTCATTTGTGAAAGTAATGCAATCATAGCCCAAGACATTTGTTTGGACACAGAACAAAACATTTGTCATTTTGAAATTCATCCTAACGAGACTCCTGAAACAGTGCTTGTGTATATAAGTAATGGATGTGCATGCTTGAGAACTGCTTGCGATGTTATGTTTGTTGAAAATGTAGTAGTGAATACTAAAAATCATTTAAATTTTTGTGTTTGTAATTTTACCAAGATTACAGGATGTGATTTTTCCTATTTAGTCCCAGTTATATCTTATTACCTTTTATAATCCAATTATACACTGATCCACAAACTATTGCCTACCCCAATTGGAGTGAACCTTACTCTAGTAAAGCAATTGTTGCTTCACCAGAATTTAATTGAAATTTTAGAAAAGATCAAGAAAAACAGACAGAAAATAATGAATGCACACAATCTGGTCAATGTCCCTTCCCCTGAAAATACCCCTAAGGTTATTGACAATTGTTTGTTTTTATAATTGAAATTGTATTGTAATCATTTTTATGAAAAAAAAGTGATTTTGTTTTTGATTATTTGAGAATATATGTATTGGA
>JAJEOU010000117.1:1669212-2048534 GCA_021534815.1 Acrocephalus arundinaceus | reverse complement strand
GTAGTAAGTTCACCTAGTTATGAGGAATTCCCAAAAGACCTTGGAGACAATTGCTGGGCTGCTTTCTTCTCCCTCCCCCCAAGGGGAGACAACTTCTTGGGAAGCTTCTGCATAAGATTGTTATTAGTATTGCATGGCTTAGCATGATGTTATTAGAGTTCTACCACAGCTAGTGCATTTCTCAATGGCAGTTCCAAACCTCTATTTCTGTAACTTCAGAAAACCACTCTATTCCTGAACCTGCGCTCGCAAAGGTTCTTAAGAGAACGCAACCAGACTCATAGTGCTGATTTGGTTGTAATCGGGAATTAAGCCTAACCCCACCCAGTCCCTCTGATCTCCGAGGACCAGCTGGAACGCAAGGGGCTTTATTTTCTGCCAAATTCTTACTCTTAACGCAACAGCTTGGCCTCCAATTTTCACCCATAAGCTCTCAACCTGTTCATCGCTCTCTTTCAAAGACACCTCTGTACAGGAAATACCTGTTATTTTTGGTTTACACAGAGGGTCACCTCTGCCTCTCCTTCCTTCTGACCAGTTTATAGCCATTGACTGCGGAGCTCTAGTCAACTGAGTCCACCACATTTCTACCATGGTGATTACATTGTTAGCTTTCTGGTTGCACAGTGCTTTCCAGCTCCTCCTCTTTGTTATGCATACTGTGTGCATTGGTACAGAGGCACTTCTGTTGGGCTATTGGCCGCGTCACTTTTTTGGAGGATCAAGCCCCAGTTGCTTTGCAGCCTTTTTCAGGTATTCCCCTCTCAGTTCCAGATGCCTCAAAAGCCCCTGACTCTTCTCTGTTGCTCAAAACTCTGTCCCTTTTCCCCGCTGAGTCTCATTTAAAGCCCTCCTTGTAAGTCTGGACAGTTTGCTGGTGAAGACTGTAGGAAGGCACTCCCACACCTGAGTGAACATTTCTAAATAAGGGAAAAGGTTTCAGTTTACCTCTAGACATTTTAGGAGTTTTAGCTAGAACTTTCCATGTTCTTCTCATAGTGATTGGATCAGTGCCAAGAGAGAAGCACCTGTTGGACCTTGTCACTATTCGTCAGTCTGTACCGCTTTCTATTGGCAGTTTGCCAATAGGAACATCCTCGACCATTAAGTAGAAAAGAGAGAGAACAAAGGTGCTCCACGCATTCTCGAGGTGTTTGTAGCAGGTATACAAGGCTTGTCTTTATACCGTGCTCGGCTTCGTTTATTGTTTTGTATTATTCTCATTTTTGCATTAAACCTTTTTGATTTTCAAGACATACTCGACCATGCCGTCTCGCTAATTATTCAAGCCATTTTCTGTGAGGTGCTGGTCACCCTCAGAGGTATAGGAAACAGAATTCCTATACGTGGTGCCCGATCTCGGACATCTTACATTAAGGTGGTTGTTTTGAGTTTTTGCTGACAAGCCCTCAAGTCAGCTAGGCCTTTTTTCACCCTTGGCTTTTTTTCATTTTTTAAAGCAGCCCGTGGTGGTCTTTGTCGATAAGAAAACCACATCGTGGAGCTGAGAGCCAAAGAGGGGGTTCTTAGTCCAAGCTTCCATACCACTGGGAGGAAGCCGTTGCTGGATCACTGATTCTGGAACGCAAGCAGAAAAGTCCTGAAGGACCAGAACTGAGGCTGGCAGAGCCAAAGCCTGCAGGAAGAGAGAAGTGCTGCATTGCCACAGAGAGAATCGGGGGAGGAGCCAAGGCGAGCTGGTGTACCACAGAAAGTCGTTTCTGGTGAGTGAAATGGGGAACCAGCAAACTGAGAACAGCGAGACACCTTTTCTTATTGTTATAAATGCATTGTATATAGTTGGCTTTTTGCAAATATTAAAATGAATATTGTATGTATAATGTAAGAAGATTGTACTGTATTTTCTTTTAATTAATAGAAGTTAGAAATGTGATGAATATTTTTTTTTTATGATTGTAACATAGTGTTAGAAGTAAAAGACTAGAGGTTTTTTCTGTAACTAGCCAGACCAGAAGAAAGAGGTGTTATCCTTCATTCCTGCATGAAGATTGCTGACCAAAAAGCTATTGAACTTCTGTTATCAAGTATCTTGTCCAAATGAAGATGACCAGAACCCCAGGAGAAGAATTTATGGGACCTGTGCTATCAGACAGAATAGAGCCGCCTGCAGATAGATCTACCAGATAAAATGGTTCGGGGGAGTTGAAACTGAACAAAGAAATTCACACTCAAAAAGAATGTTTAAATCATGCATGTGAACTTTTAAATATGCAACAGGCTGATACTTTTAAAGAACAAACTGTTTCTTAGCAAGTGTGTGCTGGCTGGTTCAGTGCCAGGCACCCTTGGCCAAGAAAATGTATTTTGCTTTTGTCTCTCCTAATTGTCTATTTTCTTTTTATTCTTTTATTAAACTTCTAAATTTTTTTAAGAAAGTGAACCTCGTTTTTCACATTATTTTAATTATAAGTTGACAATTCAAGGCTTTAAGTTTGAGAAGAAACAGCTTTAAAAGCTTGTGAACTGGGCATATAAAAAGTTTCTGAACGCTACTGCAGCTGAAACTTTCACAGCAGAATTTTGGGACACAGTGGGTTTGAAGTTGTATAATGTGGAGAAAAAAGAGAAATCAACTTTAGGAATGTGTTAAACTTTGTATTAGAAAGTGAAAAACTCAGCCGTGAAAATTCAAAAATACCTGAAACTGCGGAGGTAAACAACGGGCAAAGCGTTTCCAAGCGTAATAGTAAAAAAAGGAACCAAAAAATTCGAAACGGCTCTGAGATAGACCAGGTAATTGTGTTGCAAATGAAGTCTCTGTCAGTTCAATGTTGCAAATGAAGTCTATCTCTCTGGATGTATTGAATTAATTTTTGTATTTTTGATTTTTGATTTGTTTTGATTATTTGAAAAATTGTTTTAATATTATTGTGATTATTTGTGATTAATTAATATTGAAAATTGTTTTATTTGCACACTTGTTTTGGTTTTTTTTCTCTTCCTTTTCTCTATCTTTTTCCTACTGTCTTTTCTTTTCTCTCTCTGATTTTCTGTCTCTGTTTTCCGGGATATGCTACCAATGGACGAGTCTTGAAGGTTTCGCAGGAATGGAATAGAACTGTCTTGTCGACAATCGTGAGTCACGGGGTGCTGTAAGAGACTGTCCCAAAAATCCCTCATTTGCCTCACGACCATCACTAAGGAAACCCCAAGGACACAGAGACCGAGACCCTTGGAGGGACAGGGGGCTCTGAAACCCCAAGGAAACCCTGAAACCCCAACACAGGATTTTCTGGCCTGGCTGAGGTGGGATGTTTCGCCAAGTCCTGTCAGTAGGAGTGCTCACCAGACCAAAGACTGGTATGTATTCCCATGGGAAACTGGTGCAGAAACAATGGATGGTCACGGTGGAATTCACCTGCTGCGAACTGTGTGTGCCGTGCCTGTGCTGTTTCCTCTATGGACTGTCCCGGGCCGAGCTGGCGGCCGCACCTGTTCTGCACCACGATGCCCCACCTTCGAAAAATACTATAAAACCCCGAAGGACAGAGACCCATTTCGTGTACACCCTACAGGAAGACGCATCTATTGGTCAGCGTGCACCACAAGGACTCCATTTTCTCCATTGGTAGCTATAATTATCCCAATCTACTCTTTCTTTTCTCTCTCTCTCTCTTTTCCTCTCCCTCTATTGCATATTGTGTTGAGTACACTCAATAAAAGTGTGCTGCTGTTGAAAAGTAAACTGATGTTGTCCCCTGCTGTGTCTTTTGCACTCTGAGGTCACTCAAACCATCATGACCCCCACGTGTATTAGCAGATCGTGACACAGTTCTTTACTAGGACTATTAAAAATAAAAATATAGTAGTACAAAAAAAGAAAACACTGACAGAGTCAGAATACAACCTGACACCCTGTTGGTCAGGGTGTTGGTAGCAGTCCAATTAAGTCCTCCTGGAGTGACAGATGTGGTTCTGTTGGAACAGAGATGATCCTGTAGAAGGGTGTAGTTTTTCTCTGAAGGTCCAGTGGTGGTGAGATGGGTCTGGTCTTCCTCTGGGAATCCAGTGGAAACACGCTGTTCTAGTGTTCTGAATCTCAGGTTTTATCCAGGTAGGAATGCTTGGCTCCTCCCGCTGGGTGGAGCATCTCACAATGGGATGATGCAATTTTATCAGTCATTCAGTGAGCCTTAATGGCCCATTAACAGAAGATATCTCCCTGGAGGGAGGATTGGTCATGGAAGAGATAAAGAAAACACCTCCCCAACCGGAGGTTGCAACCAAAGACAGATGGGAACTAGAGGATAGAATGATTTTATTTTTCCTCTTTACTTGTTCGGACGCTAATGCTCTCTTTTCCTTTAGTAAACTGCCTTATCTCACCTTGTTAGTTGTTTTCCATTGTATTTTCTCTTTTCTTTCTCCTGTCCAGCTGAGAAGGGGGAGTGATAGTGCAGCTCTGTGGGTACCTGGTATCCAGCCAAGGTCAACCCACTACAAATTCTTTTGATGCTGTCCAGGTGGGTCAAGAGAAGAGTCAGAGAACACTTGGAGAGATCTGATCTCTGATTACTTTATTGAGTTCTAGTTGGTAAATTTATGTACATAAAATCTTTAATAAGTACATATGGGTTTGTGGTAAATAGTAATCTCTTTACTACACCTAATTTTAGTATGAGATACAAAGATTATCGCATAAGCTTACTATGCTTGTGAAAAGAATGTCACTTAGCACCCCACCCCATCGATGTCTGGTGTCAGGTAAGGGATCTCTCAACCTCGAGGGGTAACTTTGAGAGGCATCCCTACTTGAGGGGAGATCACTGCCGCGCAGCCAGTTGCTATGGAGGGAAAGCTCAACAGACCCCTATGATGGCACATATTGATATCATCAGCTGCTTGACTCTTAGTCAGATTTTCTGCTGTGTCCATTGTCCTGGGATGACTGTTATGCTTGTATCCCCAATTGTCTTTTCTGTTTATGCTGGATATTAAGTTCTACACCCCTAAGACTGGTTCTGAGAACAAAGGGGGGGGAAAGAAGTTTGTTTGCAGAAACTGCTCTCACTCCTCCACATTTTGCTCCTGGACTGTGTTGTCTATGGACGGACAGTGACAGAGAGCTCTTCTTTGCTTTTTAGTTAGCTTTTAGCTAGCTGAGGCAGAGAAGTTCCCTGGACTGGTTTTTTTTTTTTTTTGTTTTTTTTTTTTTTTGAAACTGTTTAAACCTGTTCTGGACTGAAAAACCCAGAAAACACCTGGAGCTCACGCCTGCGGCCCACCGGGGCCCAGGATGGCATTTTCCAGCGCTGGAGGGACTGATAAGAAACTGGGCAAGCTGAGCTACAACCCAAGGCAAGGACTTTCTCAATTTTGCCATCTCTCTTCTGAATGGTGAGGAGTTTTATTGTTTAATATTATTCATTTTTTATGCTTGTGAACATTTTGCTTGTTGAATAAACAGTTTTTTTCCACTTTTCCTCTAAGGAAATTTTTTCCTAAACCAGTTGGGGGAGGGGCCCCTTGAATTTGCTATTCTGGAGGGACCCCATTTGGAGGTTTCCTCCCAAAATTTGCCCTAAACTAGGACATTCATGCAATTTTGGCTGCTTATTAGCCCAGCCTCCAGACAAACCAGTTTGTTGACTTTGGTGCTGGTTTCTTGCCAATAGTCTCATGCAGTGGGGTTTCCTTTGCATAATCCTACTTGTTGATCATCTGCCTGGACTAAAGTTCATATAGTTCAAACAGGAGGAGGAAATCCATTACACCATGTTTCCCCTAGCAATGGCCCCAGAGCACTGAGGGCAGTAGTCAAGGGCATGTTGGCCCAGGGGTTTTTGTCCTCAGTCCTGACGCTGGTGGGAAATGGAGGGAGAAGAAGGGCACTGATAGTGTGCATCAGTAATTGGCTGCGGAGCTTTTGCTTGCAACAGGGTTTTGGGTTCTATGAGCTTGGGACCTGTGAGTGTTTCTGGTGTAATCTGATCCTACCTTTGTAAACCCCGCCCCTACAATACCCCATATAACCCCACGATCCTGTTCCTGCCCCCTCTTGCCCCTTGCCTTCTCCTCCTCCCCAGCCTGGGGAAGGGGGAAATAAATGGATCCCTGAGCTTAACAAACAAAGACTCGTCTCGTCTGCTTCCCTGCTGGTACTGTAACCTCCCTGGACACGATCACGATGAACACTGTTGCAACCCGATGCAACAGGGACCCTGTGCATCTTCATCTGCTTGGGAGAGAGGGGCTCCATCTCACTAAGCAGGGCAAAGGTATTTTGGATAGTAGGTTAGCTGAACACATTAGGAGGGCTTTAAACTAAGAGTGAGGGTGTGAGGAGGGAGAGAAGAACCAGCAGCCCTGTGCAGGAGTGACTGACAGGGTCATAGATCATGAGGCTGGGTGAGAGCTCTGGTACCTGGAAATCCCCCTTAGAAACCCAAGGCAGCAGTGGATGTCATAGCTGCATGAAAGAGCAGCAGAAAGATCTTGGACAAGTAAGTTTTCAAAGAGGCGCTCGACAGGCAGCGTGGTATCTGGGAACGCAGACAGGAGATCAATGCATGGTATTGTACACTGTCCTAGGCTCAGGAACGGCCTGCCTTCAGGCATTGCAAAAGGAAGGTAAGCCAAAATCCAACCTCAGGCTGACTGACACAAGTAACTCCCAAGATGAAGGAGACCAGATACTTTTCTCTGCTCGGGGTAGAAGGAAGAACCCTCCCCCATCTCCTGAAGTGCCCCTACATATCAGACAGGATTCTCCAAAGTTAGAGACAAGAGCACATCCGTAACAGACAGGACCCAGGACAAGCCAACCATGCAAAGCTGACCTAACCACCTGCCCACATTAGAACCAGTGCCACCAGAGAAGCACATAAAGGTAGTAAATAGAGATTCCCTACTGAGAAGCACCGAAGCACCCATTTCCCACCCAGATAATTTCTCTAGAGAAGTCTGCTGCCTATGAGGTGTTTGCATTCATGGTGTCACTGAGAGGTGGCTGAGTCTGGTGAACAATACAGATAATCATCTGCTCCTACTCTGTAGCGTCTGATAAGGCAACTTAGAACCCTCCCAGGAGAGTAATGCCTGTAGGAGCAATATTAAAAATATCAGGATCACAGGTGATGATCTCCTCTATCAGTCTTCAGTCTAAGGAAGTGGTCCAGGAAGGAGGAGACGAACTGAACAGCTGAATGCTGGGCTGCGTAGCTGGTGCTATATTCAAGGTTTTAGCTTCTATGGTTATGGATCTACCTTTAAGAAGCTGAGTCTGTTGGGAGCTGATGGGACTCATGCGACCAAGTAGGGCAAGAGGGTCTTCACCAGCAAACTGGCCAGACTTACAAGGAAAGTTTTAAACGGTACTCAGCAGTGAAAGGGGATGGAGTTTTGAGCAACTGTGGAAAACCAAACAGCTACAGGAGCTGAGCTGGGTAGCGCCACAGAGCTCTTGGCCCTGGTACAGTGAAAGCCGTGGGAGAGATAAACTCAAGGCAAGAACAGAAGTGAAGACATCATGTCTGGTCACGCTGACCACTCTGATGAGAGAATGTAACAAGGACATTGCTAGCACAGGAATGTAACAAGGACTTGATAACCAAAAAGATTGCGATGTTACAGAACAGGGGAAAAGGGGTCTGAGTGGAAAATTTTGTACAGAATGTAGAGAAGTATAAATACTGGTAAACTGGTGTAATAAATGGCTTTGTTTTGCTTTGCTTGCAAGCGGGGTCTGTGTCTCAATTTCCACAAGCAGCAGAGAAGGGCCAGGGGCTTCTGATGTATTGGGAACCAAGAGGATACCTGAGAAATGCTGCAAATGAATTGAGGCTTGGTCCTCCAAAAAAGTGACGTGGTTGACAGCTCAACAGAACTACCTCTGTACCAATGCACTGTAATATCCCAAATCATTTAAATGCAAGAGATTTACTGAGGTTCCCTTACTCTGGGTTAGACACATGGGAGAAATACCAGCCAGATATTCTCAAGAGGTCAAAAGTACACAAAGGTTTACTGGCAAAATACAGAAAATCAAGGAACTTTGGCAAATGATTTAATACAACATCCAATTAACATAAAACACTTACCATAGCATTAACTTAGACCATTTAGCTCAGCAAACTTTAAACCCATTAAGTATTATGCTACCCAAATTGTTCCAAGAGAACTGGATTAGAAGAAGAAGAAAAAGAGAAAAAGACAAAAAATATATAGAAAAACACACATATCTGTGATGGTTTTTGGCTTTGTTTCTTCCTTTACCAAGGTCGGGATAAATAATACTTGGGAAACGCCATGCTCAAGTTTGGACTTGGAATGTTTATTATCTCTTATCTATTTACAGTATTTACAGACTCACGCACCATGAGCTCAATCTAGCAAGCTAGGAAAACAAGGTAAAATGGAGTGCTTCTAACATTTCCAAGGTCTTTTAAGTGATAATTACCCAATACCAAGGTGACACCTATATTATTTATGTTTTTGACCCAATGATGACCACCCAAGACCTGCAATGCAGACCTTTTTCACCCAATTACAGAAAACCACCTAAACCCATGAAGAAGGAAGGAGAAGGTGAAGAAGGAAGAGAAGGTGAAGAAGAAGGACAAAGACAACACCCAAAATCCTCCAACTTGACTCATATGTATTACTATACACTAAAACCCCAAATTCTAAGTTTCTAGAACTCCAACACATATCTACCAACTCCAGGGTTCCAGCATGGACTCCAAGAGGGGGCAGGGTCAAAACATGCACTCATCTCATTGTCAGCCTTTTAAACCCCTGGGCCCCAATAGCCCCTGAAGCCCAAAACTGGGCAAGAAAATAAAACTCTACAGTCAGACGGCTACAGAGCAGGTATTTGTTTATTCAGCCCTTGTACAGAGGGGGATCTCTCCGCCAAAATCTCACACAATCTCCTTTAGCCTTCAGTTACATTTTAAAAGTCCTTCTATGCAATGTCACAGTTACAACATATCATTAGCATACTCATATTTGCATAAAGCTGTGTCATGGTTTTACAACAGTTTTATTTGGGTTCCCAATACCTCTGAGGGTCCAGCCCTTGCAGAAAAATGGCTTAAAATAATTAGTGAGACTGCTCTTCAGGTGTGTTTTGTAAAAGCAAAAGGTTTAATGAATGAAAAATAATAAACATTACAGAAATAAAAGAAAAGCTGAGCACAGCTGTCCGAGAAGCCTCTGACACCTTGCTAAGACACCCTAAAAAGCCCCTGAGTTCCTTTGTGCTCTTTCTTTAGTATTTGATGGTTCAGGTGGGCCGTTTGGCCCCTGGCCCTATGAAATCATCAACAGGCTTTGAGCTACACTTTTCAAGCCCAATCAATGCCTCTGTGCTGGCACTGAGCCAGTTACAAAGAGAAAGGCACAGAACTTTCTAGTTAGACTTCCTAAAATGTCTAAAGGTAAACTGAAACTCTTTCTTTATACAGAAATGCCCACTCGGGGGTGGGGGATGCCTTACTACACAGTTTGTTGCTTTCATGCATGCGTCAGTTCCTTCTGTGGTGGTTGTCAGCCTTCTGGTAGTCTGTTGATGAAGGCTTCTGTAGTCTTCCTCACGTTTGAACTTTTTACCTCTATCTTCAGCGCATGTCTGGTGCTTCTTGATTTTTCAGTCTAACCTGTTTTTAGCTAATTTTGCAGTTTGCAAGTTCTGTTAAAACTTGCTATCTTGCTGGTGCTTGTTATCTCTGGCTTTGCTATCTTGCATTCTTTGCTATCTTGCTTGCTTTATCTGTACATCTTGTTACCATGTTACTTGTGGTTAACCTTTTGTTACATAACACTTACGATTCAGTCCTCCACCCCTCAAGCTGGGACATCTGGTCACTTGGCCACTCAGGAGCTGGTTTAGGCGAGACTTGGGCACTGTTTCTGGTGTGCCCTGATTGACAGACACTGTGGAGCTGGGGGGTGTGGGGGCAGGGCACTGTCTCCCTAGAGCAAGGCTTGACCCACCCTCTCCCACACACACAAGCATTCCAAAATGTCTCCAGACATCAGTCTGTCCAATCTCTGACAACCACCCTGTGGCTCGAGACATTGACCAGGACCACAGTAATGATACCCTTCCTCTCATGGTCTAATCTAGCAGACAGAGCAGAAAGGAAAGAGGAAAGTATACTGGAACTCATATAATGGGCAATTACTATTCCAGTAATCAAAGCGTAGTCTAGTTAATATCCTTCTATGCAGTTCATCTTCCCCCCCACCCCATGAGTCTCTAAAATTGCAGACAAAGTTTGATGCAAATCAGGATCCAGAGGGAGAGTTCACGAACCAGTCTTTCAGCACCCAGAGTCCAGCAGTTTGGTCCATGATTTCCAGTGTGTTCCTAGAGATAGTACTCTTCTTCCATGAGGTTCAGCATTGTTGAATGTTATTGTCTTGGTTTGAGACAAGTTTAGGAGGAAATGTCCTGAAATAAATGTCTCCTCTAAAGAAGGTAGGTTTTGGCACTCTTCCCCCACCAATATGAAAGGAATTTCTTGGACGAAATTTCCTCGGAGTGACCTTGGAAGCGGGGGAGCTTGGACACGGCGAGACGGGGAGAAGGTCTGGGGTTTTTTTTCCCTTTTTCTCTCCTTTTTTTGCCTCTGGAGGTAGTTAGTGGTAGGGTAGTCAGATAGGTTTTGTAGAAGTCTATTTTTCTTTTTTTTCCCCCTTTTTTTTCCCTCTCTTCAGAACTGTTCCAATCTCTCTGGACTGAGGACCTGGAGGAAGCGCCGGGGGGCCTCCACCTGGGACCCACCCCACCAAGACCAGCCCGGTACCGCAACTCCTTTTCTCCCAGCGCCAGAGGAGATGGAGCAATGGAACACAGTGACTATCTTCAAGAGGAGACCTTATCTTTTTAAGTCTGTTATCCCTCCGGAGCGGCACGAAGCTCCTGTCATCGGTTATTGTGCTGGGAGTGCTTTGCCTGTTTAATAAACAGGTTTTTTCCACTTCTCTCTGAGGAAGTCTTTTCCCAAACTGGTTGGGGGAGGGGAGGAAGGGCCCCGTGGGAGCGTTTCTCCCAAATCTGCCTGAAACCAGAACACACCTCCCTGCACAGACTTTTTGTTTTTCTTCTTAGCTTCTATGTGAATCTAACTCTACACTCTTCACAGGTATTTTCCCAATTCTGCTTGGATACAGTCCAAATCCTAGGAACTAAATACTGTCTTCCACACACTCCGTTGATTATTTCTGCCTCCTGTGATTCAGCCTCTGCTTCCCTCCAGGTTTTGTCTAGCCTGCAGCTATGTCCTGGTTTAGGGCAAATTTGGGAGAAAACCTCCAAATGGGGACCCTCCAGAATAGAAAATTCAAGCAGCCCCTACTCCAATTGGTCCGGGAAAAAATCTCCTTGGAGAAAAGTGGAAAAAACTATTTATTTAACAAAGTGCCCACAAGCACAAAAAATGAACAATATGAAAGAACAAAACTTCTCACTGCTCTAAAGAGAGATGGCAAAATTGAGAAAGTCCTTGCTGTGGAGTGTAGCTCAGCTCTCTCAGTCTCTTATCAGTCTCTCTGGCTCTGGAAAATGCCGAGGCCCAGGCCCTGGTGGGCCACAGGTGTGAGCTCTGGGTGTTTTCTGGGTTTTCAGTCCAGAGCAGGTTTAAACAGTCTCTAGAAAGAGAAAACAAAAATCCAGGGAACTTCTCTGCTTCAGCTAGCTAAAAACTAACTAAAAGCAAAGGAGATCTGTCCTGCTGTCTGTCCGTGCTGCAGACAACACAGTCCAGGAGTAGAATGTGGAGGAGTGAGTGCAGTTTCTGAAAACAAACTCCATGCTTCTCTTTCTCCTCGCTTCGCTCTCTGAACCAGTCTTAAAGTTACAGAACACAATATCCAACATAAACAGAACAGACAGTTGGGTATACAAGCATCATAGAGTCACCCTAGGACATTCCACCACTTATCCCCATATCGTCAAGTTACTACCAAAACTGAGAATGGAACCGCAGATCTGGGCTCCCCACTCACTTCATATTGATAGTACATCTCATTCACTCAGCAGTTATACTTGCCAGTCACACTAGACGAGGGACATACACATTCACCCTACACATGTTTGCACAAAAATAAAATGGCCTTGTTATTGAATTAGGTACTAATATTTTTTTACAGATGGTTATTCATTGCAAAATACCCTACTCACCCAAAAACAGTCTTAAATCCCTCTAAAATTTCCCAAACCCTAATATTTCTTTTGCTACCCCCGCACTTATAAAACAACTCCGGTTATATCACAGTGCTTCAGATGAACTTCCAAGCCTTACTTCCAGGGATTCCATTTTTCCCTTTTATCAAGCAGGCTTAATTTTTCTCTTCAGATCTCTCAGGCAGTGTTTTCTACTCAGTAGCATAACATCCCAGATCCGCCCAACCATTCTAAGCCTCAAGGATATATTAGGGTTTCAGGGTTTCGCATCCCACCTTGTTGCAGACCCCACACCACCTTCCAACTATTCTAACCCTCACTATAGCCCAGATTCCTGTAGGCTATCCGACATGGGTCGAAGTTCAGTACTACCTGGAACAAGGATTTCTGCAGTCGAATTACAGGCAATTTCTCTCCTCTTTGTTTTCTGAATTCCCTGTTTTACCCCCAAAGTAACTAAACGTCCCCTATTTCTGGGTTTCCACTCAGTCTCTAGCACTCGTGCTGTCCGTTCACTGGCCAGTCCGCTCACGGGGAGATGGAAATGTAGTTAGAAAGATTCCACGTCGCTTTGCAGATCGGGGACTCTCCTGCCTGCGTCTCATATGCACACACACACTCCCGGATTTTTGCAAAATCCTTTTGGCAATATACTCACCTGTTTAGGTTCTACATGCACAGATTAGAAGTTGCTGAGGTTTCTTAGGGAGTTTTACTTCCCTTTCTCTTTTTGTCCTTTTTTATTTCCTGCTGAGGGTTAAACCTGCGGTTCCATAGCAGCAGAGAAAGCCCAGGCGAGCAGCTTAATTAATCAGGGCACCTCTTGCCCAGGACTCCCCCCAGAGCCACAGAGACTCGAAGTTTGTATCTCAGTGAGACCTCCAAATTGTGAAAAATGAAAGTTCACTCTTAGAATATTTTTTAAAAGTTTAATAAGGGAATAAAAAAGGACAATGTCCAGTGCTAGGGTGTTCCTGGCTATCAGCTAATGAACACATTGGTACATTAAGACAGTGTTATCTATATACTGTTACTTTACTAAGGTACATACATATTCATAAGTTTCATGCATTATTCAAATATTCTTGGTAGCTTTTGATGTTGTAGAAACTTTGTTTTGTTTTGGTTTTCCACTCTGGCTTATCTACATGACATCCTGCAGATCAGGTCAATGTATTTTATTCTTTCTTGTGGCTTCATCTTGCTGTTTCACACTTCTCTGATAACAAATAGTTAACAACTTCTTCTCTGATGCAAGGGCCAGAGACGCCTGGCTAGCTCACATACCCTGGCACCTGGAGTGGCCACTCCCATGCACGCCGTTTCTCGAGCTCGGGTAGCAGTGTAGTAGTGTTGTTGATATCGTGGCTGCGCAGCTGTTCTCAACTGCTCTCAGTTGTAACACGCCTCGGATCGGAGTAAAGGACAAGGAGGGGTTTTCTCGCGTGCATCTGTAAACCTGCGCTTACAGTCTCTTTTGAATGGGGGAGGAACAGGGGGAAGGTACAATTTTCCAACCAATCAGGGACACAGTGGGGAGGGGAGTGAGGAGGGATCCACGACCTAACAGCCTATTCAGGAAAGGCAAGGGGTGTGGAAAGGGTCATGTGCACCAATGGGGTGTCAAAGAAAAGGGGAAAACCCAGGTGGAGTTTAGGATTGAAAGGGAGTTCTCTGGAACAAGGGGTAGGGGCTAGGGAAGATTGACACTAGGAGAATAATGGGACAGGTGTGTCTGGGGAGTGAATGACAGCTGGACAAGGGAGGGGAAAACTTGGGGTAAAACCAAACCCTCAGGAGGGTAACAGGAACAAACCATTGGGATAACAACTGTCTTGGTTTTTTGAAAGACAGTTGTCTGCCAGGGAGAGCTAGAGCTTCCCTTGGAATGGAGAATGCCACCCCCTCCTCTCCAAATTATTTTAATTTTGCAATTAGGGGCTTTCAGACAAAGATATGGGAACAGAAGTAGCAGTTGTTTAATAAGAATAAAAAATAACATCAACAACAACAACAAACAAACAAAATACAAATGCAGTAGTACAAAGACAAGCAAGCAAGCAAAACAGAAGTCCTGGAAAAAAAATCCTGACAGAGTCAGGGATATGACCTGACACCCTGTTGGTAAGGGTGTTGGAAGCAGTCCAAATAAATCCTAGATGAGGTTATGTGGGGTACAGATAATGGAGTAGGAAAAGTCCAGTGGTGGTGAGATGGGTCCAGTCTTCCTCTGGTGGAAAAAAACAGATGCCTGCTGTTCCTGAGTCTCAGTTTTTATCCAGGTAGAAACAGTTGGCTCCCCCCACACTGGGTGGAGAATCTCACAATGGGATGATGTAATGTGTCATGTCATTGGTGAGCCTTAATGGCCCATTAGCAGAAAATATCTCCCTGAAGGATGGATGGGTGGTAAAGGAGATAAGAAACACTGCCACACCTGGTTTTAACAGCTGGCCCATTATTAGAAGGCATCCGCCCCCCTCCCCCCTGCAGTTACAAGAGACAAAGAAATATCTGCTTTTACAACAGATGAAATAGAATACAAATCTCTTGGTTACCCAACCCAAGACAATAACTTAACAAAAACACACCACCACACTTCTCTAATTCTCTTCTGGTGCTCTGGTTTGTGTCATGGTTATCTTATCACTTGGGGAGGCCAGTCAGCTGGGGGGGGACTAAGGGGAGGAACAGATACAGCTCTCTTGGAAGGGAGACAAGCTGGGCCATCTGCTCCTCCACTTACTTCTGAACTGCACAAACATTGTATCCTCTGTTGCGTGATAGTGATGATGAGGAACCTTCCACGAGCGTGAGCGGTCCCATAGCATCCCGGACTAGAAAACAAACAAGGGAAATAATACAAGCCCCTTTATGAGAGGCAGTAGGATCTGAGAGCCAAAGGATATTAGTTAAAATTCCTTTTTCTACAATTGAGTTAGAGGGCTGGGAAAGAATTGCCAAGAACTATAGAAGTGATCCAATAGGAACAGCCAAAAGGTTAAGATATATGATTAAGCAACATAAACCTGACTGGTCTGATCTGCAGTTATTGTTGGAGGCTGTTATTGGGTTTCTGGTTTTGTTTGTTGTTGCTGCTGTTGTTTGTTTGCCTTGTTATACATATATATATATACACACACTAGTAAAGAACTGTTATTCCTTTTCCTATATCTTTGCCAGAAAGCCCCGTAATTTTGAAGTTATAATAATGTGGAGGGACTAAATTAGTACTAAAATTAGTACATTGGTCAGAAAACAAAAATTGACGAACTGAAACCTCTACGCGGGGTCACATTTTCCATTCCAAGGGAGGTTTCTACCTTCCTTGGCAGACACTTGCCCTTCAAACCAGGACAGCACATAAGCAACATTAAAGCCAGGGTACCCCCTATAACATGGGAGACTGGACAGAGCAACGCACGATACAACCAATATGGCTAATGCATGCATTCTGGTTTATTATCTCAAAATGGCAGGTTAAATACAGTTTCAGATAGTTTACAGTTACAGGTGCTTTCTAATTGGTATTCAGACAGAAAAGAATGCAAACAATCTCAACCTTAAGGCAGCTACCGTAAAATCACTATAACTCTACTAATTAACACTAAGCATACTTTAATCTAATTTCTTACTGCGCCACAAGTTTACTACTATGCAGGCCTGAATCTGAGGCCTAGCCTGGGATAGCTCAGATCTCTTTCCATAGCAAATCACATCCCCTCTCCATAACATACTCTTCTACACAACATGGGGAAAAAAATTACCTTCAGAGTCCATGCAGTGATGTCCTGCCACAGTCCAGCAGCCCAGATGGATTTACCCCTGCGTTGCCAGTTGGTCTTCTTCCATTGCTGCAGCTGATGCCTTGAGAGGCTACCTAGAACAGAGGCTAGAAAGAGTTAAAGGAATAAAGTAGGTATTTATTTAAAAAGGCCTTCAAAGGATACACCTTAGGCAGTCCAAGAGCCCAGCCATGGCTACACCCAAGATGGACAACGGGTCCTGAGTTTTCACACTTTCATAAGTTTGGTCCATTTACATATTGGGGTTAATTGTCCATGTACAGCTTCAGGTAATGAAGTTCCATCCTCCCAGATTGCTCTCCTCAATTTGCTGTTGTTTATACTTTTTGGGCCTGAAGCTGCAACGGTGTCCTTGGTTCTCGGGCTGGAAAAGGATTGTTTTGCCTAACTACCCTGTGAAGAGAACTTGCTACTACTTTATATGAAGTTCAGAATTATATACCAATGCAGTACAGAATCTGAAAAATATGAAAGCTAAAATTTAAGGCATCATTCCCCCCCTTTAGATGCTTGACAAGGCCTCTACCTTGACCTTGTCAAATCTCTAATGTAAATATCTACTAATAATAGGTATTTAATAACAGATAAATATCTAACAACAGTAAATATCTAACAATAGTAATGTTTTGCAGAGTTTGCTATCATGCAAAGAAGAATAATGATTATTATGAACAGTTCTTTAGGCACAGAGGAGGAATCATTTAAAGCATGTTTTTACAGTTGTTTCAGGAGCAGAAGCTTTCTTAACTCTGGAGTAGGGAATCCAGGCTCCTTTGCCAGCAATTTTGACTGCAGTGAGGGTGGTCAGCAGGACTTGGAATGGTCCTCTCCACTTGGCTTGTAGAGGATCACTGTCCCATCACTTAACATAGACCCAGTCTCCAGGTTGGAAGGGATGTACAGGTGTGTCCAGTCCTATGGGTCTGGATAGCACGATGTAAGTCTGGAGCTTCTGCAAAGTGGAACCTAAAGCCATTAGATATCTCTGTAAATCAAGTTTCCCCTTCATGTGAATTTCACCTGGAATATGTGGAATCTGATATGGTCTGCCATACAGTATTTCATAGGGACTGATGTTATCCCTTCACCTTGGTTGTATGTGGATTCTCAGTAAAGCTATAGGCAAGGCCTGAAGCCATGTCATGGATGTTTCCTGACAAATTTTGCTAATTTGTGTTTTGAGAGTTCCATTCATACATTCAACTTTACCACTCACTTGGAATCTATAAGGTGTATGCAGATCCCAAGTAATTCCCAAAATCTGACTAACTTCTTGTCCTGGTTTAGGGCAAATTTGTGAGAGAACCCCTGAATGGGGTCCCTCTGGTAAGCAAACCTAAAAGGCCCCTCCCCCAACCCATCCAGGAAAAAAGAACTTCCTTGGAGGAAAGTGGAAAAAACTAATTATTTAACAAATAAAGTGCCCACAAGCATAAAGAATTAATAATATGAAACAGTAAGACCTCTCGATGCTCTGAAGTGAGATGGTAAATTCAGAAAGTCCTTGCTGTGGGTAGCTCAGCTGCTCAGCTTGTTCAGTCTCTTATCAGTTCCTCCGGTGCCAGAAAAATGCCATCCTGGGCCCCGGGGCGGGCGCAGGTGTGAAATTCGGTCTCTCTGAATTTTTCAGTACAGGACAGGTCTCAGATGAGCACAGTCCAGGAGCAGGAATGCTGTTTTCAAAACAAACTCCACGCATCTTCTTTCTCCCCTTTCACTCTCAGAACTAGTCTCACAACAGTGATTCTCTCTCTCCAGGATCCTGCTTCATGAGTCTCTGCTCATGCTCCTCAAGGTTGCTCCTCCATGATAATTCTCCCCTTACCAGCTATCCCTCTTTTATCTCACTCATCCTTATTGGATATAGCTGTTACTCATCAGGGGCAAGGCTGTACTGGTTAATTAACACAGCTGTTACTTATCAGGGGTTACTTAGTCTTAAAGGTACAGAACTTAACATACAGCATAAACAGAAGAAACAACTGGGGATACAAGTATCAAAAAGTCACCCCAGGACACTTCTTTAACCACTGTTGCAACAAAGTGTGGTCCCCTATCTTATGACATCCCCAAGGGAACCCCGCACCTTGGAATTATATGATTGAGCAAAACTTTCACCATTTCCTTGGCTGTGTTAGTGTGACAGGTAAGCTTCTGACCATGTAGTGAAGGTGTCAACTAACACCAGTATGTACCTGTATCCCTCTTTGTGTGGTAACTGCAAAATCTACTTGCCAGTAATCTCCAGGAAGATCCCCTGCTTTTGTTACTCCTAACACAACTCTTTTTCTCGTGTCAGGGCTGTTTTTACAGCAGATTTCACATTTGCTCACTACTAATTGTATAATATCAGTCATTCCCTTTCCTATTACTATCTTTTTTAGATGTTTCAAAAGATTTTCAACCCCAAAATGTGTGCTTTCATGTTCTTTCTGAGCTAGCTCCCGAAGGATCAGGGGTGGGACTACAACCTGATTTGTTGGTGCAACCGCCCATCCACTTTCTGTAATCTCAGCTTTAAGGAACTTAATTAGTTTGTGATCTTCTTGAACCTATTTTGGGGTAAACCCCGACAAATCAATCAATCTCTTTTTGTGGAATTACTGCAAGAATATCTTTTTCTGCAATTCCTCTTGCTGCTTTATCAGCAAAACAATTTCCCAATTCTGGAGTGGTTTTTCCTTTTTGGTGACCTTTATAATGCATGATAACTACTTCTGTGGGTTTTTTGATGCTCTCTAAGAGGGCAAGTATTTGTTCAGTGTGTTTGATTTGATTACCTTCAGCGTTCAGAAGTCCTCTCTTGTTCCAGATGGCTCCATGGGCGTGGACAACACTAAATGCATTTTTCAAGTCAGTCCATATATTTACCTTCTTTCCTTTGCTCAGGTCTAGGGCTCTTGTCAGTGCAATCAGTTCAGCTTTCTGTGATGACGCATCTGGCAGAGCCTTTGCCTTGATCACCTTGTCCTGAGTGGTCACTGCATAACCTGTCATTCTGCGACAACTGACAGACATGGACTCCACTTATGCCAGCAAAGCAAAGCCAGTTTATTACACAGTTTACCAGTATTCTGGTAACACTTCTTTTGTTTTTTAGCTAAAAACACTAGACCCCTCCACTGAATAGTTAGTCGATTAAAATATAAAAAGGACCAAAAGATAAATCTTTTGTCTTCAGAAAAGTAGTGAATCATACGTGTAGAGGTGGTTGTAGGTCTGTTACTTTTTTTCTCTGCTTGACCTGTCACACAGGGGGTCATCAAGTGTGGACTTTATGTGAGTGGTAAAGTTGTGGGTACTTTTAGTATTGTGCAAAAAGAAGAGCTGATTGTCAGAACTGTGATTTTTTTTAAGGAGCACTTAGAATAATATACAAATTAAACAGCTGGTGTGTGGGTATCAATATGCTTTGCTAGAATTTCAAGAATTATCAAGCAAGCAGTGGCTTGCTATTGTTTTAAAGTATTATTTGGCTTACGTTAGCAAAGGCTTTTTTTGTATTAGTATTTTTTCTTGTTACTTTTATTATTTGGCCTGTTAATTAGCCAAAAACAAATGTCTGGATAAGTTTAGCTAATTTAATATAATAATATACTTTATGCTTGGCTACAGCCTTTTCTGAAAACTCTTTTTTAATTCATTTTATTGGTTTACTTTTAGTTACATTGTAAATTTCACATTATTCATTTTTATAACAAAAGAATTGTATCTAACAATTTAAACAAATATATTTTAACAAACTGTAGTGGTTACATGTTCACCTCTGTTTCTGTTTGCTAAATTTAATGTGGTGGTTTAATGTCTTTCTGCTGTGAGATAGGATTAGGAGATAAAGGCAAAACAGGCCCAACTTAAAAGTAAACAGATAGTTTTATTAATACACACTAAGAATAAGAAAATAAGAAAAAAACCCAAATGAACCTTCCAAAACAACCCCTTCTCCTACCACAAAATGTTAACTTTCCCACAAACAATGTAAAGAGGCAAAACTCAGAACTCTAGGTCAGTACCACTTATAAAATAGTCTTTCAGTCTTTGAGAGAGAGAAGTCTCTCCTGTTTTGTTCTGGTAACTTTCCACAAAAGAAACAGTCTGCTTGTGGCTTTTAACTCTCACAAAAGCATCCCGCCTGGGAACTTCTGCAGTTGTGGACCTCTCATATCACGTAGCCTTTCTCATGACTACATATGGGCCATGGACTCACACACATACTGGGGTGTTACCTTTTAAAGTTGCACAACTCAAAGGCAAAGGATTTTCCATCTCAAGGAACAGAGATATCTTCTCACTTCTTCACTGGCGCAGAGGGCTTCTCATCTCTCTGTGTTCAAACATCTCATGGGATCACCAGATCACAGCTTCTAATTCAATATTCACTCAGTAAATCACAGATACCTTTGCTCAAAATCCACAAATCATCTCTCCAATTCATATTGTCCACGATTTAAAGGAATACTCTAGCATATTCATATTACAATCTGTTACCACAACTCATAGGAGATTTTTAGCCTAGAACCAAGGCAACTTGTCATCTCTTCCACCTAAGAGATCACTCTCCTTTTACTGACTTTGATATCTTCATATTATCTTTTTACATATCTCCAATTTGGCCTTTTCTCTCTCTCTGAGAAGGGTTAGAGTTTTAAAAAGTCTCAATCTGTGTTAGGAAAGAGTTAACATTCTTGCCCGGGCCTGCAGATGGTCACGTGATCTCTGCTGGGCAGCAGCCTCTAGGATTTTCCAAAAGCTGCCGTGATGGGGGAAAAGAGCTCAGGCTGAGAGATCTCGGAGCAGCCTGGCTGGTGGATGCCTCCTGCCCGCACTTCTCGGTCTCATCCAAGGTGGCCCAGCTCAGAGCTGCTATCAGAGGCTGCAGGCTCCCCTCCCTCGCTGCCAGCTGCCACCGGGCCTGGCTATGGCCTGGCCCCCTCCGCCACAGCCCTGGGCATGCGGCCAGCAGTGCCGAGCTGCAGCCTTCCCTCTACCCCGCCGGCAGCCGGGGAAAAAAAAGGGGGCTCAGCTGGCCCCGGCTGCTCCCCCGCGGGCAATGGCCCCCGGAGGCCTGGCTGGGCCTGGCCTGGCTACCCAGGGGGAAGCGGGGCCTGGGCCGGGTCCCCCCTGCTGCCCACGATGTTACCTGGTGACCCGTTGGAAGGAAGAGAAACTCCCCAGGTTTCCCGGGCTGATTTTAAAGCTTGTGTGACCCAGAGGTGTATACTGTATTTAATTGGCCAATCCGGCCATCAGTCTTAAAAGTCAGTCACTAATTGGTTTTTACCAGCCGTGCTAAACCAACACACAAACTTAAAACTAATTTGACTGAAACTTAACTTTATTTAGATATAACAGAAAGTACACTTAAGAGAACTTAAAGTTAGCATTACTGAATTGTTTTTATTAGCATTTAACAGAACTTAACAGAACTTAAAATGAATAACACTTAAATTTAACTGTTTAATTAACTAATACTTCAGAAATTAATCATAGTAGAAATTAACGTTACAGTACCTGACTTTACATAATTTTAACTTGGCAGAACTTTAAAATAATAGAAGGTAAACTTAACATTATTTAAATTCAGCAGAACCAAATTTTACCATCACTTAAACTGTACTAAATTGAAATATAACAGAATTGAAAATATCAATTAAATTTAACAAATTTAAACTTACTATAACTTAACATTACTTAAATGTAACAAAACTAAAATTAGGGTTGAGAGTTCTTTTAAAACTTTTAGATACAACAGAATTTAATTTATTTTGATTCTATTATTATGAAAATTTACTGGAAATCTGTTATACAACAGTTAAACATTAAGGTAAATAACATGCAGGTAAACAACTTTTTTGTGATTGAGATAGCAGTAACATGAGCAGGGGGGGAACTGGGCATCAGCACCATGCAGGGGCTCAAGACAGGTCGCTACTGCCACCCGGACTCAGGAGGAGGCGGGAAAACTCCAATGAGCCAGAGAGGCTCCCCAAGCTCGGGGGATCAGCACAGGCTATGGGGCTAATTGTGGGCAGAGGGGGCTCCACCACGGCCTGCAACACCATGCACCAAACCAAGGATCATTCTGTTCTTAGGACCTGTGTCTTGGAAGCATGCCCAGTTAGGTTTGTTATCAGTATTTTCCCTAGTATTTTAGCTGCAGCTGCTTGCAGGAGCTTTTAATCTCAAGGTCTCTTTTATTTAGGAAAGAAATACAGGGTTTTTAACCTGTAATGAAAAATTGCTTTAATGTGAAGAAATTACTGTGATATTTGTAAGTTACACTCATACTACCAGAACACTTCTTCAGGACTCACAGTTCTGTGACTTTTTGTCTAGTGAACATCACTGGCCTAACTTTATCAGCTGTGCTGGCATTTTGCTTTGTCAGATTCTGGCTGGCAAAAAAGGTCCTTTGTTTTTGTAGTAGGGTTCTAGCTTTGTTTTCTGCCCGCAGCTTGAAGGTTGCAAGGGTCTGCTCTGCCGAGCCACAGTCTTCTTCACTGCAACTTTATATCTCATTGTTTGTAGACAGAAGGGGGATGTTAAAAGATTTTTTTGCAGAGTCTTTTGCCTGTTGCCGGGGGGGGGGGGGGGGGCAGCGGGAGATGATTCTTTCCTGGCACCGCTGTGAAAGCTGCACTGGCATTTAACCCTTTAACATGCGATTGCGCTCAGCACAAAGCTAGCTTAAGAGAATGAGAAGCAACCATTTTCCTGTGCCTCTCTAGAAGTTTATACAGAAGTTCAAAAATATGTTTATCTTTCGAGGACATATCCCTGTCTTAGTTTCTCACACATCACTTCTAAAAACTTGAAGGGATTGATGCCGGCTGGGCTTTTGCTTCCTTTCAGCAGGCTTCAGTTCCATGGAGCTCTTCACTGGGCAGCCAGATAGGCAAATCTTCCTCACATGGGGCACCATTTGTGAGGGTTGACAGACACAGACTCTGCTTATACCAGCAAAGCAAAGCCAGTTTATTACACAGTTTACCAGTATTTATAAGTCACTACATTCATACAAAATTTTCCACTTGGACCCCTTTGTCCTGGTCTCCTTTAGAAACACAATCTCCTAATTATTCTTCTTACACTAGTAATATCCTTGTTGCATCTTCCTTTGTCAAAGCAGTTAGCGTTAGAGGGTCAGAGTGACCAGACATGATGTCTTCACTTCTGTTCTTGCCGTGAGTTTATCTCTCCCTCGGCTTTCACTGTACTAAAGCCAAAAGCTCTGTGGTGCTACCCAGTTCAGCTTCTGTAGCTTTCTGATCTCTGAAATAATTTGTCTACCATTTCTCATGAAGCTGCTCCCACGTGTAAAAAGCTCCCAATGTGGATTTTCTAGGGGCAGGTCCTTCAGGTCTGGTCAGCTGGAATAGACTTCTATAATTGTCTGCAAACAGTCATGCTCAGGCACATTGTCAATTAAAGTGGAGGACGGAAACATGGCAGGGTTAACAACAGAAGTTGTTTTCAGGGTAACATCATCCTGTTCTAACAACAGTGATTGATATTTAAGCATCCGTTTGCTGGACAGCCAATGTCCCCCCTTTTGTTCCAGTACAGCTGCTACAGCATGGGGTACATACACTACAGTATGTCGCCCAAGGGTGAGTTTTCAGGCTTCCTGGATCAGGATGACAGTGGCTGCCACAGCTTTCAGGCACCCTGGCCAGCCTTGGGCAACATTCTCAAGCTGTTTGGAAAAGTAGGCCACAGCCCTCGGTTGGTTCCCAAGGTGCTATGCTAGTACCCTCAAAGCCACATTCAGTCCCTCATATGCAAAACGTTCAAAAGGTTTAGTTAAGTTTGGCAGTCTCATTGCTGGAGCTGACATTAAAGAGTGTTTCAGCTGTTTAAAAGCTGCTGTAGTGTCTTCAGTTCATATGATAATTCCTTTTCTGGCTGCTTTAAATGTTTCATATAGGGGTTTTACCAGCAGTCCATAATTTGCTATTCTCAAATGACACCAACCTACCATTTCCAGGAAAGCTTGCATCTCTCACAGTATGGGGCTCGGGGAGTCAACTGATGGCTTCTTTCCATTCTTTGCTGAGCTGTCGGTGTCCACGGAAGATCTCAAGCCCCAAGTAAACTATTGCTTCTTTGGCAATCTGTGCCTTGTCTTTAGAAACTGTACCCATTCAGTCCCAAGAAGTTGAATAAACTTGCAATAAATCGTATACAATCATTTCTGGTTCTAGCCGCAATCAGGATGTCATCCACATATTGAAGAATAACTCCTTCTGGCTCCTGTCTTTTACAGTCCTCTAATTCCTTTGCTAGCTGGTTTCCAAGTATTGTTGGGCTATTCTTAAAACCTTGGGGTAAAACTGTCCAAGTAAGTTGACTTTTCAACCCTGTCTTGGGATTTTCCCACTCAAAAGCAAAAAGCTCGTGGCTGTTTTTATGCACAGGAATGCAGAAAAAGGCATCCTTCAGGTCTACAACAGTAAACCACCCTAATTCGTCTGTCAGTGTAGTCAAAAGGGTGTAGGGATTGGCTACCACTGGGTGTATGTCCTCTGTAATTTTGTTAATTGCTCTTAAATCTTGTACTAATCGATAACTCTTACCATCTGCTTTCTTAACAGCTAAAATTGGGGTGTTGTATTTGGACTCACATTGTACTAATAAACCATGTTGTAGGAATTTTTCAATTACAGACGACAATCCCTTATGGTTCTCTAATTTCAAAGGGTATTGGTTTTGCCTTACCGGTGTGGCTCCTGGCTTGAGTCCAATACTCACTGGTTCTACCTGTTTGGATGTCCCTGGGATATCACTGGCCCACACTATTGGATTGACCGTATTTTCAACTTCAGAGGGGATTTCACCACATTTTTCCTGTATAAAAAGTACAGCAACTTGGACAAATTTAGATTCAAGAATTACAACTCGTACAATCTTCCCCTTTTTAAATTTAATTTCTGCTTCAAATTTCTCAAACAAATCCCTCCCCAGCAATGGTTTAGGGGAGTTAGGCATATAGAGGAATTGATGAGTTGCCCAGTGCTTCCCCAGTTTCAATTATAAAGGTTGGAAGAAAGGCCATGTTTCGCTTACCTCTGTTGCCTCAACAAAATGCACAGTATCTTGACTCAATTTCCCTTCTAAGGTATTTAAAAGAGAATATGCAGCTCCAGTATCTACCAAAAATTCAATGTCATCTTTTCCCAGCTTAGCCATAACCGAAGGCCCTGCTGGGGGAGAAGCCTTCGGTCCCCATCATTCTGAGCATGATCTTTGTTCTACTGGGAGTTGGGGAACTGAGGATTTTTGTTTCAATGCTGGACAGTCATTCTTCCAATGTCCCCATTTTTTACAATATGCATACTGATCTTTGTCCGTAGGGGAAGTTTTCTTGGGTGACTTTTCCTGAGCTGCCTTCTTACTAGGTTGGTGTCTTTCATTTGGGCTCTTGTCCTGAAATACCTTCCAGACCACTTCTAGCAATTTATCTGTCTTGAGCTCTGTCTATCTTTTGCAGCTTTCTTCTTATATAATTTGTAGCTTGACCCATAAACAAAAGAACTAGATGTGCTTTCCCATCAGATGATTCAGGATTTAGCTCTGTATATTTGATGGCAGTTTCTCTTAACATATTTAAGAAATCAGTGGGTGATTCATCATAATTTTGCTTTACTTCATAAAGTTTTGACCAATTTAGAGCTTTAGGGACACTGTGTTTTAACCCATATACTACAAGATTTTGATATCCTTTTAACTTCGTCATGTTCTGGAAGATTAACATCCCATCCTGAATACAGGAATACCTCTGTAACTGTGCCTTGGATCAACCCATTTGCTACACTTGCCTCTACCAACGTTGTAATAGCTTTAGTAACCATTCGTCTCTCAGTGGGATCAATTAATGTGTCTAACATAGAGTTCAAATCAGCCCAGTCAGGGTTTTGTGTGTTAATTGCCCTTTCTACTAATTTTGCTACCTTATCTGGATTTTCTTTATATTTTCCCACAGTGGTTTTCCACTGTTTTAACTCAGTAAGGGAGTATGGAACCTTTACATATATTGGCCCCTGGTTGCTGACTGCTTGATGTAATGGGGCTTGCAGAACTGGTTTTTCTCCTTTTTCTTTTTTGACCTAGTACGTTTGGCTATTGGGCTGTATTCCTTTATGGCCTTTCTGGCTATCTTTCTTTTCTTTCACCTGCTCAGGGCAGCTGTGGTCTCATCTTCCTCTTCGGAAGAGCTACCTTAGCAACAGCTATCTGACTGTTGAGTCTGCTGTGGTAGATCTGCTTCGACCAATCCCGGTACTAGAAATTGCCCAGCGCAACTTACACCGCCGTGGGAGCTGAGCTGGGTGCCTGCTCGCTTCAATGATGTCATCTCCTGAGGCAGCTCCATGGCGCGCAATGTTGCTATGGAAACTCATGGGTCTGAGAGCAGGAAAGGCACCACTCCCTCCATGGAAGGTCCCCTCTCCACACTCCCAGTAGAAGGCTCTGCCCCCGGCTCCACCCCTAAGGGCGTTGCCATAGGCTGCACATGCTTGCTGTCCCCTCCTCCCGCTTCTGCCCACCTAGGATCGAGCGGGGAGGGGAGGGGGCTGCAGATGGAGCAGATGTCCATGGTTGCAGTGGCAGTGGCTGTGGCCACTGCAGCCGAGACCGGGATGGCAGCAGCTGAAGCCGCGGCCAGACGGGGGGTGAGAGCAGAGGTGATGGCAGTGGCCATGGCTGCCACAGCCCCCCTCCCTCCTCCTTTACAGGCAGAGACCCTGCCAAAGCCACTTCCCCCCCCCCCCCCCCCCCCCCCCGCCGCCTTCCCCCATAGCTGTGACGGCAGTGGCGGCAGCGTGGGCAGGAATGGAGGGGATGAACCCAGGGTCGGGGCTGGGCCTGCCACGGGCATGACTGGCAGGGGTGAAGGAACCGAAGCTAGGGCTGGCCCAGTTCTCAAAGCAGGAGCCACTAGGTCTAACTTCACCTCCTTGTTTTCACACCCGCTGTTCAATATTGGCTGTTCATTTTTGTTTTTCTTCTCTTTTTTTCCTTAAAAGCAGCATATGTTGTTCTTTTTTAGGTGCTGATGGGCTCTGCTGACATGATAAAGGCATAAAAAGTCTAGCCTACTCTAATTCTTTAAAATATTTGCCTTTGCGTATGCAAGATACCAAGTTTGATAATAATTTCTTATCTAAGCTACCAAATTCAGGCCATGTCTCATTGTTATCTAATTCATAAGTTGGCCACATTTTTTCTGAGGATCTGATAAGTTTGAATTTTAAAAGCAATGACTCTTCGCCGGTTAATTCCCACCAGTTTTTCAATACTAGACCTAAAGGGCTATCTCTCGGGATCATATTATTATTCTCACCAGAGAATACACACCCCATGTCTTAATACTTATGAATAAAAAAAGTCGCAGAAATCAAAGTAATCGGGGGGAGAGAGAGAGCAAGAACAAGTAAGTTACAGGTTTAGAACTCAAGACCTTAGGAGCGGCAGCACAAGAGCTAACCCACTGTGCCACCACTGGCCTCAGGCCAAAACTCATCACTGCAGTGCTAAAACTCCGCTCTTTCGGAGAGCGTCCCCTCCTACCACTAGCGGACAAGACAGAGCGATGAACATAAAAGCAGCTCCATCTGGGCCCACTGGGATCCTTCCACACTAAACAAAACTATAAGAGATCTCTTAACACCTAATTCAGGTGCTAAAATAAACAAAATACCACCTTTACTCACTCACATACATCTGTGCTAGATCCAAGGATTCTTGGGCTCTGATACCCTCTGGACTACAGCTGGGGCCCCCTGGGAGTGCCAGTGAGAGTGGGGGCAAGAGCTGGGTGTTCCTCTGGTCCAAGGGTTTTCCCGATGCCTTGCTGTCGTGGCGGAGTCCGCCAAAAACTGGTGCCTTGAGAGGCTACCTAGAACAGAGGCTAGAAAGAGTTAAAGGAATAAAGTAGGTATTTATTTAAAAAGGCCTTCAAAGGATACACCTTAAGCAGTCCAAGAGCCCAGCCATGGCTACACCCAAGATGGACAACGGGTCCTGAGTTTTCACACTTTCATAAGTTTGGTCCATTTACATATTGGGGTTAATTGTCCATGTACAGCTTCAGGTAATGAAGTTCCATCCTCCCAGATTGCTCTCCTCAATTCGCTGTTGTTTATACTTTTTGGGCCTGAAGCTGCAACGGTGTCCTTGGTTCTCGGGCTGGAAAAGGATTGTTTTGCCTAACTACCCTGTGAAGAGAACTTGCTACTACTTTATATGAAGTTCAGAGTTATATACCAATGCAGTACAGAATCTGAAAAATATGAAAGCTAAAATTTAAGGCATCACAGCTACCCCCATAGTGCATTAGCCATCATCCAGGAGAATGAGTATAGAATATAGGCAACTTTTCTTCTTTAGCAATCTCTAGGGCTAGTTGAATTGCTTTCACTTCTGCAAATTGACTTGACTCGCTTTCTCCTTCAGCGGCCTCAATGACTCATCATGTGGGACTCCATAGAGCAGCTTTCTCCCTACCACAAGGCAGGATCCATCAGTAAATAGTGTATAGTGTCTTTAATCTTCTGATAACTCATTATATAGTGCTGCTTCCTGAGCATGAGTCACCTTCCCAGGCAATGCTCCAAAATCTCTGCCTTCTGTCCAGGATTCCTGGACCTGTTATCCCAGCATTGAAGCAGCCAGGCAGAAAAACATTCACCTAGCTGGAGGCAGTAATCATTTTGCAAGTCTTGAAGTTCTGATGAGGTCAGGGACCAAGTAACTTCATGTAGTGGTTTCAGGTTCATCAATTTCCGTTTCCTGAATTATGTGTAGTGGTTTGCGTGCCTACTAGAATTATTTACTCTTTTTCTGCTCTGAGATAGGATTAGGAGAAAAGCAAAGCAGGCTCAAAACTTAAAAGGGTATAAAGACAGGTTTATTAACAAAACTACAAGAGAGAAAAAAATAATAAGAATCAGAATAAAACCTTCAAAACACTTCCCCTCCCCCACAACTTTCCTTTCTCACGGACAACGTATAGAGATAAAACTTGGAATTCTAGGTCAGTTTACCAACTATAAAATAGTCTTTCATCAGTTCATTTAGAGAGAGAAGTCTCTTTTGGTCTGCCATGGAAACTTCCCACAAGAAAGAACAGTTCTCTTGTGGCTTTTAATTCTCACAAAAGCAGCCGCCTGGGAATCTGCATTTGTGAAGTCCCTCCCATATCACGCAGCCTTCCCACAGCTGCATAATGAGTCATGTAAACTCATGGGGTACCATTTTAAAGAGGAACGCTTCAAAAGCAAAGGTTTTCTTCATGTCTCTCTGAGATCATCTTTAAGAACAGAGATCTTCCTGGGGGCAGAGCTTCATCTTCATCTCATCTCTCTCTCTGTTTAAACTTCTCATAAAATCACAGTTACTTCAATATTTACTTAGTCCACCACAAATGCCTTTCCTTATATCTGCAATCTGAACACTCTCATCTCCCCAATGCATATTTTCCACGATTTAAAAGGATATTCTAGTATATCATAGTCCATTATCATGGGTTTACAAAAGAATTTCAGCCTAGGACTAGGCATCTTCTCATTCGCCTTCCATCTAAGACCCAACTCTTCCTTCACTGACTTTGATGTCTTTATATTGTCTCTCTACATGTCTCCACTCTGCCCTTTCTTTCATTTAGAGAGGATTAGTGTTTTGCAAGTTTCATCTGTGCAAGGAAATAGTTAAAATTTCTCCGGAGTCTGCTGAGGGTCATGATGGTCTTTTTCCTGGACAGTGGCTGAAGGTGGTTCAGCTGCGGGCCACTCTGCATGGCTGCAGAGCTGCACTTGGTCTTAGCTGCATGATCTCTCTCACAGCTGGGCCCCTCCCTCGGCAAGGGGTCTTGGTAGCAGTGGCTGGAGTGCGCTGGGGGGGGATGGCTAGGATCTCACAGCAGCATGCCCGCGGCTGGGGCTTCCCCCCCTTCCTCTGCCCAGCACCTGCTGGGGGAAGGGGGGCCTGGCCTGGCCCTGCCAGGCTTCCTGGGGCCGCGATGGGGGCGGCTTTAGCGACAGAATGTTAGCAGCCACTTGGCCCGATCCAGCCAGGACGGGGCATTCTGTCCTCCCCTCCCCTTGCCCAGTAGCTGCGGGGCCTGGCTCCAGCCCGGGACAGGGCCCAGCGGGCTTCCCAGGAAGGGGTCTGCCCGGCCCAGCCCGGCCCCCGAAGCACAGAGGGAGCTGAGCCAGCTTACCTCTTCCCAGGCTGGAAGGAAAGAGAACTTTTCCCAGGATTTCTCTGATTTTAACTTGTGTGTTCACAGAGGTGTGTCACCTTTCTAGTGGCTTCACCAGATGTCAATATTCAAACCTAGTCACTGATTTGCTTTGCTATAACTTTCTTGGAAAAATCACTTCCATGCAAAACCAGTACACTTTGGTTTCCTGTTAGATTTGCCTCACTTCTTTAATTTTCTTTGTTGAAGGACCTGTTTCTTGATCTAACTCCTCTCCAACTTTTATTTCTCTTGCTTCTTCCTCCTCCTTTACTAATTGATGGTATGGGCCTGTAATTTGCCTTGTCCATTTTTTTCTTTTTCACAACTGGGGCAACTACTGTAGCTGCTGTGGTTTGAGTCCCTGTCTCAGCTATAGTTGTCCTCAAATGCAGTTTGGTTTTCTGCCTCAATTACAGTCCTCTGAAAGTATTGAACTATGGCTCAGTAGACACAGGCCAGGCCCCAGTATAGGGTGAGAAGCTGCTGGTGTTCATTGGGGTAGGCAAGGCACCCTTCTATCAGGTGACCAGTCAGTTTACCAGGGTTGATTACCTGTTTGGGTGTAAAGTCCCAGGAAATGGGAGGTGATAACAGCCCTAAAAACCTGCCCAAATCCTTCCACACACCCTGCAACCAGGGAATTGGATGCCTTGGGGAACATTTCAGTATCTCCTCATCTAAAGTCTGTTTTGTCTTACACCAGGATGACACCAGATTCCACAAACTCCATAGTGTACCACCAGTATTTGCTAGTATTATTAACAGTATTTAACAGCTTACATAAGGATGAGCAATGACTATGGGAGCCTGCAATATAAAATGATTCACATCAATCTCGGGCAGAAAGAGGGAGGTATATTCCATCATCATCTACAGAAGATAGTTACCCTAGCATAAGAAGGCCATCAGTGTAAGGACAAAGTAAAGAAAGTAAAGAGCCTTTAACATGTTCCCAAACACAACAAAATAGAGATAAGCAGTGCAGCTGACAAACTCCATGTCCCACACAGGAGCTTGCTACTTGATGACCACTATTTACTATAGCATGCAATATACATATATATATATATACACATAAAACTGCTTTTTTTCTCACCACACACATTGGGCACCAACAAGGACTGTAATGGGCTGAACTCAGCTGGAAGCCAGATGCCCACCAAACTGCTCTATCACTCCCCTTCCCAGCAGGACAGGGAAGAATAAATAAGATGGAAAACACTTGTGAGGTTTGTTAGGAATATTTTGATCAAATAATCAATTAAATCATATAACAGGGTTATAAGTATGATTATAAGTATGATTATAAGTAAAAAATTGTGAAGTATAAGGTGTAGAAATATCAGGAGTGCTGTGTCTGGAATGTATAACCATAGAAATCTCGCCAAGAAGTTACTGGGCTTTTATGTTTTGGTCAAGAAACTATGGAGACCGTCATGCTCACCTGTTATGCTGCTTGGAAACCCACTACCCTTCACATCTTGATTTTAATATCAAGGATTCCAATCAGTAGACCTCAGTAGAAATAGCCAATGATTGTTTTAGGATAAGAATATAGATGAAGTTATATAACTCTTGAAACCAATCAACATAAAAGTTAAATTCAAGAGTGGGCATAGTATGCATAGTATGTAAAAGAAATTATGTAGTGATGATTTAGCAGAAAAAGTATATAAAAGGGATGGGTTTTGTTTGTTGAGTTGGACATGTTTTGGAGGAAGCTATCCCCTATGCCCCCAGCGTCCCCAATAAAGAAGTATCTGCTTATTCGCATCAAATTGGTGTTAGATAAGTTTCTTTCATACCATTTGGTGACAGGTTGAGATAGGGCACTTTACTAAAGGAAAAAACAAAAAAAGAAAGTTTGCACGGGCATAAGCAAAAGGGAAAAAAGAAATTAATCTCTACTTACTATTGGCAAGTGATGTTCAGACACTTCCTGGGAAGCAGGGCTTCACTATGCATAGCAGTTGCTCCAGGAAGGAAAACGTAAAATAACAAATGCCCCCATTTGTTTCATCGTGTGGCAACAGTGATCATCGTGTCCAGGGAGGTTACAGTTGCCGGCAGGGAAACAGACGAGACAAGTCTGTTCTGTTAAGCTCGAGGAATTTATTTCCCATCCTCCGTCGCCCAGGAGGGGGTGAAGACAAAGAGAGAGCAGGGGCAGGGTCGTGAGGTTATATAAGGTGTTGTAGGGGCGGGGTTTTCAAAGGAAGAGTTAACAAAGGTAAGATGACCTTAAAACGGGAGCACTCACAACTCCTCCGTTTATAAATTGGTTAAAAGGTGTGTTGAATAACTCATAATAAGGGGATTCTCGGGAATGACTTAATGGTTTGCAAAACTAAAATGAATATTATTAAACTAAATTAACAAGCAATAGAAAAGCATTTGAAACTTAATTACAAAGTAACAGAAATGATGATACCTAATTAAACGAATACATTTTTACTTAGTGGGTTAATAGTTCAATCTCCTTTGGCTTTTGATCTTCTCGCCAGAAGGGGTGCAGTTCTTTGAGCTCCTCTTTCACAAGGGGCATAGTCCTTAGTGTTTGGTCTCGGCTTTAATACTGATGTTACGGGTGTTACTCTGTTGGAATGATGACGACGATGACTGCAAAGCAAGGAATGGTGAAAGTGGCAGTGGTGGGGCTGGCAGCAGTATGGCAGGGCCCAGTCCTCTCTTGGGGCTGGCCAGCTCCACCACACCTCCCCTGTCACGCAGGCCCGGGGAGGGGCCAGCTGCAGCAATGTGGCAGGAAGGGGGGAGGTAGGTGAGGGGGAAGGGAAGGTCCAGGACCGGAAGAGAAGGAGTTTGGCGGGAAAAAGGGGATCTCAAAACCACGTGGTAAGTGCCATTTTTAGAAGGAGCACCTGAGACGGCATGGCCACTGCCTTCCCAGGCAGGGAACGGGGGATATGGAAAGACAGGGGCGACAGAAGACATAGGACGGCGGGAGGAACAGTAGTGCACCCGCGTCACTTCTAGACAGGTTCCAACCTTGTCCTGCCTTCACGGAAAGGGAGATGGGGTGGCAGATGAAATGAATAGAACCAAAGAGACTCCAAATTAATTACTGTTATGCATTATATATGTTGTATGTTGCATTGTTATGCTGTTTGCTGTTGTATTTGAAGTTATGTCACATACCTGTTATTTCAAGTTGTTTGTGCCAGCACTGTACCCTGTGTTCCAAGTTGTATGTTCCCCTTTTCCCCAAATCCCAGGTTTCCCCTTTCCCCTTTCCATCGGGTTAAGCCTTTGCCGCTCCCCGCCTGCTCGTCGGGCCACGAGACCCCGCCCAATATGGAAATCGAGTGGACCCCCTTAACGATCAGAAGCCCATTTAGCAGCAAATGGTCCCTAGAACAACGAGCTCACACAAAACTGAGATCTATAAAAGACACTGCTGTAGGAAGAAGACATCCAGCTACCTGGGGATGGACTCCAACTTGTTGAGGTGTTCTCACTGTGACCTGGGAGCTGATCAAAAAGAGAGACACCCCTAGACTGAGCTAACCGCTAACCGTGCCGAGTGCTGGGAATACCCCCGCGAGGCTGAATTCCCGACACTGCAGCCAGCGAAGGAGCTGCAGTATCGAATAACACCTCCTCCTCAGTGGTGCCCGAGGGAGTGGCGGCGGGGGCAAAGGCGGCGGACCCCACCCTCACCCATCTAAAAGAGCTCAATAAAGGCACAAAAGGAGTTAAAACAAATCTCCTGCCCTTTTTGTTTATTTCAGCAGAGAGGGGCACGGGGTGATGGAGAGACAGTAGCAACTCCAAGCTGAGACACTAATTTTGAAGACCTTAGAAAAACTATGTATATTGCTGACTTAGCTAAAAAGATAAGCTTTGCGGAAATCAGTTAAAACTTAGAGGATGGTTAAAGAGAGACCGGATTTTAGATAAGTTATCCCGGATCAAATAATTCACTGCTTGTCAACTCTGTGTTTGTGTAAAGCTTCCTTGCAGAAGCTAATCAATACCCCAGGAATGCAAAACAGTTGCAAAACTCCTGTTTTCAGAAACAACCTATTGAAATAGGCCTGGAAAACAGGAAACAGGGAGTCCTACCAAGGATCCATGAATCATGACACAGCAAAAGGTTGAAAGGTTAGAACAAGGAAGACTAATTTTACTTCTTCATTTCTAGTGACCCCTCCCCAGAATAGACCCCCGACTCATTTCAGGGAACAAACTATGCATGCTTAATAGCCTTTTTGTTAATTAGCATACGAAGCGGAGAAGAGGAGGTGACAAGGGTATGAATATGCATTCGTATTTTGTGTATTCAACACTTTTGTGGATAAAAGGCTTTGTAACTACCTGTGATCTTGGTAGCGCGCATTAGGGAAATATCCCAGCGCTGCCCGGCGCCGTAATAAACATACACTTTCTAACTTTAACAGTTAGGGAGTCTTTTGTCCGTCACAGTTGGGTATCGATATTAGATCGATATTCATATTTTAATAAATCAAAGCCATCGTGGCAGTTTTCACTCCTTGCCGTGCTCTAGGAACAAAGGGTAAGGAAAGATATAGGCAGCTTCACAGAAACTGAAAAACGTGGGAGTTCACAGGAGGGTGGACCACTGATTTAAGGCGCCGACACTCTGCATGCAAATAGTCCATAAGTAGCCACCAGGGCTTTACCGTCCATAAGTTGCAGCAGACGTGTCAGGAGAGTTGATAAGAGTCCCCAGCATGGTCTTTTTTGCAGGCAGACTAGCTGCTTGTAGCTCTTGAAAACTCCCTCCCATGAAGAATGAAAAGACTTGTGATGGTAGACGTTAGTCCATCGCTCAGTCCTAGTAAGCCGGTCCCCTTACTGGTAGCTTCTCTCCCCAAGAGCTTTTTACCCCTATGTTTTTAAGGTCACTCTCAACCTGGTCTCCAGCCATGGTACTCTTGAGTCTTCCTTTTTAAGATGGGGGTTCTGCAGAGGGTGACTTACGGGGTGCCGGTCCTGTTGTCCTCACTGGTTGCCCACATTCTCCACCATTTGTTGCATCGTGTGGCAACAGTGATCATCGTGTCCAGGGAGGTTACAGTTGCCAGCAGGGAAACAGACAAGACAAGTCTGTTTTGTTAAGCTCAAGGAATCTATTTATTTCCCCCCCTCCTGGGCTGGGGAGGGGGTGAAGACAAAGAGAGAGAACGAGGGTAGGGTCATGAGGTTATATAAGGTGTTGTAGGGGCGGGGTTTTCAAAGGAGGCATTAACAAAGGTAAGATGACCTTAAAACGGGAACACACACCCATTCTTCCTCCCTTGCTTAGCTTTTATATCTGAGCTGAAATCATATGGTATGGAACATCCCTTTGATTAATTTTGGTCAGCTAGCCTGGTTGTGTCCTCTCCCAGGATCGCCCACTCCCAGACCCTTGATGGGGGGGGGGGGAATGTCAGAGAGACAGTGCTGATGCTGTGCTAATGCTGCTCAGCAGTAGCCAAAACACTGGTGTGTTATCAACACCTTTCTAGCTACCAATGCAAAGCACAGAACTGTGAAGGTGCTACGAGATAATGAACTCCAGCTCAGCCACACTCAATACAGATAGTTAAGCAAGGACATGAAAAAAGCACATATCTTGACCCTACCTCCTCTTTGAATTGCTATCAGCTGAGACACTACTGGAACCAGGAGTGGTAGCTAAATTTGTTCTTTTCTATATATTTTCTATCTTTCTCTTTCTTCTTCTTGTTCTAATTCCTTCTTCTCACAATTTTGAGTAACTCAAAATTGGATGGGCTTGGAGTTTGCTAAGTTGAGTAGGCTAAGTTAATGCTTTGGGAAATGTTTTATGTTGATGGGATGTTGCTTTAAACTTCTGTCAAAGTTCTCTGATTTTCTGAAGTTCTTGGTAGTGTTTGTTGTTTTGACCACTTGAGAATATCTTGTTGGTATTCCTGCTGTGTCTAACTCAGGGCACATAAAAAAATAAAGCCTTTTAAGTGTCTCATTGAGTGGGTTTTGGGGCCTTGCATTTTATTAGTGCAGCAAGCAGGGTACTCTTGAGGTAACGAGGACGTGTTTTATACAGAGAAAACTGCTAGTGGCAGAATAAAGGAGAAACTGAATTTTGGTCGAAAACAATCTTTTCCGTCAGAAAGGTCATGGAAACCAGTGTGATCAAAACTGCGGGAAAAACAAAAACTCTCCAACAACATTTTTAGTGTTAGAGAATCAAGGCATTACTTTATTCTGGCCAAGATGTTGTTCTGGCCAGGATATGCAACAGAAATCATTTCATCCACACATTGGCCAGGTTGTGCAGAGAAAATCCTTCTATCACATATGACTTCTACTAGTTTTTTCACATACTTTATACAGTCAAAACCCATAGAAATTCATTGGTTCAATGTTAATTGGTCCCAAGTTACGCAGTTCTTAGTATTTGGTTTCCTATTGGTTACAGATTTCTTCACCTTCAATGCTAATTTGGTCCTCATTCCTTGGTAGCCTTATCAGTCTTTTCTGGACCAGGTGTCTCTAACCATGCCAGGGGTGATGTTGGGAGTTGCTGGTCGTTAATGGTCATTATCTTTTGTGTCTCTTCCGTGCTACTCCCAGTCAGTTGAGATGTTAAGCTCATCACATCTTGAGTGATAAAACAGTTCCCTGAAAATAAACTTGAAATTCCTTTCCCCCGAGCAAAGGCGAACAAAACCCCTGACTAAAGTTATATAAAAATTTTTAAATGTGGTATCTTTTTCCAACACCAGGGTAAAAATTGACCTGGACTTCCCTCTACTGGTAGAGCTGCTAAAAGCTTACAAAGCTTGTCTGGCCCTAAACAGAGAGATATGGGCTGAGGAAATCTGGCACCATCCGCAGTTAGTTGCAGGGAAAATCAGATCTTTGAGAAAAGAAATTGAAAAAATCTATAATAAGGAAAATGGTTTGGTAACCATATGGGTGGAAGCTGGGCTCATAGCTGCACAAAGAGAGAAATATGTTGCTGAGCAGCAACAGAAAGCTAATTGAGTTGCAAATTGCTTTGGTGGCTGAAACAATAGGTAAACTCAGGGTGGATCCAGAATTGTATGTGGAGAAGTTATCCCAAAACCTGAAAAACCAGTTGAACAAGCTTGTCCAGAGCCAAAGATGTTCCGATTTGCAAATTATCACTAATGGGTGAGGTGTGGAGAATGAATCAGGGTTTTCCAGTCTCGTGGAGGCGAACTTCCATGAGCATGATGTCAAGCCCCTCAGCCCTTGGGAGGAGTTTGATGTCGCACAGCCAAACCCCCTTCATCACCCTAAACTCTGCCCACCTGTAAAAAATTAGGAGGCAGAGAGGGAGGTGAGACTCCCTGAGCATGATGTCACCTTCCTCCACTCCCTGGAGAACTCAGTAAAGCCAGCCCCCTCTTCCCTCACTCACCCCAAGCTCTGTCCACTTGTAAAGATGGAATTCTTTACCAGGAGGCAGAGCCCATGGTAATGATATCTTACTCTGCAACAGAATTGGTTATGTTGCAAGAGAAAAGTAGCAATCATCCCAAAGAAAACGAAATAGAGAATGTTTTGAAAATTTCATTAATGAGGGGGAATGAAACAAAACTTTCTGAGGAGAAAGGACATGGCAAAGAGCCTTGGTCTCTTGCCCAGGGAACAACCTTTTGTGTAAAAAGTTTGGACCTGTTGGAGGGGGGGAGAATCCAGTCCTTTCCCCACTCCAAAATTTGCTAAAAGCACCAAGACAGTGTGGGAGGCATCTGGCTTCCAACAAATGCATGAGAAACAGCTGGTGTCCTGTCGGCCTTCTCCCGTGTTGTTGTTTATTGCAAAATTTAAGGATCAAGACCAAGAAAACAAATTCTCAGCTCAGCCCCCAAAAAGTGAGCTGGGGGATCGTGGTAAACTCATCCTAAAAGGCTCCCTGGAAATAAATGGAAATTGAGTTTCCCTGGATTGGCAATGAAGGTTTGCAAAATGCTCCTACACTGCCACCTTCTGGTGGTAGTGAATATAGAGTCTTGTCTGCCACTAGAGGCAAGGAACTGAATTGCTGAAGTCATTCTGGAATTAAAGGCCACAGATGCCTCTGGCAGAAAACACAAAATACCAGCAGGTGGACAATTTTTTTCTTTTAAGACTGGTCTGAGGAGGACTGAATTTTCCGTCTTCTCTCCTCTTGCAGATATTCCAAGAGAAGAGGTGTTCCATGAGAGTGAAGTGACAACAGGACTGAAGAGTTGCTGTTCTTTCCTGCATCAATTTTTTACATTTTTGTCTTGATAGTTTTGAGATATTTATGTTTGTACGTGTTTTATATAAGTTTGTCCAAGCAATGTTTTACATGTTTGCATTTTTTCTCAGGTTGCTACAGTGTGTGGAAAAGATTTCTCCCTCAATTTAGTTTTGGGAGCTCACATAGGATTTCCTATGATTATGGAATCAAATTTGTGTACCTCTTCCTTCCTCAGAGAAAAGTATAAAATTACTATATCAAGGGAAGCACACATAGTAGAGGTAAGCAAGCTGTAAAGCCCAATTATACAGAAGAAGGGGATGTCAAACTGTTGGTGGCCCCTGGAAGGAGGGAGAAAATGGGTTGACAGAGGAGCTGAAGTGGCAGCTGGAAAGTTCTCTCAAGCTGTGGATGAAGAAGGCATAAGTTGTTAAGCTCACAAAAGAGAAGAAAGATTTCAGATTTGAGAACCAATGAAGGGTTTGGTAAAGTAGGAAAGGCATTTGGTCTGAACCCAGGACCCTGAGTGAAACAATATGCTGAGGAGTTTGGAATGACTTGAGTTTTGGCATTTTTGACCCCCACCCCTGAGGCAATCTAGACTACCATGTAATAGAATTTTTACTGAATGTAATCATCCCATGGTGCCCACTGACTTTTTCCTCTGTCCCTGGGTATGGGTCTCAGGAATGCCTCTGAAACCTGGATGGTAAGAGTAATAAGCGTGGTTGTCTGGGACATGTATATTTTTTTTGGTTATGACGATACCTGAACCTCTAAGATTATGGACTCCAAAAGGAAAGGAAGCCTATTGAAAACTGGCCTATCCTTAAAGCTTATATTTTTTGACAAGGAGTGCATGTAGTGGTTTGACCTTGGCTAGACACCAGGTACCCACCAAGCCATTCTATCACTCCCCAGCAAGATGGGATAGAAAAATAGATGGAAAAGAACTAGTAGGTTGAGATAAGGCAGTTTACTAAAGCAAGAAAAAAAGCACAAAAGTTTGTGTGCGCATAAGCAAACAGGAAAAAAAAATCTCTACTTCCCATTGGTGAGCAATGTTCAGCCACTTGCCAGGAAGCAAGGCTTCAGCACACCTAGTGGTTGATATAGAAAGGCAAAATTGTAGAATAACAAATGCCTACTGTTCTTCCTCCCTCGCTTAGGTTTTATATCTGAGCTGACATCATACGGTATGGAATATCCCTTTGGTTACTATAGGTCAGCTGGCCTAGTTGTGTCCCCTTTCCAGGATCTTGCCCACTCCCAGACCCTTGATGGGGGAAGGGAATATTAAAGAGACACACTGCTCAGCAGTAGCCAAAACCACTGGTGTGTTATCAACACTCGTCCAGCTACCAATGCAAAGCACAGCACTGTGAGGGTGCAATGAGAAAATGAAATCCAGCTCAGTCAGACCCAATACAATTTCCACCCATTATTCCATACCATTTGCATCATGCTCAGATCGCACATAATTTATATATCTTCCAACTGTTCCATTGGATTTATTTCTCATTACAGCAATCCTTTCTTACCCACACATACAACTTAAACTACATCCTTAAACCATCTCTATACCAAACACATTTTAATTAACTACTATCCACCTGTCCTTTCACAAATAGATATTATTTTCCAACTTCATGGGCACCTTTCACCCCTCCAGATCCATGACTTTGGCTCCATTCCATCAGGATAGGTGGTCAGGACAGGATAAGCAGTATACCTGATCATTGGGCATTGACACTGGCCCGGTTCAGGTCATCATCGCACTCTCCTTGCTCCTTGCAAAATTCATTCTTCATCAGTTCATGTCATTCCTGCAACATACAACTTAGACCACAGATTATTTTTCCCCCAAGGTTAAACCTTGAGGCACACACCGGGTCTCCCCATCCTTCTGCATTAGCCACCAAGTATGCCTGGGTCCTAGGGCAAAGATAATCCAACAAATGGCTTTGCCTTTCCAGTGGGAGGAGAAATCCACAACTGCCCTAGACACTTCCCTTACTGGGACCTTATCTCCTCCCACACTATGTATGGATTTTGTTTGGGCAGGATCAGGGTGCTTAGTAGATCCTCTAGTGTTAACCAGACAAGTGGCTTCTGCTAGATTTGCATCCTAATGCTTCCATGCCCCATTGCCTAATGCTCTTAACATAGTCTTCAGCAGTCCATTATACCTCTCAATCTTCCCAGAGGCTTGTGGGTGATAGGGAATGTGATATATCCACTCATGGCATCTTTCTTTGCCCAAGAGTTTATAAAGTTATTTAGAAAATGATTCCAAATGTCTGATTCCATTCTTTCTGGAATACAATGTCAAAATAATGTGCCTCTCAAGGCTTAATATAGCGTTTCAAGCAGTGGCATGGTTTACAGGGTGTTTCCAACCAACCAGCAACACCACTGGAACCAAGAGTGGTAGCTATATTTGTTCTTTTCTATATTTTTTATCTTTCTCTTCGTCTTCTTCTAATTCCCTGTTCTCAGAGTTTTGAGTAACTTAAAATCAGATGGGCTTGGAGTTTACTAAGTTAAATGGGCTAAGTTAATGCTTTGTGAAATGTTTTATGTTGATTGAATGTTGCTTTAAACTTTTTCCAAAGTTCTCTGATTGTCTGAAGTTGCCAGTAAAGATTTTTGTTGTTTTGACCTCTTGAGAATATTTTGTTGGTATTTCTGCCATGCATCTAACTCAGAGTCCATGAAAAACCATAAGCCCTTTTAAGAGTCTTTTCGACAACATTTTTGGTGCCTTACACCATGTTGCCTGTCAAGCTCCTCTTAACACAGTTACTTGTCTAAGGAGATCTTCCTGCTGGGTATGCTTGCAGCTATGACATTGACTGCTGCCTTTGGGTGCTAAGGGGGACTTCAAGGTACTAGAGCTCTCTCCCTGCCCTTTGCTCATTGACCTGGTCTGTCACTCCCTCACAGGGCAGCTGGTTACTCTCTCCCTCTCCCTGCCCTCATTCTTAAAGCCCTCCTAATGAGGTCAGATATCCTTCTGGCAAAAATACCTTTGCCTTGCTTAGTGAGGTGGAACCCTGCTCTCCCAAGCAGATGCTGATCTACAAATGGAGTCCCATGCTCATAGAACCCAAAACCCTGTTGCCAGCAACAGCTCTGCAGCCAATTATTGACACACATTATCAGTGCCCTCCTCTTGCCCTTTCCTCTCAGTGGCAGAACTGAGGAGAACACCCCCTGGGCCTCCATGCCCTTGAGTATCACCTTCAGATCTCTGGGGTCATTGCTAGGGGAAAGCTGGTACCACAGATGCGCTTCTCCGGTTTGAACTCTATGAAATTTGGTCCAGGCAAATGCTCAACAAGTAGGACTGGAACTCAATAAACCAGCTACTTGATCAGATCTGTCAAAGTTATCTCTGACTCCTCTCCTGCAACACCTGGACGGCATCAAAAACATCTGTAGTGGGTTGACCTTGGCTGGATACCAGGTATCCACTGAGCAACTTTATCACTCCCCCTTCTCAGCTGGACAGGAGAGAGAAAATAAGATGGAAAACAACTTGCAGATTGAGATAAGGCAGTTTACTAAAGCAAAAGCAAAAGTTTGTGTGCAAACAAGCAGATGCAGAAAAAAACATTATTGTCTGGTTCCCATCAGCAAGCGCTGTTTGGCCACTTGCTGGGAAGCAGGGCTTCCTTCAGCAAGCGTAGCAGATGCTACAGAGGGTAAACATTGTAAATAACAAATTCTTCCCCTTCCTCCTCCTTTACTTAGCTTTTATATCTCAGCTGATGTCATACAGTATGAAAAATCCCTCGGGCCAATTTGGGTCAGCTGTCTTGGTTGCATCTCCTCCCAAGACCTTGCCAGACCCAGCCTACTGATGATGGGGTGGAATTGTTGGAGAGACAGTGCTGATGCTGTGCCAACACTGCTCAGCAGTAGCCAAAACACTGGTGTGTTATCAACACCTTTCTAGCTACCAGTGCAAAGTACAGCACTTAGAGCCCCTGTAGGGAAATGAACTCCATCTCAGCCACACCCAATACAGCATCATTGGTGCCTGATTCTCAGCTTTGGGTGTCCGTCCTTTGCTGCTGAAGTTGCAGTTATAGAAGACAGATTGGTACTTGCCCTTCACTCAAATCAACATTCAGTCCCAATCCTTCCAAACAAAAGGGTCGGGAACAACATCGTCAGCCTGACTTATCCTTTTACCCTTCACATTCTCAAGGCATTGCCTTCTGTAAGACCTTGTCTTAATCAAGTTTATCCAGACCAATCTCACATCTCCTCCATTACCTCTTTATAGCTGATCCTAGGTATCCAACACACACACAGAACACCCAACAGGCTCTGCTCAGTAGCATCCCTTTCAATGCAGGAGTTCCACATCTTTGCCGCTTGTATTACCAAGTGAAAAGAAATGGAGACTAGATCCTTCTTACAAGAACCTCTTATTGCTCAGAAAGAAGGCTTTTTCCATTGAAATTTCCCCCTCTTAAAGTGACTGGATCCCCAGATATTGATGGAATTTGCTACTTCCAAAACACTCTGTTCCTACCCCAGTCACTATCAGCCTCTGAACTACCAACCCCCCTTCTACATGGACGAACCTGCCTTTTAGGCTTTCTGATGCCAGATCTTGGCTGGCTGCCAGGGGCACAAACAGCTGTTTTCTCACTGCCCCTCCTCACCAGGACAGGGGGAGAAAATAGAGTGAAAAAGTTACTTCAGGACATAGCCACCTGTCAGATCCAAGGGCAGCAGGGAAACACCTGCCCCAGACAGCATTTTGCTATTTCTTAAATATGCTTACATGAGGTGCCACCAGCTTTACTGAGTTGCTCAGCTTTGGCCCTCGAGGAGTCTGGTGCCTAGCTGGCAGAAACTAGCTGTGTCCATCATCAGGCAGACCTTGGCCTCTTCTCACAGAGGCCATACCTGCAGGCAGAACCTGGAGTGCTGTGTCCAGTTCTGGTCCCCAGAATTCAACAAAAAGATGCAGACAGATAGAAGGTCCCAAGGAGGGCAAGGAAGATGATCAAAAGGCTGGAGAATGTGAGGAAAGGCTGAAGGAGTTGGGTCTTTTCTCCCTTAGAAAAGACATGGCTCAGGAGAAACATTATGACAGTATTCTGGCTCTCAAAAGGCAGCTACAAAGAGGACAGAGGCTCTCTTCACGAGGAGCAACATGGAGAAGACAACCAAAGTCTTCCTTATTCTTTTTTATCCATATCCTTCCATCCCCCCCACCAAACCTCAACATAGACAATTTTCGAGTTGATTTTAGTTTTTGATTGATTTTAGTTTGCTTTTTCTCTGAGTGCTTTAACCATTTGGTAAGTAATAGAGTAAACCTTGCCAACGAACTTTGTTGCACTTTCACTTTTATATTAAACCTGCTTTTGCCAATAGCTTTGTGATTCTTTAAGTGACCTAAAACACTCATTCGCAACAAATTAGTTTAGTTGGCAGGATGGCAAGCAACAGCACTGACTATTTACAGCAGCAGGGAATAAGTCCAAGTCCTATGTTGTCAGATAACTGTGCTTGGGAGAACTGGCACAATTGGAAAGCTGTGGAGGAACATCTGAAAGCAGCAACAGGCCGCATGAAGACTAGCAAAGACAAAGGAATTAGTTGCAAAATGTTAGGAACTTGCCTAGGCTCAGGGGGAACCTCATCACAGTATTCCAGTACTTCAAGGGAAGCTGCAGAGAATGGAGACACTCTCTTCACACAGAGCCACATGGAGAAGACAAGGAACAATGGGCAGAGGTTGAACCAGTCCCCATTGCTGAAGGTTTTCAAGATGCTATTGGAAAGAGTGCTAGATAACCTCATCTATGATCCCTTTTCAACAAAAGGCTGAACCAGATGAATTTTTGAGGTCCCTTCAAACCTGGGCTGCTCTAGGATCCTATGATTCTACAGTGAAACATGGTTTCATAACCCTTGGCTCTCTCCAGTTTGAAGGAAATTTTTGGCAACGTAGGATGAAAGGTAAAACGTACTGCCAAAACTGCCAAAGAGCTAAGATTGCTTCCTACCAGACGCAGGAGACTGCTAAGCGCGCTCCCAGCAACATGCTTCAAATAAACAGGCAAATCACTATCAATGGAATGCTGTTAACAGGCTGAAACATTCCACATGCATTTCGAGGAGACACCGTTTGAACTTGCAGAACTACTTCCCCTCAGTAAGACGCGCAAGACGGAGATGATATCCCCATGACAAATCTTTATTGTGCAACTGCTGCTCAAAGCTTTTATTACCTTCCACAGACACATGGCACAAAGAATTAAACATCGACAGCGGCTAGATTGACGGGCAAGAGACGAAATCCATTCAGTGGCAATTTGTACACGTGCAGCAACTCTTGTGGTGCCAAAATCTTAGCCAGGCGGCCAGCCCAACTGACGGCCACCCAGAACGGGTAGATGTATGCGATAGACAGACTGCCCACCCTCGGGCCCTTCATCCACAACCATCCGGAATCCATTGGTCAGGCCCAGGTGAGCAACACACTTCTCGCCAACAATCATTACATGCCCAAGAAGCTGGAGAAGGAAGTACAAACCCATAAATAGGTAAAATAGAAAGAAAAAAGTAACACACAAATAGGGGAGAGAACAGGAAGGGGTGAGCAGAGAACCACCCAGAGAGAGCAGCTAGCCAATTCCTAGCAATTCAACCACTGCACTTTAAATTAATGTCCATCCAACTGTCTGCAACCGATGCTTTCCAAGCAAAGCTACAAAGACCAATTATGCACACTATAGGAGAAAAGAGAGCTAGGCATTTTTTTAAAAGACAGACAGCAAAGGACTACAAAACAGCCACAGAAGCTGACACTGTCTCCAGGTTAAAGCCCCTGTTGTGTCTTCAGGCAACATAACCAATCCTGCTGGAAAATAAACTTGAGGCTGCCTTTTCCATAGGTTTATGAAGTCTTTGAACTTGACTTTCATAGATAAAAGCAAAGCATTCAGCACCTGTCAACCTGTCCTTGCCCCTGACCTGCCAAAAACCCCAAGCCCTCTTTCCCACGTTAGAAGTACTACTACTCTTATGCTAAACCATGACAATAGGCACCAGACTGCACTCCAAAAAAACACTGCATTTTGCACCAGAAATACATACCCAGGGATGAGCACTGCTTTTAGTCAAAAAGCTCAACTCCATTACAAGCTAGAGGCAAAAGATTATAGTGCCGCAAAAGTAGACTACTGTGTCCTATCAAGAGGGAAAGGGGAGATGAGAGAGTCTAGATAATGAGGAACTAACCAGAGGTACAGTTTAGCATACAGAAAGCTTCCACCATACTTACAGATTTGCCAGAATCTTCTGCTTCAGACAACCTGATAACTGGCTCCTTAGGCATGACTAGGAAAAGTATCCCAGCTTGGGGTGAAAGATCATAGAACATGAGTCACTGGAGGAAGAGTAAACAGTTAAAACATAACCAGTTTCAGAGAAAGGTTATAGCTTAAGCAAATCAACCTGCCCCACAGAACTCTTACAGGAGATTACCAGAAACCTCAAACAGAAGCCTGAACACTGATTTTTCTTGCATGATAGTAATGATTTCTATACCCCAAATACAATATATTTACAGAGCCTATTCCAGAAATGGGATTCAGCATGCAAAATGATGGAGACAAGAGGTGAGCCACTGCTTTTGATTAGCAACCTCCAGTATGTTTTAATCGTAAGAAGTTTTTCTATTGGATGTAGTTCGTGTAGAGACAGGAGACAAATAACTGTCAGCAAAGAGTTTAGTGAAGTGGAAGAGCAGCAGCCATTCATTTCCCATAGGACAGGGAGCTCAAGTATTGAACAAATGCATAATGACAGGAAGCATGCAAGTGCATAGGATGAGTCTGTCTTCCATACTGCATGCAAACCCTACCTTCAAAAGCAGAAGGCATCCCTGTTAACCTTCAGCATTTTAATAACTAAATTATATGAGATACTAACCTAAAGTTAACATTGTGTAGGCAACGGCTGCATTGTTTTCCCCCCCGGTCTAAGCAGCTCACTCTTGTTCCCAGCACCAGCACCCGTGAACTTTGCAAGCATGCTGTTATCACGGTCCCACTTCCCCACAGAAATAAGATCTGGGAAGCTTTTGAAGCCTGCAGGATGACCCATTTCTCAATTGGTTTTTTTTTTTTTTTTTTTTTTTTTTAAAGAAAAACCTGTTATTCCTTGCCTAGTCCAGTTTGGGGTTCAGAACCAAAGCCCAGGACAGCAGAGCTGTGAAGCCTTTTTGATGCTATTACGAGACACATCGAGACCTGCATTTTTTCCTATGCAAATCCAACTCATTACGGTCATTACTCAGACACTCACTGTTCACACACACACACGGAATCTCCGAGGAGATTGATTGAGTGTGCCTAAAATAAACTTTCAAATCTATCATTCTATGCGAGGTAGCAAACTTTGCACGACTCGCAGTGCGAAAGGGATATCATGCGGAAAACATCTGCGGCTGACACCAAGTGCGCTACCGTCGGAGGCCCTTCTCTACGCGCGCTCACGACACGGTGGGGGTGGGATGCGACGCGAGCCGGGGCAATACCAGCAACCGAGTACGCCCGCGGCAGCCGGAGGAGTAGGGGTGCGGCACAGAACAAGCTATGGGGATGGTGCAGTAGAGAGCGCCACAACCCAGTCCGTCCCGCGTCTCTGCATCCACCCAGCCGCAACAGCAGCGCCGCCACCCGCCCTGCCGCACTCCCGGGCACTGTGCACCGGGTCCTCGGCTCAGGGAGAGGGAGGAGGGGGAAGGGAAGAGGAACCGCGCACAGAGAGCAAAGCTGCGGCTACCTCCTTGTCCTCGTCGCTGACGGTTCCGGGGAAGTGCTTTGCCGATGATCTTTAGGAAGACAATAATGGCGCCACCAGACCGGCCAACCCAGCACTCTAATACTCTCGTCAGGCAAGGACAACGCCCAGTGCCGTCCCCACACTTCCTCCACTCGGACAGGCCCTCCGCGGCTCCCATTGGGCCGACAGATCGCCGCCGGCCGATCCTGCTTTTCGATTCGCTATCTCGCCTGTCTTTTTCGCTTGTCCCCGCCCCCTTACCCGGTCCGCCCTCGTCGAGCTGGTGCTTACCGTGGCTCAGGGAGTTTGCGTGCCCTCGGGGCGCGGAGGGATCCGACCTTGGCCAGTTCGCGGAGGGATCAGCCCTGTGTAGTGCTGCGACCCTGAGGGCGGGCTACGAGGTCGCAGAAGAGGCTGTAGTAGCTACAGGTACTATTTCTTGTTACTTGTTACCGCATCAAGTCCACCCCAAAGGTGCCTGTGCCTTTTTGGTGCTGCTCCCTCCAGTCAAATGACTGCTTTGGCCAGGGCAGGCCTGACCCTAACTTTTCAGGACATTTCGCAGAACCAGCAGAAGTTGCTCTACATTGTTTGCTGAAAGCCCCACTTCCACTACAGACATTAGTATGCTGCACAACTCCTGGAAGAAAATACAAGACAAAGCTTGCGTTTGGCAATACTGGCTTGAGGGCTCAAAATCAGATGTATGCTAAGCTATCTTTTAGAAAAATAGGTGTTATAAATGACAATATAATATTGGCTTTTGCATTTATGTATTAGCTTTTGTATGTCGTTATTAATCACAAGTATTTTGATATGGTACAATTTATAATTCCTTTTAACTATTTGTTGGTATAATATAATCTATCAGTTTATGTATGTACCATGTAGCTTATATAAATAGTCGCGTGATAAATATTTTACACCATTTTCTGAGTTAGTTACCTGAATAAAGGCATTCTAACATTACATAGTCTGTATTTTAATATTTCACTAAAGTCTACGGTATAATATAATTATGTTGTTTCTCACATTTGTGGACTGGCCTATCTAAAAGATAAGATAATGGTGACAAAAACCAGAGCACTGAGAAAAGAATTTATTTATTTATTTATTTATTATCAGGGAGTGTAAAAACAACAGGATGGAACCACGAGAAAAAAGAAAATATATAGATCTAATCAACAGGATAGCATGCAGACAAGTCAAAGGTTAAAACCAAGCAAGAAATTCCCCAGAACATCTAAACTCACAGGAATACTTGAATAATGTATAAAACTCATGAATATGCATGTACCGGTAATGTAACAGTATACAGAAAACATTGTTTTTCAATGGTGTGGTTTTTGGCCAATCACCAAAAATACCCCAGCTGCTGGATATTTGTCCCTTTTTATCCCTTATTAAACTTTTAAAAATTCTAAAAAGTGAACTTTGTTTTTTACAATAGACAATGTCCCCAAGGGTGGTCTGTGGTGCCCTGCACCCCCAGGGACAGTGAGCACTTTGAATGGTCTACACAACTGTCTTGTAACATATATAAACCCTGCTTTCCTCTCTATTGGGCTAAGGATATCCTTGGCCACTTTTGTGGCAATAGCACATTGTCCTATTTAGCAAAGCTGCTTTCCAGCCAATCGGCCTCCAGGTTATACTGGTGCATGGGATTGTTCCCCCCCAGGTGCAGGACATTTGTACATACAGGTTCCTCAGATGATTTCAAAGCAGATAGTTTCCTACAATAGGAGGGACTTGGACCCCCAGTGCCTGCCTTGAGGTTCAGTGTCTCAAGAGATTGTGGGAAGAGTGATTGCCAGTGAAAATTGGAGAAAATAAATTGCTGAGTAAAACAGCCTTCTCCATGTTGCTTGTCACTACATGTCCTGACTTATTTATCAGCAGGGGAAGTGAGAGGGATGGGAGTCACTTTCTTTAGTCTTCCTTTTCTGACCAATGCATCTCTGGAAGCCCATCTTATGATTCTTCACATCCCTTGCCAAATTCAGCTCCAGCTGTACCTTAGCTTTCTTCATCTCATCCCTACAGACCTGGGTGGCATCTCTAGATTCTTCCCAGGATGCATGTCCCTTCTTTTGCTGCCTATGTGTTTCCTCCTTGTGCTTCAGCTCAACCAGAAGAGAAGGCCCTTACTTATCCACGCTGGTGTCCTGCCTCTCTTGCCTGATTTCTTATGCATGGCAGTTGAGAGCTATTTTGCTCTAAGAAAAACACTCCTCAAGAACTGCCAGCTCCCTTCTGCTCCTGTATCATCCCTGAGGGCAGTTTCCTACAGGGTGCCATCCACTGGTTCTTCAAAGACCTGAAAGTTAACTTTCCTAAATTTCAGGGTCTTGACTTTACTCTTTGCCTGTGAGTGGGATGCTTCCAGTGGATGAATTAAGAATGCTTCATTGACCTTCTCTCCTTGATCAGGTGGCCTATAGTAGACATCAACCACAAGGTTTCCTTTGTTGGCTTGTGTGAGATGATGACCATGGATCCAGGCAAAAGCTAAGGCTTACTATCTACAGCCTACACCATGTACCCTCCATATTATCATCTTGGTTTGAAAGACAGGTGTCTGCCAAGGAAGACGGGAACCTCCTTTGGAATGGAAAATGTGACCTCCTCCCTTCCAAATTATTATAACTTTGAAATTATGGGGCTTTCAGGCAAAGATATGGGAAAAGGAATAGCAGTTCTTTATTAGAATAAATTATATATATAACAAGGCAAAAAAACAGCACCAAGAAAAAAATACAGAAACCCATTAGCAGCCTTCTCTCGGCTGTCAAGCACTTTCCCTGTAGGTCGGTCGTTATCGTCACAGCTGGCAGGGGTGCTGTTAGCTCCCAGCCGGGCAGGGCAGGTGCGATGATTCCCCATGGCTGCAGGGGGCACTGTGGCATGAGCTCTGCTGTCTCTCTTCATGTGGTAATGGTGGGTAAGCTGGAGAGAGAGAGAGAGAGAGAGAGAGAGGGGGGGGGGGAGGGGGGGGGGCTTTCCTTTGCAAACTCACGGGAAGCAGCCGGTCTCAGTGCCACTCGGGAAACGGAATGGACTGCTAGCAGGAAACCTTGGAGGCAGCAAGCTGAAATGGCTGAGGCAGGCATGTCGCCCAGTGCATTTTCTGGGGCTTCGGATTTTTACTGCTGCCTACTGCTGGCTCTTTCCCATGGGAACAGATTCCCATTTTCATAGCAGTGTCTTTGTTGTTTTGTAAACACTAAAGAGAGCTTTGCCCTTCTCGTGCAAGTTTCCCAAAACAATCTCTGTCACCTGTTGTTTGCTGAAGAAGAGACGTAGTCTTTCTCTGACCAATCGCAGCCCCTTTTGTGGAGCATCTTATAAAAGCACAAAGATTCAAAAAGTAAAAGCCTTCTGATGACGAAGAACTGTGTGTGTGCTTTTCCTCGCCGCCCAATCGCTGTAACACAGGCACACCGGGGGTAGCACACAAAATGTAGCAGAAACTCCGGGGTGTGTTAGAAGCCGCTGGGTGTCCGGGTGTTGGGTTAAAGTGTAACAAGAAGCCCTGAAGTAGCAGCAGAGAACAGCGGGGCTGGGCAGGGAGTCGCTCCCCTGGATAGCTCACTGGCAATGGCTGGTCCCAGGGTCGGGCTGCACAGAGGGGTCGGCCCCGGCATGGGGACGGTTGGTTCCCAGCACAGCACATTCTGGCTCTGGGCTCCCAAGCAAGCAAAGGAGCAGAGAAGCAAGCCAATAAGCTCCAGTCACAGTACTGAAGGAAAAAAGAAGAAAAAAAAGAAAGAGGCAAACCCCACAAGGCAACAGTATCTCTAGCCAGAAACACAGCTCCAAGTGGCCGTTGAGACCTTGCTCCCAACTCTCAGAGGAATCCAGGGTGGTTCTCACCCATTGCAATACTCTTGGAGCTGGAGGGGGAAGAGGGGGGGGTTCCGAAGGGGGGGGAGGGTGACCACTTATGGGCACAAAACAAAAACAAAACCAAAAAAATGGATAGGGGATAAAAACCATTCCCAAGGTAATTATCTTTGCAGATGGGGGATCCATACAGCTGATGTAAAGAAGAGTTATCTGAAGAAGGTCTGGATCATCTAGGATAGTCCTCTTTTGTCTCTGATGAACAGCATAGAACAGAACAAAGTTGTATGACTGGAACTTTGAAGGAGATCAAGGCCCAAAAAGTAACCTGTGCCTGATTAAGGGTCATTTAAGTATTAAAATGCATACTCATGCATATGCTAATAAGCTTAATGATGTACATGCTACCACATATATGACTATATTACTCAGCTCTCTGCTTAGATCATGCTATACATAAGGAGGAGAAGATGGGGCTGTATTTAAGGAGGGTAGAAATTTCACCTAGTTAGGAGGACTTCCCAAAAGACCTCGGAGACAGATGATGGTGATTTATTAAAATATGAATATCGATCTAATATCGATACCCAACTGTGACGGACAAAAGACTCCCTAACTGTTAAAGTTAGAAAGTGTATGTTTATTACGGCGCCGGGCAGCGCTGGGATATTTCCCCAATGCGCGCTACCAAGATCACAGGTAGTTACAAAGCCTTTTATCCACAAAAGTGTTGAATACACAAAATACGAATGCATATTCATACCCTTGTCACCTCCTCTTCTCCGCTTCATATGCTAATTAACAAAAAAGCTATTAAGCATGCATAGTTTGTTCCCTGAAATGAGTCGGGGGTCTATTCTGGGGAGGGGTCACTAGAAATGAAGAAGTAAAATTAGTCTTCCTCGTTCTAACCTTTCAACCTTTTGCTGTGTCATGATTCATGGATCCTTGGTAGGACTCCCTGTTTCCTGTTTTCCAGGCCTATTTCAATAGGTTGTTTCTGAAAACAGGAGTTTTGCAACTGTTTTGCATTCCTGGGGTATTGATTAGCTTCTGCAAGGAAGCTTTACACAAACACAGAGTTGACAAGCAGTGAATTATTTGATCCGGGATAACTTATCTAAAATCCGGTCTCTCTTTAACCATCCTCTAAGTTTTAACTGATTTCCGCAAAGCTTATCTTTTTAGCTAAGTCAGCAATATACATAGTTTTTCTAAGGTCTTCAAAATTAGTGTCTCAATGGGCTACTCTCTTCTTCCTCCTCCCAAGCAGGGATACCTTTTTGGGAAGCTTCTGCAGATTATTATTATATAGTTATCAGTATTATTATTATTATTATTATTATCATCATTATTATATACCTGGGTGTGTTAGTTTAGCACAGATGGTAAAAACCAATTAGTAACTAACTTTTAAGATTGATGGCCAGATTGGCCAATTAAATACAGGTATACACCTCTCGGTCACACAGGCTTAAAATCAGCCCGGGAAGCCTGGGGAGTCCTTTTCCTTCTGGACAGAGGAGCAGGGTAACGTCGCTCTGTGGAGTGGCCCAAGCCGGCCAGGCCCCGCCACTTCCCCCTGGGGGGGGAGCCGGCCCTGGTCTGGCCATGCTCCATCAGCTCCTGGTGGAGGAGGCTGCAGCTTAACATCAGCTAATTTTAAAGCCTACCCCGGAGCCCCGGAGCTGGGAGGGATGTCCACCGGGCCCCCTGATAACAGCTATAGGCCCGGTTGGGCGGAGACCGCCCCGATTGTCAGCGAGGGGTGGGCAGGGCCCCTCCTCCGGTGACTCCCGGGCAGGGCCCCTCCCCCTCCTCCGGTGACTCCCGGGCAGAGAGGAAAAGGGAGCGGGGAAGCCTGGCCACTGAGATCCCGGGCTGCTGCCCGGCAGAGATCACATGACCACCGCAGGGCTAAGCAGATTTAACCCTTTCCTGGCAAAATAAAGCTTCCAAGGCTTAACCCTTCCCTGAGAGAGAGAAGAAAAGGACAGAGTGAATGTAAAGAAAACACAGCATGAAGTCAGTGGAGCGAGTGTAAAAAGACTAATTAGCAGAAGGGATTGAGGGGTTTGCCATTCCACTTTAGGCTAGACTTCTTATTGAGCTATAGAAATGAACTCTATATATAGATTATCCCTCTAAATAATAAAAAATATGCATTTAGGGAGATAATTGTTTAAATTTGTGTGTGGATCTGAGCAAAGGTATTTGTAATAAACTAAGTAATATTAATCCCATAAGATACTTGAACAGAGATAGAGATGAGAAGCCCTCTGCACCAGTGAAGAAATGAGAAGATATCTCTGTTCCTTGAGATAAAAAATCATTTGCCTTTGGAGTTATTCATCTTAAAAAAGTAACATGCCAGTATGCAAGAGTCTAAAACCCATGACCCATAAGCAGCTTGGGAAACTAATAGGAGAGGTCACAGAAGCAGGTTTTCCCCGGGAGGCTGTTTTTGTGACAGTTAAAACCCACAAAAGAACTGTTCTAAGTTGTCAATAGGATCCATGACTCTAAGAGAAACTTCTCTGCTAAAGAATTGATAAAAGACTATTTTCAAATAGTAAAACTAACTAAAAATCACAGGTTTTATCTCTTTATGTTATTTGTAAAAAAGTAAACAGTTTGTAGGGGGAGGAAGAGTGTTTTAAAAGTTTCAATTTTTTTTCTTTTTTTCTCCTTTTAGTGTGTAGTAATAAATTTATCTTTATACCTACCTTTAAGTTTAGGCCTGTTTTACCTTTTTCTCCTAATCATATCTCACAGCAGGAAAAAAACATGTAAACCACTACACTAAATTTAGCCAAGAGAAATAGGCGAACGTAAAACCACTACACTGGGTTAGCACAATGTTATTAGAGCCCTATCACAGCTAGTGCATGTCTCAATGGCAATTCTGAATCTGTATTTCTGTATCTTCAATAAACTGCATTATTCATGAATCTGTGCCCCTGAAGGTTCTTAGAGAATGCAATCAGATTTATAGTGCCAAATTGGTTGTAATCAGAAATTAAGCCTAACTCCACCCACTCCCTCTGATCTCTGAGGACCAGCTGGAATGCAAAGGACTTTATTTTCTGCCAAATTTCTTACTCTTAATGCAACAGCTTGGCCTCTAATTTTCACCCATAAGCTCTCAACCTGTTCATCACTGTCTGTCAGAGAGCTTTGTGCAGTCAAGCCCTCTTATTTCCAGTTTACATAGAGGGCCACCTCCACCTCTCCTTCCTTCTGACAAATTTATAGACATTGATTGCAGAGCTCCAATCATTTGAGTTGTCCTACCACATTTCTATTATAGTGATTACATTGTTACCTTTCCAGCTGCACAATGGCTTCTGGCTCCTCTTTCTTAAGTGTACTGCATGCATTGGTACAGAGGCACTTCCGTTGGGCTGTTGACCACATCACTGTTTTGGAGAATCAAGCCCCAATTCCTTTCTGGCCTTTCTCAGATATTCCCCTCTTGGTTCCCAATGCATTAGCAGCACCTGGCTCTTCTCTGTTGTTCAAAACTCCATCCCCTTTTCCCGCTGAGTCTTGTTTAAAGTCCTCCTTGTAACTCTGGCCAGCTTGCTGGAAAAGACCCTCTTGCCCTCCTTGGTTGCATGAATCCCATCAGCTCCTAATAGACCTGGCTTCTTAATGGTAGATCCATGATAATAGAAGCTAAAACCTTGAATATGACATCCGCTATGCAGCCAGGCATTCAGCTGTTCAGTCCATCTCCTCTTTCCTGGACCCCTTCCTCAGACTGGACACTGAAAGAGGACACTACCACCTGTGCTCTCAATCCTTTTAACATCATTCCAACAGACATAATAGACTCCTGGGAGGGTTCTAAATTTCCTTGTCAGACCCTACATGGAAGAGTAGGAGTATGGGCCTGATATTTCTGAGTCTGGGAGAATTTTTAGCCTGCTAGCAGCTAACTTCTTTCCCAAGGGAAAACTTCTCAACAAGGTTTTCTTCTCAAAACAATCTTGGAAAAGATGCCAAAGAGAGCCAGAAGCCACGCAGAAGAGATAAAGGTGAAGAGTTCATTGAAGAAGACTCCGTTTCCTTCATCCTCTGAGACCCCAGAAGACCACCGCAACAAACTGAGCATGCCCAGATGGGCATGGAATTAATTACCATACGAGGCGAGGATGGGTGGGGCCAGGGAATGAATATGTATGAGGCAGATTGTGCAATGTTATGCATATGTAAGGCCCTGGGGAATAATAAGGGGAAAGATCATCGGGTGGGGATGCGTGTCTTTGGTGAAATGATTGCCCACACATCTCGGCACCGATCAAAATACATACTGCTCTAACAACTATTATTAGTTGTGGAGTTTTATTTCCACCCATGTTTCAGTAAAAACAACTATTCTTTCTCAAAACAATCTTGTCCAGATGGTATTTTGCTATTTCTCTAGTTTAACCAATGGAATTAGAGAGGTGTCGTTCCTATTCACCAATTATGTTAATTCTGTATCGCAACAGCTTATATAAGAGTAGTAAGAATTAGACAATAAAGCTTTTATCTTCTTTGCCTTCTGAATTTTTGGAGTCTATCATCTTTCTTTCATGTCCTACAGCGACAGTAGGAGCAGATGATTATCTGTACTATTCACCAGCCTCGGCAGCCTCTTAGTGATGCCACAAATGCGAGCTCCTGGTAGGCAGCAGACTTCTCTAGAGAAATCTGGGCAACGAATGGGTGCCTCAGTGCCTCTGAGGAGGGAATCTCCAATTACTAATACTGTAGGAGATCAGACAGCTACAGAAGCTGTTGGGTAGCACCACAGACCTCCTGGCCCTGGTACAGCAGAAGCCGTGGGAGAGATAAACTCAAGGCAAGAACAAGAAGTGAAGACACCACACCTGACCACTCTGGTGCAAGAGGATGTTAGCAAGGACACTGCTGGTGCAAGAGGATGTTAGCAAGGATTTGATAACTGAAAAGATTATGTTGCTATGGGAACAAGGGCAAGCGAGTCTGAGTGGAAAATTTTGTGCAGAAGTTGGAGAACTATAAATACTGGTGATTAGAGTAATAAACTGGCTTTGCTTGCACACAGCATGGTCCGTCTCAATCGCCTCAGTTGTCTCAATCTTCTCTAGAGAAATTGTCTGGGCAGCAAATGGGTGCCTCAGTGCCTCTCAGGAGGGAATCTCCAAATACTAATTGGAGATTAGTACCTTTAGATGCTTTTCTGGTGGCACTGTTTCTAACATGGGTGGGTGGTTAGATTAGCTTTGCATGGTTGGCTTGTCCTGGGTCCTGTCCATTACACATGTGCTCTTCAGTGTCCAAACCAGGAGTATCCTGTCTGTTATGTGGGGGCAGTTCAGGAGATGGGGGAGGGTTCTTCCTTCTACCTCGATGTCGTGGTTTGCCTCTGGCCAAACATCAGGCACCCATGAAAGCCACTTGCTCACCTGCCCCTGCTACAGCTGGGCAGAGGAGAAAAATTAAAAAAGGGTTCATGAGGTGAGATAAGGACTGAAAGAAAAACACTCCAAGGGCAAAACAGGCTCAACTTAATGTACAAAGTGAATTTATTACTAACAGAATCAGAGGAGGATAATGAGAAGCAAAATAAGCTCTTAAAACACCTTTTTCTCCCCAGCCCCTCCTTCCTTCCCACTGACAGCACAGGGAGACAGGGCATGGGGTTTTGGTCAGTTTGTCACTCGAGGTTTTCTTCCACTGCTCTGAGAGAGGAGTCCTTCCTCTGTGAGACTATGGGGTCCCTCGCACAGGAGACAGTTCTTTGTGAACTTCTCCAGCGTGAGTCCACTCTCATGAGCAGCAGTTGTCCCAAAACTGCTGAAACACGAATTCCACCCATGGGCAAATAGTCCTTCCAAAAATGCTGTGGCATGGGTGACTTTTCCACAGGGTGCAGTCCTCCAAGGACAGGCTGCTCCAGCTTGGAAGCAAGGGCCCTCTCTCTCTACCAGGTCTTCCACTGGACCACAGCCTCCTCTAGGCATCCACCTGCTCCAGCGTGAGGACCTCCCCCATATGCTGTGGGTGGATCTCTGCAGAAGGATTTTAGCTCATGAACTGGCAGAACTCATTGAGAGGGCTTTAAACTAGGTTTGAAGGGAAGGGGATGCAGTTGGGCTCTCTGGAAGAAGACCCAAGGGTGGCAAGCCTGAGTTATGGGTGAAATCAGTAGCCCAGCTGAAGTACATGAATACTAATGCAAGGAGCATGGTAACAAACAAGAAGAGCAGGAAGCCATGGTACAACACCAAAGCTATGATGTAGTCACCATCATGGAAATGCTGGAGCACTGCACTGGATAGCTACAAGCTCTTCAGAGCAGACAGGAAAGGGAGAAGAGGTGGAGGGCTGGTGCTTTATATTAGGGAGGCTTTTGATGCCATGGGTATTGAAACTAATGACACTGAAGTTGAATACCTATGGGTTAGAATTAAGGGGAAGGCCAACAAGGCTGTTACGACCCGCTTAAATAAGCTGAGTTCGTAGTGGTCTCAGAGTACAAAGGAGGCAAAGAGAATACTGTTTAACCAAGAAAATCAATGCACTTTATTAATGTGCCCACAAAACTGGTATGCAATAATGAGAGAAAGGAACAGAGAGGAAAGAAAACTATATGGAGAAAAAGAGAGAGAGAGAGATAGGAAAGGGGGGGGGGATATGTACCGCAGAAAAGACGGAGTCCTCGCAGCTGTCCAATAAGTTGCCTTTGCAATCCTTGTGGCGTTTTGGCCAATAGATTGACGCCGCAACCCTCGTGGCGTAACTGATAGATACCATCTTCTGTGGGGAGGTCCTCAAAGGGGGGTCTCCTTCAAGGCCAAATATATAGTTCTTTCTGAGGCAAGAGGCAATCAGCCAGAGTGGGGGAGAAATCTCGTTATGGAGTCAAGGGCCATGCACAATAGGGGGGGAACAGGGCAAGCTGGCCTCTTTGGTCCAGGTACAGGTGGTTCAGCTGACAGGAGGCAGTGTACCATGGCCCCATTGTTCGAACAGGATGCAAAATCTGGCTCCAAACCATGAGTCACATTCCCAAGTAAACACCTGGGTGGATATAGTTCCAGTCAGCACTTAGGGTCCAAGCCCTCCATTCCCCCCAAAGTTATTTTTCCACTATGAAAACGTGAGACATATTGCAGGTTTTCAGGCCGACTCTTACAAAGGCTGACATCCTACTGGGAGTCTGTTATACACTCAACCAGGAAGAAGAGGTGGACAACTTGTTCTATAAGCAGCTGGAGAATGTTTCAGGATCATCAGCCCTTGTTCTTGTAGGTGACTTTAACCTACCAGACATCTGCTGGGAACTTAATACAGCAGAAAAGAGGCAGTCCAGGAAGTGCTTAGAGTGTGTGGAGGACAACTTTTTGTCACAGCTGGTGAGTGAGCCCACCAGGGGAAGGACTATGCTAGACCAGTTGTTTGCAAATAGAGATAGGCTGGTGGGAGATGTGGTGGTTGGAGGCTGCTTGGGGCATAGTGATCATGAAATTATAAAGTTCTTGATATTTGGTGAAATCAGGAGGAACATCAATAAGACTTTTACATTGGACTTCCAGAGGGCAGACTTTGACCTATTTAGGAGACTTATTCAGAGAGTTCCTTGGGAAGTAGCCCTTAAAAACAAAGGAGTTCAGGAAAGGTTGGTGTGCTTCAAAACAGAGATCTTGAGGGCACAGGAACAGACTGTCCCTGTGTGCTGAAAGATGAGTGGACGAGGTAAAGGTCCAGCCTGAATGGGAAATGAGGTTTTGAAGGAACTTAGAAATAAACAGAGGATGTATCATCTTTGGGAGGTGGGTCAGGTCTCTCAGGAAGTATTTAAGGGGGTTGCTAGGGCATGCAGGAAAAAAATTAGGCAGGCCAAAGCTCAGTTAAAACTTAAAATGGCGATGTCTGTAAAGGATAATAAAAAGTGTTTTCACAAATATATTAATGGCAAAAGGAAGGGTAAGACCAACCTTTGTTCTCTACTGGATGCGGAAGGGAATTTAGTAACTGCAGATGAGGAGCAGGCGGAAGTGCTTAACGCCTTCTTTTCCTCAGTCTTCAGTGAGAACATGGCTTTTCCTCAGGACATCTGTCCTCCTGGGTTGGTTTATGGTGTCAGGGAGCAGAAATGTCCATCTATTATCCAGGAAGAGGCAGTCAGAGAACTGCTGAGATGCTTGGATAGTCATAAGTCTATGGGACCAGATGGGATCTATCCCAGGGTGATGAGGGTGCTGACAGATGAGCTTGCCAAGCCGCTTTCCATCATTTACCAACAGTCTTGGCTCAGTGGTGAGGTTCCAGATGACTGGAAGCTGGCCAATGTGGCGCCCATTCACAGAAAGGGTAGGAAGGAGGATCCTGGTAATTATAGGCCAGTTAGCCTGACACCGGTAAGGTAATGGTACAGTTTATACTGAGTCTCATCATGCAACACTTCCAGGATGGCCAGGGTATCAGACCCAGCCAGCACGGGTTTAGGAGGGGTAGGTCATGTTTGACCAACCTGGTCTCCTTTTATGACCAGGTGACCTGCCTGGTGGATGTGGGAAAGACTGTGGATGTTGCCTATTTGGACTTCAGCAAGGCCTTTGACAGTCTCCCATAGCATACTCTGGGAAAAGCTGGCAGCCCACTGCTTGGAGAGGAGCACTCTGCTGGGTTAAGAACTGGCTGGATGGCCAGGCCCAAGGAGTGATGGTGAATGGTGCTGCATCCAGCTGGCGACCAGTCACTAGTGGTGTTCCTTAGGAGTCTCTGCTGGGGTCAGTTCTGTTTAATATTTTTACTGACAACATGGATGAGGGTATTGAGTCTGTCAGTAAATTTGTGGACAACACTAAGCTGGGAGTGTGTGTCGATCTGTTGGAAGGTAGGAGGACTCTGCAGAGAGGCTTGGAATGGTTGGATAGATGGGCAGAATCCAATAGGATTAGGTTCAGTAAGTCCAAGTGCCGAGTCCTGCATTTGACCACAATAACCCCCTGCAACGTTATAGGCTGTGGATGGTGTGGCTGGACAGTGTCCTGGCAGAAAGTGACCTGGGGGTACTGGTTGACAGCCAAGTGAACATGAGCCAGCAGTGTGCCCTGGTGGCCAAGAAGGCCAAAGGCATCCTGGCCTGTATCAGGAATAGTGTGATCCACAGGACCATGGAAGTCAGTCTTCCCCTGTACTTGGAACTGGTGAGGCTGCACCTTGAGTACTGTGTCCAGTTCTGGGCGTCTCAGTTTAGGAAGGATGTTGAGATGCCTGAACACTTCCAGAGGAGGGCAACAAGGTTCATGAGGGGCTTGGAACACAAGTCCGATGAGGAACGACTGAGGGAGCTGGGGTTGTTTAGCCTGGAGAAAAGGAGACTCAGAGGTGACCTTATCACTCTCTATAACTTCCTGAAAGGTGGTTGTAGTCAGGTAGGGGTTGATCTCTTTCACCAGGCAGCAACTGATAGAACAAGAGGACAGTCTTAAGATGCGCCAAGGGAGATATAGGTTGGCTATTAGGAAAAAGTTTTTATGGAAAGGGTGATAAAGTACTGGAATTGTCTGCCCAGGGAGGTGGTGGAGTCACCATCCCTGGATGTGTTTAAAAAAAGACTGGATGTGGCACTCAGTGTCATGGTTTGTTGAGGTGTTAGGGCATGTGTTGAACTCAATGATCCTGAAGGTCTCTTCCAACCTAGTGATTCTGTGATCCCCATGGGCTGTAGGGGGACAGCCCGCTTTACCATGGTCATCATCACGGCCTGCAGAGGAATGTCGGCTCCGGCACCTGGAGTTCCTCCTCCCCCTCCTTCTTCACTGACCTTGGCGTCGCCATGTTGATTTCCCTCACGTGTTTTCACCTCCTCCTCTTGTCTGACTAGGAGAAAAACTGCATGTGTCCGGCTTTGTTTTGATTTTCTTCTTAAATGTTATCATAGAGGCTTTACCAACATCTCTGTGAGAAAGAAGCAAGCTGGACAGTGAAGAAAATACCTGGGAAGCACGAGAGAAAGTAGATGACACACTATCTGAGAACAGGAAAGGTATCCTCTTTCTTCAAAGCCTGAAAACCTTGAGAAAACTAACAAACTGTTAGGCCGATGGATTTATTACAGGCCTGCGACCGGGTTGCATGCGAAGGACTGAACAGAGATTCTCACACTAAGTGTATAAGTACTCTTAACTCTGCAATAAACAGATTCATTTTGCTCTCAGCTTGTGAGTCTCACACTCGTATGATGCCTTAAAATTTAGCTTTCATGTTTTCAGATTCTGTGCTGCCTAGGGATGTAGTTCTGAGCCTCATAATAAGTGCCAGTAAGCTCTCTTCACAGAACAGGTAGACAAAACAAATCCTTTTCCTGCTGAGGACCAAGGACAACTTTCAGCCTAAAAGCATAAGCAACGGTGGACTGAAGGGAGGAACAAGAAGGATGGGATCTCATAACCTGAAGCTGTAATTGGACAATTAAACCCCAGTATGCAAATGAAACAAAACTTATAAAAATGTAAAATCTTGTGACCAGTCAGCCATTTTTGTGACCATTCTTAGCCTACCCTGGGTGCGGCCTTGGTCAGGCTCCTGTAATGCCCAGGGTGGATCCTGGAGGCCTTTAATAAATACCTAGTTTATTCTCTAGCTCTGTCCAGCCTCTATTTCAGGTCAGCCTTCCCAAGGCATCACATACACTAACATATCTCTAATTGGCCCAGCCTTGGCCAGCAGCATGTTCATCTTCAGAGCCATCAGGGATTGGCTCTGCCAGTGTCTTGGGTTATGTAACAAAAATGTGTATTCTATTTCATCTGTTGAAAGCAGTTAGGGAGATGTTTTTTCTTTATCTCTTGTAACTCCAGGAGAGAGGGGGATGGATGCCTTCTGATAATGGGCCAGCTGTGAGAACCAGGTGGGGCTGTGTTTCTTATTTCTTTCACCACCCTTCCATCCTCTGGGGGATATCTTCTGATAATGGGCCATTAAGGCTCACCAATAACATGACACATTTCGTCATCCCATTGTGAAATGCTCCACCCAGTGGGGGGGGACCCAACCATTCTGTTGGGGGTTAGGTTTGTTTCTTGTTTTTTCACCTATAGAATTTTTTCCCAGGAGTTGCTGGGCAACTAACTGCTGGGTACTTTTAGATACTCAGGTGGGACAAAAGGATGCAGCATAGCAACTGGCTACACTCTTTCTTTTGTCTCCGGGAGTTTCTCTCAGAGGGGGTAGGTAATGCAAGGTTTTGGGGGCAGGAAAAAGACAGGGTTGGGGGCAGCTTCACGCTCTTGCTCTCGTCATCGGAGAGAGGACGGTCAGACTGCTGCTTGCTGCGGGAGGAGTTTCACTGGCACCACCAGGTCCAATCCTGAGGAAAGCTACCATCATTCTGCTCATGTGCCCAGGAAATCCTGAGCTCTCCTCCTGCTGCCCTGCTGGAGCTGGCCCGGTCCTATCCTGCTGCCGCTGCTTTCTCAGCACTGCTTTGAGGTTTTTTCTGCTACGCCGCGGCCCTGCACTGCCCCGTCCTGCCGGGTCAACCCTGCCCTTCCAGTGACCACCGACAGAGCTCCGGATATATCCAATCCACCAGCCCGGGATCCCTCACCGTTCCAGCTTAGTGCTTTTCGGAGTCCCAAGAGATTGCACTGCCCTGGGTTTTGTGAAACAAAGCTGCCCTCAAGGTCCCTGGTTCTGTTCACTATTAATGCTGTAATTGTTGTTGTTTGTTTGCTTTATTATACATATTAGTAAAGAGCTGTTACTCCTATTCCCATATCTCTGCCTGAAAGCCGTTTTAATTTTTCTAAATTATAATAATTTGGAGAGGAAGGGGGTGACATTTTTCATTCCAAGGGAAGCTCTAGCTCTCCCTGGCAGACAACTGTCTTTTCAAAACCAAGACACATTCCTACCTAGATAAAAACTGAGACTCAGGAACACTAGGTATCCGTTTTTTCCACTGGATCCCTGGAGGAAGACCGGACCCATCTCGCCACCACTGGACTTTCTACAGGATCAACTCTACTCCACAGAACCACATCTGTTACTCCAGAAGGATTTATTTAGACTGCTTCCAACACCCTGACCAACATGGTGTCAGGTCTTATCCCTGGCTCAGGGTTTTCCAGGATTTTTGTTTGCTTGCTAGGTTTTTTGTACTACTACATTTGTATTTTTTAACATTCCTAGTAAAGAACTGTTACTCCTATTCCCAAATCTTTGCCTGAAAGTCCCTAATTGCAAAATTATAATATTTTGGCAGGAAGGGGGGTTTGCATTCTCCATTCCAAGGGAAGCTCTAGCTTTCCCTGGCAGACAACTATCTTTCAAAACCAAGACAGCCAGACATGGAAGCTTCTAGCAGCTTCTCACAGAAGCCACTTCTGTGGCCTCCGCTACCAAAAACCAGGCCATGAAAAATCAACACACCCAAGCACAGAAGAGCATCTAGTCTCATTCATATTGGGAGTTACTTATGTTAGTCAGCTTGAGATCGGGTTTTGGCTTACCTTCCTTTTGTGGAGCCTGCCTGGGACGGTAAAATACAACACATCTATCTGCCCATGTTCCTGGATACTGTGCTGCCTGTCGATCTGTTTTTGTAACAGTTACTTGTCCAAGGAGATCTTCCCACTGGGCACACTTGCAGCTATGTCATCCACCACTGCCTTTATCACCAGAAGTTCAGTAAAATCAAAAAACTCCTTAACACTAATGTAGCATTAAGAAACAGGCATTCTTTATTTGGCAGGATGCATGGGAGTTCAAAACTCCAGGCTCTAGACATTGATTGGTCTGTCTTAGCCCTGCCCAGCTCCTTGACCAGTGATATGTCTGCTCTTTGGACTGACTATGATTGGTTGAGGTCTTTGCACGAGCTCTCTTATTCACCTAGGGACTTCTAGTACAAGCCAAGTCAGCCAAACTAGACTTGCCATGACCAGATTTATTTTGTCTTAGCTAAAGGCTAGCTGTGACATTCCTGAACTCCTTTGTTATTAAGGGCTGCTTCCCGAGGAACTCTCCTAATAAGTCTCCTAAATAGGCCAAAGTCTGCCCTTCCGAAGTCTAGTGTGAAAGTTTTATTGATGCTCCTCCTTATTTCACCAATAATTGAGAACTCTATAATTTCATGATCACTATGCCCCAAACGGCCTCCAACCACCACATCTCCCACCAGCCTATCTCTATTTGCAAACAACAGGTCTAGCATAGTCCTTCCCCTGATGGGCTCACTCACCAGCTTCGATGAAAAGTTGTCCTCTACACACTCTAAGCACTTCCTGGACTGCCTCTTTTCTGCTGTATTAAGTTCCCAGCAGATGTCTGGTAGGTTAAAGTCACCTACAAGAACAAGGGCTGGTGATCCTGAATCGTTCTCCAGCTGCTTGTAGAATAAGTAACAATGCCCAAAGGGACAGAAAACTAGTAAAAAGCCAAATAAACCCTGTCCTTGCTGCAAAAAATGATTTCAATGGAGTAACCAATGCCACTCCAAGTAGTACAAGGATGGCAACTCACTCCAAAAGCAGGGAAACTTGAATAGGGGTGAGCATGCTGGTGCTACTCAACCAAAGGGTCCCAATTCAGCCAATCCCCAACGCAAACTCAGGTCTGGCAAGGGGCACCTCAGGCTCCGCCAGCCTGGATGTGACCATCAGCTCTACAACAGTCTTAAAAGATGCTTCTGTTCATCTACTACCCACTGCTGGTTTTGGTCGACTACCATTTCAAGGTCATGCTTTATTATTGGGTCATTCTTCTACCACTCGAACTACACTGTTTATTTTACCAGGAATTATTGATGCAGATTACAGAGGGGAAATCAAAATTATGACTTGGACTCCTAACTCCCCTTGCACTGTGTCTCAGGGGACGTGCTTTGCACAACTCATACTGTTGCCAGCAATTCCTTGTCCAGTGCCAATATTGCAGCAGGACCAGAAGGCAAGACTGCCACCTTGTATGTCCTCCTGATCCTGGGTACTTTTTGGGAGCGAGATCTACTGACTCAATGGGGCTTGACCATTTCAACACATTTTTGATAGGGGCCAGTCATGAAATACCGCTCCTGAAAGTTACCTGGCTTAGTGATAAGCCTGTGTGGATCAAGGAGTGGCCCCTAAGAGGCAAGCAGGTTCACCAAGCCCAAATCCTTGTACAGGAACAACTACAATTGGGTCACATAGTCCCCTCCACCAGCCCATTGAATACACCTATTTTCATTATTCCTAAGAAATCGGGAAAGTGGAGACTTATACAGGATCTCAGGGCACTCAGTGCAGTCACATCACCTATGGGGTCATTACAACCAGGAATACCTAACCCCACAATGATTCCTGAATATTGGGAATTGGCAATAATTGATTTAAAAGACTGTTTTTTCACAATTCCTTTACATCCTCATGATGCACCTAAATTTGCCTTTTCTTTATCATCTGTCAATCATGAAACCCCCATGGAACAATTACCACTGGGTCGTCTTACCCCAGGGTATGGAAAAACAGTCCAACTATTTGTCAATTTGTCATTCATTCAGCAATACAGCCAATACAGCAAACATATCCATCTGTTTTACTGTATCACTATATGGACGATATTTTAGTTGCCTCTGACAGCACAACATTGTTGCATGATTGCCTTGAAGCTTTAAAAATAACACTCACCAGCAGAGGTCTGTGCATAGCCACAGACAAAATTCAAACAACCTCCTTGGAAATACTTGGACTTTAAACTGCTAGAAACAACAGTCACTCCAGAGCCAGTAACTTTGAAAACTAACATACGCACATTGAATGACTTGCAAAAGTTACTGGGAACCATTAATTGGATTTGCCCTCTGCTGAGAATTACAACAGAAGAATTATCTTCTTTATTTCAGTTGCTAAAAGGGGATCCAGACCTCTCTTCCCCATGGCATTTGACAAAAACTGCCCAAAAGGCTTTAGAGACTGTAAGTGATAAAATCAACAAGTCCTTTGCCACATGTTGAAACCCAGATTTGCCATTGTGGTTGTTCCTGATTTTGCAGTCTTTCCAATCCTATGCTCTTATTGGCCAATGTCATGTGCAAGAATGTCGCCTCTGGTTATTAGAATAGATTTTCTTGCCACACACCTGTCTTGGGGTGACTATGATACTGTGTCCCCTATCTGTTTTATGCCCAGGAATGGGTCCTGTAACTTTAAGCCAGGTCCAGGGAAGGGGGGGAAGCTGGTGGAATTCTTTCGGCAGTCTGTGTTCAAACACAGGTACTCCCCCGGATATTTCTCAGGAGAGAGATGGAGAGCTGCATTTTTTTTTATTTTTGCTTTTAGCTAGCTTCTTGTTTGTTAGCTGAGGCAAGAAGTTTCCTGGGACTGTGGCTTCTTCTTCTGTAACTGTTCAGCTTTGCTCCATGTTCAGAAAGACCAGACCATTACTGGGAGCCCCATGCCACGGCCCGGCAGGGGGAGGCTGCAGGGATGCTGCATCCTGGCTCCAGACCTCGGGAGAAGCCAAGCAGGACTCTAAAATCCACCAACTTTTCTCCGCAGCAAAAAGGTTTATTATCCAACATTATTCATTCTTTTTCCCATGCCTGCGTGCACTCTGCTTGTTAAAGAAACAGGTTTTTTTCACTTTCCTCCAAAAAAATTCCTTCTGAACAGGTGGGAGAGGGGCTGCTGAAACATGCCTTTCTTCAGAGGAGGCACCCTTTCAGGACGTTTCCTCCTAATTTGTTTCAAACTGATAAAACACCTTTTCAAAAACTATAACCACTCAACTCAAAATGATTATTTGACTGCTGTCAATGTGATGACTCCTATGTCAGAGCCTGACAGGATATGATCCAGCAATGATACATCTCCCTATTACTGCAGCAGAATTAGAGAATCTTTTCAGGGATTCACTGTCATTTCGAATTGCTCTTGCGGACTAAAATGGACAATTTTTTCACACGATGCCTCGACATGTATTGTTGCAGTCTTTCAAAGAACTTCCTTTCCTACCACGATGCTTACGAAGATACCTATCCCTGATGCAAAAACTGTTTTCACTGATGGATCAGGGAAAACACACAAAGCTGTGACCCTGTGGAAAAATTATAAGGGACAATGGAACACTCAATAACTTTCCAACCTGGATCTACCCAGGTAGTTGAACTGGCAGCTGTGGTAGAAGCATTTCGTCTTTTTTCACAGGAATCTATTAACATTGTTTCTGACTCTCTTTATGTTACAGGAATTGTCGAGAGAATAGAGCATTCATTCCTGAAGGAAGTCTCTAACAAAGATCTTTTTGTGTTATTAACCACTTTGTATAACTTTCTACTTCAAAGGTTTCATGAATATTACATCCTGCACCTTAGGTCACACACCACTCTGCCCGGACCTATAGTGGAAGGTAATGTGAGAGCAGACACTCACCATGACAGTCACTATACCACAAGAATTAGGACAGGCAAAACTTTCTCATGATTTCTATCATCAAAATGCCTGAGCATTGGCAAAACAATTTGGTTTGACCTTGCCACAAGCTCAAAATATAGTGAATGTTTGCTCACAATGCCAGCAAACTGTTTCCTTACTACAAACGTTAGGTACAAACCCATGAGGGTTAAAACCTAATGATATTTGGCAAACAGATGTTACCCACGTATTGAGTTTTGGGATTTTAAAATATGTACATGTTTACATTGATACTTTTTCAGGTTTCATAGTGATGCCTTTTTGGGACTACCTAAAAACAGAGGCCAGACAAAATTAAGGGAATAAAAAGCGGTTATATTCATTGAAGGGCCTTCAGGTACATTCAGGGCAGATGAAGTCCCCCCCCCCCCCCAGGGGCTACACCCAAAAATGGATGACAGGTCATGGGTTTTCATACTTTTATAAGTTTGGTCCATTTGCATATTGGGGGTTAATTTTACAATTACAGCTTCAGGTAATGAAGTAATTTATCCCAAGTTTGCTCCCCCCAACTCACTTTGTTTACATTTCTTGGGGCCTGAGACAGTAAGGCGTCCTTGATTCCCAGGCCTAGAGAGGAATTGTTTTGTCTGACCAAAATGGGAAAGCAGTAGCTAACACTCTATATGGAGTTTAGTTATACACTAAAGAATTGCAGGATTACAAATATATGAAAAATATAAAAGCTAAAATCTTAAGGCATCAATAGTAGCAACAGCTCACAAAGGTGAGAAATCAAGAGATGCCACCCGACATTGGCTGCATGCTTTTGCTACTATGGGCATTCCTCAACAGATAAAAACAGATAATGGACTTGTAAATACATCTCGAAAAACACAAGAATTTTTCCACACTTGGGGGATCAGACATGTTACAGGTATTGCCCATTCTCTAACAGACCAAACCATAGTGGAAAGGGCACATTACACATTGAAAATCATGCTACTGAAACAAAAAAAGGGGAACCTGATAGGTATGCTCCCTCAAGAGCAGCTTGACAAAGCAACTTATGTTTTAATTTTTTTTTAAATCTTTCCACAAGGAATGATCTCAAGGCACATCGAAGGCACCTGGGTCAGACAACTGATGGAGGAATTCACCCTGAAGTTACATACAAGGATTTACACAGTGGTCAGTGTAAAGGTCCAGTTCCATTGTTAGCTTGAGGGAGAGGTTATGGATGTGCTTCCTTGCCCACAGGACCATATTTGCTTCCAGCGAGATACATCAAACCCAGCCAAGGATGACAACGAGTCTTGTCCTTCTGCTATACTGCCATCAAATGGTGGAAGGAAGAATCTACTGGGTGCACATTCTCGAGCCACCGCTGTTTCGGCCTTTGACCTGGCGGGATTCAGAGCTTTCCCTCAGCAACAACAGAACGGAATCGGTAGGAGGAACTTGGCTTCCTCCCCTAGATCAGGATGTTGTAAATATATATATTACTGATGCTTCTTATGTTACTGATTTACCACCTATTTGCTAATGTGGGATCAAGCAAGTACCTTTTCACCTTTACCTTGTGCCTATTTTTCTATGCAAACGCACTTGATATATGAATTCTCAGGAACTGTAAAGAATTTGACTGCTATTACATTGCTGTAGTGATTTCACATTTGCCAATTCCTGTTTCCAAAATTTAGTGTAGTGGTCTGAGTGTCTACCTGAATCATTTACTCTCTTACTGCTGTGAGATAGGATTGACTGGGAGAATCTAAAGGCAAAGCAAGTATTAGTCTATAAGTTAAGTAGAATTATGGTGAAAAGTTTAGGGGTGGAAAGTTTAGTAGTAACTTGTTTTAAGTAGATAAGATTTGTATGTTGAATGTAATTTTGATAATGATTTTTGAGTGTGTGTTTCCAGATGCAAGGGGTGGAAATGTGCTGGTTTAGCACGGAAGGGATTTTTTCAAGAAAGTTATAGCAAAAATCAATTAGTGACTGGCTTTGAAGTTGACAGCTTGATTGACTAATTAGAAAGATGACACGCCTCTCGGAACACAAAGGGTTAAAAATCAGAGGAATCCCGGGAAACTTCCTTTTCTTCCCAGCCTCAGAACAAGTAACAGGGCCAGCCCCGCTCCGCCACATGGCCCCCAGGGCCTGGTGGGCTGGCCAGGCCCTGCTGCTGCAGTCGTCTTGGCTGGGGTGGGCCTGATGACTCCTGGGCAGAGGGAGGGGAGGAGAGTATGCCCTGTCCCGGCTGAGCCCAGGCCCAAGTGGCTGCTAACATCTGCTGCTACGCTGCAATTCCATCGCAGCCCAGGCCGAACCCCCCCCAGCGGCTGCTGGAAAGAGGTGGGGGGAGGCAAAAGCCCAGCCATGTGAGATATCCTGGCTCCAGCCACGGCACAGCCTGAGTCTGCCACCTTCGGCCATCTCCCTCCCAGGGAAGAACCAGCATGCCCTCTGCAGACCTGGGAGAATGTTAACTCTTTCCTTATACAGATGAAACTTACAAAGCACTAACCTTTCTCTGAGTGAGAGAAAAGCCAGTGTGAGAGACATGTAAAGAGACACTATGAAGATACAGGGTCAGTTGAGGAAAAGTGGTATCTTAGATGAGGAGATGGAGAAGATGCCTTGGTTTTTGGGCTGAAAATCTTTTGTGAGCCATGGTAACAGACTGTAATATGCTAGAATATTCCTTTAAACTGTGGAACAAATATGCATTTGGGGAGATGATGAGAGTATTTAAATTGTAGAGATAAGCAAAGGCATTTGTGATTGACTAAGTAAATATTGAAATAGCTGTGATCTAATGGAGAATTTTGAACAGAGGAAGATAGAAAGACAGAAGCCCTCTGCCCCCAGGGAAAAAGAAGACCTCTGTTTCTTAAGATGAAGATGATTTCAGAGATAGTAAAGAAAACCCTTTGCTTTTAGAGCCATTCATCTTTAAAAATGATACCCCATGAGTATGCATGAGTCCATGGCCCATATGTAGCTGTGGGAAAGGCTACATGATATGGGAGGTTCACAACTGCAGATTTTCCCCGGGCGACTGTTTTTGTGAGAGTTAAAAGCCACAAGCGGACTGTTTCTTTCTTGTGTAAAGTTACCATAACAGACCAAAAGAGACTTCTCTCTCTAAATGGACTGATGAAAGACTATTTTATAAGTGGTACTGACCTAGAGTTCTGAGTTTTGTCTTTATATGTTGTCTGTGAGAAAGAAAAGAAGCTGTTTGGGGAGAGGAAAAGTGTTTTGAAAGTTTTATTCTGATTCTTATTAATTTTTTTCTCTCTTATAGTTTTGTTAATAAATCTGTCTTTAAAACTTTTAAGTTTGAGCCTGCTTTGCTTTTCTCCTAATCCTATCTCACAGCAGAAAAAGAGTAAATGATTCTGGTAGACACTCAGACCACTACACTAAATTTTGAGAAACATGAATTGGCGAACGTGAAACCACTGCAGTTGCCAACTATTCTGATCATCTCCATCAATCCTGCGGATGCCACCCCACCTCATTATCCCAGATGTCTTTTTACGTCCATTTTCAATTTATGACATTTGGAATGGACATCATGATTAGGACAACAATCACAACAACAATTCTTACAGTATGGGAGACTATATAACTGGGGACCACATAGTATCCTTAGAGAAAAGGGGACAAATAAAACCATCCTTCCATTCCAAAAGGCAAACTGCACCATTGTGTGGCATGATGGTGGAATGGCCAGACCACTGAATCAATATTATCTGGGTAGTAATCAATCACGTGTTCATAAGCATCTGTGGAAAATGCTGTTACCTGCCTTTGGTAATACGATATACCAGGTAAACTTGAACAAGAATGCTACCCTCACAAATTTGACAGTGCTAGAGAAACAATCACTAATGACTTGTACTTTACACCAGTATATTTTTGCTTTAGCTAATGATTTTTCAATTGATTATAGGAATGGCTTGTATTTTCTGTCTGCTAATTCTTTTGTTTTTAGATCATGTATAACCAATGAAGATATGAATAACTTTTCTGTTCTTCTTCCATTTAAGAGAAACCCAGAAATTTGGGTACCTGTAAATCTGACTTGGACTTGGGAAGGACAAGATGGTCTCTCACAATTGGCTTGACTATTCCAGGAGGAAATCTGTCCCATGTTCCCTAGCCCAGATGTTGATAAGGCTGTTCTTGAAATGAGTCCTGTTATAGATGAGTAATGAGATGGTTGGCTCTCACAATTAACAGATGAATATTAAGTGTATGTTTAAAGAAGTTTTATAGATGTATAGTTATGTTATTTTTGTATGTTGTCCCCATAGTCCTCTTTCCCTTCCCCCTCATTGTTGTCACTGGTCAGGACATTTGGGGGAGGGCAGGCTTGTTACTAGGAGGTGCAGCATGGCAACACCTGACCTCCAATCAAGTTGTAAGAAAGTGATCTTCACCAATAGACGGCAGAGAAGAAGTTGACTGACAAGACATTGGGAGAGGCCAAGGGTATAAAAAGCAGAACATCCATTTCATAGACAAGTACATGGCTTCTGGTCACGGAGACTCCCAGCACTGCTCTTTCTACTTATTCAGTCTTTTGTTGTAGTTTGTTAAAGTTTGATAGACCTTTGACATTTTTAAAAGTGAGCGCCGTTTCTCACAGTCCCATTGTTGGACTTGGTTCTCTCAGGGGTACCATGTCTCTAAAAGAATTGCTTTTCAAGGCCCAGGATGGTGTTTTGGGCAGTAGCATAAGGCACTGGGTAGGTCTCCAACCATCCAGTGGTGGCTTCTACCATTGTAAGTATGTAGCGCTTGCCTTGGTGGGTCTGGGGCAGTGTGACGTAGTCAATCTGCCAGGCCTCCCCATACTTATATTTGGACCACCACCCACCATACCATAGGGGCTTCACCCGCTTGGCCTGCTTGATTGTAGCACGTCTCACAGTCATGAATAACTTGAGAGATACTGTCCATGGTTACATCCACCCCTTGGTCTCGTGCCCACTTATAGGTGGCATCTCTGCCTTGATGGCCTGATGTGGTCGTTGAGACGGACACTGCACTCAAAGTGCTTCAGTAAAAACATTAGAAGGCTTCAAGCATCAGCTCCTTGTTATCTAAGTCTTGTACCTTTTCTCTTTAGCAGTCCCACAGGGCAGCTCCGCACAGCCCCAGCTCTTTCTCCATAGTCTTCTCTCTTCCTTCTGCTGTTCCAGCTCGCTCCTTTCTGTCTCTATCACAGCCGCCTGACCCTGTTTGTCCTACATACAGCATTTTACCCTTTCTGTCCCTTGCACGACCTCCTGTCCCTTCCTCCTCACAGCACAGCCAGCAGACTCAAACTAACTCCAACTGAACTCCCTCCCAGCTCACTCACTCTTTATCACACCTATAGCTGGGAGGGCAAGGCTGTTCCCACTCTTGGATAATTAGCACAGCTGCAATATATCATGGGTAAGATTGCCTTTAGTACTATCCCTCTTTGTCTCCCCACAATCTGTCTCCCCACAGCCTGAGGCATCACGGGCCCATCAAACTAGGAACAACTACCCCTTGTGTTGCCAGTCTAAGTCTATCTTTGCCACCTCTATATTTGCAGCCTGATCTACCTGCTTGTTGTTTCCGTGCTCCTCATTAGCCCTACTCTTGGAGACATGGGCATCTACATGGCAGACTTTCACAGGTAACTTCTCTACCCGGGCAGTGATGTCTTTCCACTCACCAGCAGCCCAGATTGGTTTTCCCCTATGCTGCCAATTAGCCTTTATCCACTTTTCCAGTCAAACCCACAGAGCACTATCTACTATCCATGAATCAGTATAGAGGTATAGCTTTGGCCACTTCTCTCTTTCAGCAATGTCCAGGGCCAGCTGAATGGCTTTGAGTTCAGTGAGTTGGCTTGATCCACCTTCTCCTTCAGTAGTTTCTGTGAACTGTCATGTGGGGCTCCATACAGCTGCTTTCCACTTTTATTTCATCCCTGTGATGCAACAGGAACCATCAGTGAAAAGACCATAATATGTTTCTTTTGCTGACAGTTGGTGGTATAGTGGAGCTTCCTCAGCACGTGTCACTTGTTCTTGCTCCTCTTCATCAGTGAGACCAAAGTTTTCACCTTATGATTTCCAAGACCCAAAAGAGAAACAAGTTCACAAATTTCTGAGTTGGTTGATCTTTGCCATTGTTTCTGCTGTAATAGTTTTAACCACAGCCTCTGCAGCTGTTGCAGCTTTAACTAATTCCATTCAAATTGCCCACACTGTGGGACAAGCTCTAACCACTATTACGAAAGAGTTACAAACACACAGAAAATTGACAAGAAAATAATGACCAGATTAGATGTCTTGAAAATGCTCTTTTGTGGATTGGCAAAAGAGTTGAGGCTCAAAAAACCCACCTATCTTCACATTGCAATTGGGAACACATACATAACTCTTTATGTGTCACTCTTCTTCTGTGGAATGAAATGGAACAAAATTGGGAAACAATCAAAAACCACCTCTAGGGGGCCTTTGATAGAACCCTAAGACAAGATATTTGCTCACTTCACACTCAATTAAAAGATCAACTCAGAGATTTGCAAACTCTGGACTAACAAAAGGTGTTGACAGACTTAAAAAATGATCTTACTTGGCTAAGTCTGAAAAATTTGTTTTCAGGAATAAATTTACGACTTTGGGTTTTTATTGGATCAGGTTGTCTGGCAATGGTATCTTAAAATTTTCTGTCTTGTCCTTATCAACATAATTAGAGCAGTTAAAGGCACACAAAAACAAGCAATGGTTGCACTTGCTTTGTCCATGATCTCAAAAAATAGGGAATGGGGAAGTGATGGGATAACAGGCATTGGTGTAAGGAAAGACTTAAACAGAGAACAACGGCACCAGTGCCAGCAGCAGCATCGGCAGCAGCAGCAACAGCATCTCTCTGGACAACGTGTACACAGAACTGGATGGACGAGTTTCTATTTCAACATAGAACAATCCACTCTTCATGCTCTATTGGCCATGGCTATGGAGAGAACAATATAAGATGTCAAGAGGACATTTATTGTAGAACTGTGATTAAGACTGTAAGCTGTAGCTAAAATTAACCTTTAGGTTTAGAGATATATACTGAGCACTTCTGAATAAAATCTTAGATTCACCCTCATCTCTGTTGGTGTCTCTCATCCCTTCATGTATCACAGGGTTGGACCTTCTAAAGTGAAAAGCCTGGCTGGATTCTAGGGGAAATGAGTGGAAATTTGGTTTCCCTGTATTTTCAGTAAGGCTTTTACAGACTGCTCCTGTGTCACCACCATCTAAGGTGGTGAATGTGAAGCTTTACCCCTTGCCACCAGGGGCAAATGATGGAATTGCAGAGGTCATTCAAGAGTTAAAGGGAATTGTTGTCCAAACTGGTGTGGCCTGTTCACAAACCAAATGTGAGGTGGCACTTGACTGTTGATTATCATGGATTAAATGTGAACACTGATTCCTTGACTTCTGCTGTACCAAATAAAGCTGAGCTGATTTCCACCACTCAGAAACAAGCTCACCTTATTTTGGCTACAATTGATGTAAAGGACATGTTCTTCATGGTTTGCCTTAGAGAGGGAGATCAGGAGTGTTTTGCTTTCATGCAGGAAGGAGTACAATATGACTACTTGTCTCCCACAGAGATACTGGCACTCACCCACTACAGCCGATCATGCTCTAGCTCTTGAGCTGAAGCAGATTATCCTGGATGGGGATACCAAGGTGTATCAATACATTGATGATGTAGTGATCAGGGATGCCAACGCCCCTGAAGTGGGGCAGACTCAGGCAAAAATAACTGACTATCTGGAAAAAATAGGCCTGCAGATTCCCCCAGAAAAAGTGCAACTTCCTTCTTCTTGTGCTAGTTTTAAAGAAAACCAGTGGGAGATCCCAAGTCGGAACTTCAATTTTATAGGAAAATTATAATAAAATGCAGTAGTACAAAAGCACTGACAGAGTCAGAATACAATCTGACACCCTGTCAGTCAGGGTGTTGGTAGCAGTCTGATAAAATGGTGGCTGCAGTCCTCCTGGAGTGACAGATGTGGTTCTATTGAAGCAGTGATCCTGTAGAAGGGTGTAGTATTCCTCTGAAGGTCCAGTGGTGGTGAGATGGGTCTGATCTTCCTCTGGAAATCCAGTGGGAAAAGGCTGCCTGTGGTGTTCCAAATCCCAGACTATATCCAGGTAGGAATGCTTGACTCCTCCCCCTGGGATCTCACAATGGGATGATGTAATTTTGTCAGTCATGCAGTAAGATTCAATGGCCCATTAAAAGAAGATATCTCCCTGGAGGGAAGATGGGTTGTGGAAGAGATAAAGAACACTGCCTCACCTGATTTTAACAGATGGTAATAGAATACATACTTTTGGTTACATCTTGCATTACAACCTAAGACGCTTCTGAAGTTTTTGGGTAATTGGTAGAGAAGAGGAACTATATGCATTTTCCCTGACCCACCAGCTCTCCTGGAAGAGGTGAAAGTTTCTGTGAGCAAAAGGGAGCTCCAGCATGCTTTAGGATTACTGGTGTTTAGTAAGAAACATATTCCTGATTTTTCTATCGTAGCCTGGCCTTTGTATGATCTAACCCCCCCAAAAAGGCTCCTTGGGACCGGACACTGGTCCACAAGGAGGCTTTAAAGCTGTTGGCTTTTGAGGCAGGAATATACCAAACTCTTGGGCCCATCCACCCAGAGGACCCTTTGCAGACTGAGTGGGGTTTTGCCCTCCATGGACTGTCAATTCATGAGTGGCAGCATGGATCAGGGTCCCCCTTGTCTGATCCAATTTCACTTGTGCAGCTTTAAGGGTGATGGAAAGTGATATTCTGTATGGGAAAAGGGTTTGTTTGTTGAGAACTTGGCTCTGCAGGAAGCAGAGAAAATCGTGAGACAGTAGATGATAATACTGAAAGGTCCCTTTAAGGTTTTTAAGACAATCATTCCATGTACACACACAACAGCCCCTCGGGGTGGCATAAAGGGACACTGTCAGGAACTGGTATGCCCAGACTAAGCATTATTGCCACAATGACGGGGTGGAGGAAGGACCACCAAAAACTCTCTCTGTACAAGAAGTGACTCAAACTGAGCTGCAGGAAGCCCCTTTCCCCCATTAAATCTGCACCTCCTTACAGATGCCTCCTCAAGGAGGGAGGGAAGACTTGGAAATACAGGGCAGTAGCCTTGCATGTTGATGCCAGGGATCAGATTACCACAGAGAGGGAGGGCAGTGCTCAAGTGGGGCCATTAACAGCAGTCTGGAGTGTGATAGTGAAGGATGTGGAAGATAATGAGCGAGTCCTTGTTTATACAGACTCCTATGCAGTATTTAAAGGGTGTACTGAGTGGCTCCCTTTTGGGGAACAAAATCAATGGGACGTGTTTGGAGGTTAAGATTTTTCCTTTTTTCTCTTTCTCCCAGGGAATTTTTCTCCCATTTGTTGCCTAAAAGATGGGAATGAAGGTACTTAAAGAGACAAAAGATGTAGCTGGGATGGGGAGGAGGGGAGAAGGGGTGCAGTTTGCTGAAGTCTCTTAGCTGGGAAGTGAGCTTGCTGGCTGGGGGGGTTTTCTCTTGGGAAGTGCAGAGATACTGCGAGAGGTGGGGGGAGCTGACTGAGACTTGGCTAGGAGTGAGTCAGGGGCTTGGGCTCAGCCCTCTCTCTCTCTCTCACGGATCAGAGTGGAGACGGTTGTGGTTTTAATGCTGGAGTTGCTGTGGGGAGAATTCGCTGCTACTGTGGAGTTTTGTCCTTCACTGCTTCTCCTTACTGTGGGTGAACCTCTACTCGCAAGACCAGCTGTTGAACTGGCACCTTTTCAACATCTGATGAAACGTGATGGCGAAAGTAAAACTCCACAACTAATAATAGTTGTTAGAGTGGTATGTATTTAATCGGCCGAGATGCGTGGGGAATAACTTCGCCAAAGACACGCATACCCACCCAACGGTGTTTCCCTCTATTATTCCCCGGGGTCTAACATATGCATAATCTGCCTCATACTTATTCATTCCCTGGCCCCGCCCATCCTCGCCTCGTATGGTAATTAACTCCACGCCCATCTGGACATGCTCAGTTTGTTTTGGTGGTCTTCTGGGGGTCCCAGGAGATGAAGGAACGGAGTCTTCTTCAATGAACTCTTCACCTTTATCTCTCTTGTGTGGCTTCTGGCTCTCTTTGGCATAGTTTCAAGGAAATATTCAGTTTATGCTAGCTAAGGGTCTCTGTACTCCCTCTTTATCTGTATTCTCGGCCTTGTTGACCCGGGATGTTTGCAATTTTCTCTTCACTTTCACCAAGAAGTCCTAGATGCTTGTAACATGCAAAAGGTTAACAGACACAGCGTTCGGCATCCACTAAATGCCTTCTAAAATGGATTTAATATATATTTCAAAGCACTCTTTGAAATACATCCTAACATCTAGAGGCCTACTACATCTCTGTGTCACCTGACCTCACTGGGAGGACCTCGCCATCAGCTTAGGTGCCTCAGGGGAAACCCAGGACCCTGATCTTCCCTCTCTCCTGAGGGAGTACCTCCTGACTGCTTGCAGGAGCCCAGCTGCTGCTGCCATATCCAGGACACCACACAGGAAAACCGAGAGCCAGGGTGTCCTAGGTTACAATGTAAAATTGTGCCCAATGTATGTATTCTATCCCCATGAGCCGTTGGAGCCAAGGTGGGGCAGTGTTTTCCTTATCTTCTGTTAATGAGCTTAACAATGCCTTGCCACATGACTCATAGATAACTCCCTCCGGGAATTATCTGTTTAATGGGCCATCAAGGACCCACTGCATGACTCATAGAATGAGATCATCCCATTGTGAGATGCTCCGCCCAGGGGGAGGAGCCAAGAATTCCCACCTGGATAAATCCAGGGTTTGGGACAGCACAGGCAGCTTTTATCCACTGGACTCCCAGAGGAGACAAGAGCTACCAGACCTTTCTACAGGATCACTGCTTTGACAAGACCATCTCATCTGGACTGCCACTACCACCCTAACAGGGTGTCAGGTTGTATTCTGACTCTGTCAGTGGTTTTTTGTGCTATTACCTTTATCTTACTTTCTTTTGTTTCTTTTCTTTTCATCTTATTAAATTGTGTTTCTGACTTGGAGTCCTTCACTGGTTTTGCTTTCAAACCAGCACACAGGGGAAAACCCAAAACAACCCCCTCCCTCCACTTTCTCTCTCCTCCCGGGGCCACCCAGCCTCCACTGTTTTCTGTCGCTTCTTCAGGGTTTTTTGTTACACTTTAACTTCACATCCCACATCCACTCAGCCCTGCTGCTCCTGCCATGGCTTCAGGGTTTTTGCTACACTTTGCTTGCCACCCAGGCTGGCACTAAGACCAGCTGTTCCCTGTGAGTTTTGCAAGGGGAGTAATTTCGTTTGTTCCCCATCACAGAACCACCATTGCCAGTGGAGAGGCTGCTGAACTTGTGCCACAGAGCCCCCTGCAGCTTTGGGGGACATCGCACCTGCCCTGCCTGGCCAGGAGCGAAAAGCGCCCTCTTCCTGCTGATGCCTTAGCTTTTATATTTTCAGATTCTGTGCTACCTAGGGATGTAGCCTCATATTAAGTGCCATATTAAGCTCCCTCTATGGAGCAGTTAGACAAAACAAATTAATTTCTGCTGGAAGACCAAGGACAACTTTCAGCCCAAAAGCACAAACAACAGTGGACTGAGGGGTGGAACAAGAAGGATAGGACCTCACGGCCTGGGGCTGTAATTGGACAATTAGACCCAAATATGCAAATGGACCTAAACTTATAAAATTGTAAAATCTCATGACTGAGCGGCTAAACCCAGGGGTCCGTGGGAGACTGGACAGAGCAATGCACGACACAACCAATATGGTTAATGCATGCATTCTCTGTTTATTGTCACAAGATGGTTGGTTAAATACAGTTGCATATAGTTTACAGTAACAGGTGCTCTTTAATTGGCACTTGAACAGAAAGGAATGTAAACAGTCTTAACTTTAAGGTCGTCACGGTGAAATTGCTATAACTTTACTAATTAATAGTAAACACACCTTAATCAAATTTTCTGCTGCGCCACAGCTCTACTCACTACTAATCAGGCCCAAATCTGAGGCCTTGCCTAGGATAGCTCAGGCCCAATCCCAAAGTAGATTGTGCCCTTGCTCTCCAAGAAATTTTGCAACAAGCGGCCATTTTGTAACCACTCTCTGCCCACCCTGGGTGCAGCCTTGCTTAGGCTTCTGTAATGCCTAGGGTAGATCCTGAAGACCTTTTAATAAATACCAACTTTATTCTCTAGCTCTGTGTGCTGGTTTGAAAGCAAAACTAGTGAAAGACTCCAAGTCAGAAACACAATTTAATAAGAGGAAAAGAAAAGAAATAAAAGAAAGTAAAATAAAAGTAATAGTACAAAAAACCACTGACAGAGTCAGAATACAACCTGACACCCTGTTAGGGTGGTGGGTGCAGTCCAGATGAGATGGTCTTGTCGAAGCAGTGATCCTGTAGAAAGGTCTGGTAGCTCTTGTCTCCTCTGGGAGTCCAGTGGATAAAAGCTGCTTGTGCTGTCCCAAACCCTGGATTTATCCAGGTGGGAATGCTTGGCTCCTCCCCCTGGGCGGAGCATCTCACAGTGGGGATCATCTCATTCTATGTCATGCAGTGGGTCCTTGATGGCCCATTAAACAGAGATAACTCCCGGAGGAAGTTATCTATGAGTCATGTGGAAAGGCATTGTTAGGCTCGTTAACAGAAGATAAGGAAAACACTGCCCCACCTTGGCTCCAACGGCTCATGGGGATAGAATACAAACCTTGGGCACAATTTTACATTGTAACCTAGGACATAATCCACCCCTTATTCTATCACTATCTACATCATACACCCTCACAGATACATACATATATACACAGAATGAAACCTTACACACTAATTCTAATTCTCACTTAAAATTAGGTCTCCTTTTGGTACACAACGGGTTTCTCCATCTTTTTGCATTACCCACCAAGTATAACCAGGTCCTTGAGCAAACACAATCCCACGGATGGGTCTGCCTTTGCCTGAGGTGGGATTAATCCAAACAGTCTTTCCTAAAATCCCTTTCATGTGTATCACAGGGACTTTATCTTCATCCACAGTGTGCAAGGGTTCAGACTGGGCAGGACCAGCTCGATTGATGGAGCCTCGGGTGTTTACCATCCAGGTGGCTTTGGCTAAGTTTATGTCCCAATTCTTGAAGGTCCCTCCGCCAAGTGCCTTCAGGATAGTCTTTAACAGTCCATTGCACCGTTCAACTTTCCCGGCGGCTGGTGCATGATAAGGGATGTGATATATCCATTCAATACCATGTTCTTTGGCCCAGATGTTTATAAGGCTGTTCTTAAAATGTGTTCCATTAGCTGACTCGATTCTCTCTGGGGTGCCGTGTCTCCACAGGACTTGCTTTTTGAGGCCCAGGATGGTATTCCAGGCAGTAGCATGAGGCACAGGATAGGTCTCTAGCCATCCAGTGGTTGCTTCTACCATAGTCAGCACGTAGCGCTTGCCTTGGCGGGTCTGGGGAAGGGTGATGTAGTCAATTTGCCAGGCTTCCCCATACCTGTACTTCAACCATCGTCCACAGTACCACAGAGGCTTCACCCGCTTGGCCTGTTTGATTGCAGCACAGGTCTCACAGTCATGGATGACTTGTGAGATGCTGTCCATAGTAAGGTCGACCCCTCGGTCACGGGCCCATCGGTATGTTGCATCTCTTCCCTGATGACCAGAGGCATCATGGGCCCAACGAGCTAGGAATAATTCTCCCTTGCGCTGCCAGTCTAGATCCACCTGTGATACTTTCACCTTGGCAGCTTTATCTACCTGCTCATTGTTGTGATGCTCCTCATTAGCCCGACTCTTGGGTATGTGTGCATCTACGTGTCGAACCTTCACGGTTAGCTTCTCTACTCGGGTGGCAATGTCCTGCCAAATCTCAGCAGCCCAGATGGGTTTCCCTCTGTGCTGCCAGTTGGCCATTTTCCAGCGATTCAGCCATCCCCACAGGGCATTAGCTACCATCCATGAGTTGGTGTAGAGATAGAGCCTCGGCCACTTCTTTCGTTTAGCAATATCCAAAGCCAGCTGGACACCTTTAAGCTCTGCCATCTGACTCGATCCACCTTGTCCCTCGGTAGCTTGTGCAACTCGTCGTGTGGGGCTCCATACTGCAGCTTTCCATTTCCGGTCAGCGCCTATAATTCGGCAGGAACCATCAGTGAAGAGGGCGAATCGTCTCTCAGTCTCCGGTAGCTCGTTATATGGTGGGGCCTCCTCAGCACGTGTCACTTGCTCCTCTTCTTCTTCAGAGGATAATCCAAAAGTCTCACCTTCAGGCCAGTTTGTTATAACTTCCAGAATCCCAGGGCGATTTGGGTTTCCAATACGGGCGCGCTGTGTAATGAGGGCAATCCATTTGCTCCAAGTAGTGTCGGTGGCATGATGCGTGGAAGGCACCTTTCCCTTGAACATCCACCCCAGCACCGGCAGTCGGGGTGCCAGAAGCAGCTGTGCTTCAGTGCCAATTATTTCTGAGGCGGCTTGAACTCCTTCATAGGCGGCCAAGATTTCCTTCTCCATGGGAGTATAGTTGGCTTCAGACCCTCTGTAGCTTCGACTCCAGAATCCCAGTGGTCGACCCCGAGTCTCACCAGGCACCTTCTGCCAAAGGCTCTAGGACAGGCCATTGTTCCCGGCTGCTGAGTAGAGCACATTCTTCACATCTGGTCCTATCCTCACTGGGCCAAGGGCTACCGCATGAGCAATCTCCTGCTTGATCTGGGCAAAGGCTTGCTGCTGTTCAGGACCCCAGTGGAAATCGTTCTTCTTGCGGGTAACTAGATAGAGAGGACTCACAATCTGACTATACTCAGGAATGTGCATTCTCCAAAAGCCTATGGCGCCTAGGAAAGCTTGTGTTTCCTTCTTGCTGGTTGGTGGAGACATCGCGGTGATCTTTTTGATTACCTCTGTGGGTATCTGGCGACGACCATCTTGCCACTTGACTCCCAGGAACTGGATTTCTCGAGCCGGTCCCTTAACCTTACTTCGCTTAATGGCAAAACCAGCTTTCAGTAGAATCTGGATAATCTTCTCTCCTTTCTTGAAGACTTCTCCTTCTATGTTCCCCCATACAATAATGTCATCAATATACTGGAGATGTTCGGGAGCCTTGCCTTTTTCCAATGCAGTCTGGATCAGTCCATGGCAGATGGTGGGACTGTGCTTCCACCCCTGGGGCACTCAGTTCCAGGTATACTGCACACCCCTCCAGGTGAAAGCAAACTGAGGCTTGCACTCTGCTGCCAAAGGAATGGAGAAGAAGGCACTGGCAATGTTGATGGTCGCATACCACTTTGCTGCCTTGGACTCCAGCTCATACTGAAGCTCCAACATGTCTGGCACAGCAGCACTCAGTGGTGGCGTGACTTCATTCAGACCATGATAATCCACAGTCAGTCTCCATTCTCCACTGGACTTACGCACTGGCCATATAGGGCTGTTGAAGGGTGAACGAGCCTTGCTGGCCACCCCTTGGCTCTCTAGTTTACGAATCATCTCATGGATAGGAATCACAGAGTCTCTGTCGGTGCGGTATTGCCGATGGTGCACTTTTGCTATGGCGATTGGTACCTGTTGCTCTTCAACTCTAAGCAGTCCCACAGCAGAGGGGTCATCTGAGAGACCAGGCAAGGTATTCAGTTGTCTGATGTCTTCTGTCTCTACAGCAGCTATCCCAAAAGCCCAACGATATCCTTTTGGGTCTTGGAAATATCTATTTCTGAGATAGTCTATGCCAAGGATGCATGGGGCCTCTGGGCCAGTCACAATGGGGTGTTTTTGCCATCCGTTCCCGGTTAAACTCACTTCGGCCTCCACTACAGTCAGCTGCTGGGACCCTCCTGTCACTCCAGAAATAGAAACTGATTCTGTTCCTACATACCTTGATGGCATCAGGGTGCATTGAGAACCAGTGTCAACCAAAGCCGTATACTCTTGTGGGTCAGATGTGCCAGGCCATCGGATCCACACAGTCCAATAGATCCGATTGTCCCTTTCCTCTACCTGGCTAGAGGCAGGGCCCCCCTATTCCTGGTCATGGTACACGCTGCTCTCTTCCTGTAAATATGTTCCTGAGGTTCCTTCGAGAGGACCAGTCATATTATCCCTATCCCGTCTGGAGTTTTGTGCTCGAGAGACTGGAGCAGCATTGACTCTAGATGAACTTCTTGTGGTAGGGGTCTCTCTTTTCAGTTCACGTACCCGGGCTGCTAAGGAGGAGGTGGGTTTTCCATCCCACTTCCTCATGTCTTCTCCATGCTCCCGAAGAAAAGACCAGAGGTTACCTCGTGGAGTGTATGTTCTCTCCCTGGCTGGGAGACGCCTGCTCCTAATGGCAGAGACTCTTGTTGGTTCTGGCGAGACGTGGTAAATTTCTTCCTTAAGTTCTTTTTTCAGTTTCTGATGGCCCTCTTCAATCAAGCTTCGGACTTGCTCAGCCAGCCTTGTTTCTACGGATGAGACATGGGTACGAAATGGGACAGTGACAGTGTCCTCATAAATTCTTAGTTTATTGACTAAGACACCCACCCTGTCCTCGCCTGCCCTCCATTGCAGCGTTGCCAAGTAACGGGAGTACATCTCTGGTCCAAGCCGTGCGAATCTCAACCACATCTGCGATGTGCACTGGACTTCATCTGGGCTTTTAGGAAATCTCTCGTCCTCTGAGAAAATGATCTCCAGCACAGCCAATTCCCTCAGGCATCGGATACCTTGTTCCATTGTGCTCCACTTTCCTTGGTGCACCTGGAGATCTTCTTTACAAAGGTATCTGTCCTTCACGCTTGTTAGCAGTTGTTGCCAGAGGCTGAGAGTTTCTTGGGTTCTCCCGATCCCCTGGTCAATGACCACATCCCGGGACAGCGATCCCAGTTGCCTGGCCTCACTTCCATCCAGAATGGTGTCATTGGCTGCAGCATCCCAGATACGGAGTAGCCAGGTCAGGACGGATTCATTTGTCTGGCGGGTGAATTCCCTCCGCAGGTCACGCAGCTCACCCAGGGACAGAGAGCGAGTGATGATCTCTGGCTCTGTCTCTTCTGCTGGGTGCGAAGGTCCTGCTGCATCCTCGTCAGTCACTATGCGGACTGATTTGCTCTTTGCTTTCTTCTTCTGAACAGGAGCAACTGCTACTGGTTTAGGCTGTTCCAGTTCAGTGATGGTTTGTGTGGAAATGCTGGCATTTTTGGCTTCTTTCTCCTCTGTGACAACCTGCACAGACACAGACGTTGTGGCTTTGCTTGGTGCTTCTTTCTCTTCTGTGGCAGTCTGCATAGATGCGGACACTGTTGCCTGGCTTTTGGCTTCTATTTCTTCTGCGACAGTCTGCGTAGACTCGGACACTGTTGCCTGGCTTTTGGCTTCTATTTCTTCTGTGACAGTCTGTGTAGACTCGGACACTGTTGCCTGGCTTTTGCTTCCTTTCTCCTCTGTGACAATCTGTGTGGACACGAAGGCTGTTGCTGTGCATTTGGTTCTTTTCTCCTCTGCCTCAAGAAGACGCTGCATTTCATCATGGAGTGTTTTGTTTCTAAGCATGGTGCAGGCTGTGCAGAGAAGACAAAGCAGCACTAACAACAACATTATGCTATCCTTGGTATCCAGAGAGAACTCAGTATTTTCAAAAACTGCTGTATCAGGCCTGAAAGACGGGAAAAAATTATTCTTTACCCCTACCCACTGTGGCTGGGTGAGATTGTTGAGACCCCAAACAAAACATCCTAGACCGGGACAAGACAACAAAATTGAGTACATATTCTGAATTGTGCTCATTGCCTTGGAGGTTATCATACAATAGACATAATAGACTAATAAAGCAATTTTAGTGCTGTACCCTGGTTTACAACCGGAGTATTAGGATCGGCAGATACTGCCCTATGTCCGGAAAGATATAGAGAGCTAGGTACAAGACACATGTAAACATGCTGAGCATCATAGTGAACAGGTGTCTTTTTCCCGAAATTGTAATTCTGACTTTTCTCAGTACCTCCTGCCCCACGTTGGGTGCCAAAAATATGTGCTGGTTTGAAAGCAAAACCAGTGAAAGACTCCAAGTCAGAAACACAATTTAATAAGAGGAAAAGAAAAGAAATAAAAGAAAGTAAAATAAAAGTAATAGTACAAAAAACCACTGACAGAGTCAGAATACAACCTGACACCCTGTTAGGGTGGTGGGTGCAGTCCAGATGAGATGGTCTTGTCGAAGCAGTGATCCTGTAGAAAGGTCTGGTAGCTCTTGTCTCCTCTGGGAGTCCAGTGGATAAAAGCTGCTTGTGCTGTCCCAAACCCTGGATTTATCCAGGTGGGAATGCTTGGCTCCTCCCCCTGGACGGAGCATCTCACAGTGGGGATCATCTCATTCTATGAGTCATGCAGTGGGTCCTTGATGGCCCATTAAACAGAGATAACTCCCGGAGGAAGTTATCTATGAGTCATGTGGCAAGGCATTGTTAGGCTCATTAACAGAAGATAAGGAAAACACTGCCCCACCTTGGCTCCAACGGCTCATGGGGATAGAATACATACTTTGGGCACAATTTTACATTGTAACCTAGGACACTCTGTCTAGCCTCTGTTTCAGGTCAGCCTTCCCAAGGCAACACTGCTGTGGTGATAACTACACCAAAGGGGAACATGCTTGACGGCTGAGAGAAAAGTGTTGTTTGGTTTCTGTTTTTGTTTGTTGTTGCTGTTGTTTGCTTGTCTTGATATACATATTCTAGTAAAGAACTGTTATTCCTTTTCCCATATCTTTGCCTGAAAGCCCCATAATTTCAAAGTTATAATAATTTGGAGGGAAGGGGTTCATATTTTCTGTTATAGGAAGGTTCCCTCCTTCCTTGGCAGACACCTGTCTTTCAAACCAAGACAGAGGTAAACAGAGTGCTGGTATGGCAAAAGAAGAACTGGGGAGAAATTTTGAACAGTGCAAGATCCAAAGCAGTATCAGTTGGATGGGTAGCAGCCCATCACAAGGGGGATCACCCAGCTCATCTCTTAAATAACCAAGTAGACTCCCTCACTTGGTTGGCTGTCTTGGCTGAGGTAAAGGAAGCAGAACAAGAAGAGAAATGGGGATATCTTTTGGAATGGCTGCATGTGAAGCATGGCCATGTTGGAAATGATACAACTTTTAAAATTTCTATGTAACTTTAGTCAGTTCACATTTGCCCAAGGGAAGGGGAATTGAAGTTTTTTCTTTAAAAGACTTTTTTGCTGAGGGTTTGAGTTTCACTGGGTGAGACCTGATAGGCTTTAATCAACAAAAAGAAGATTCCTAGACTCTGAGAGTTTTACATCTACAGGTTGGGAGTAGCCAGAAGATACAGAGAAGGTAAATGGATATTAACAAACATTACCTCCTGGTGCGGTTGGAGACACCTGGTCTGGGAAAAGATTGATAAAAGATCCAAGGAATGAGGACCAAATTAGCATTGAAGGAATCAATAACCAATAGGAGATTGAATACTAAGAACTGTGTAATTTAGGAGCAATGAATGAGAATTTATTTGGGTTTTTTGAGTATAAATATGTGAAAAGTCTGGTAAATAACTATGTGCGATGGAATGATTTTCACTGCACAACTCAGGCATGTATAAATGAAATAATTTTTATTGCACATCCTGGCCAGAATAACATCTTGGCCAGAATAAAGTAATGCCTAATTCTCTAACACCTAAAACATGCTGTTAGTGAGATTCTGTTTTTTCTGCAGTTTTGGTGACAGCCACTCTGAAGCGAAAGACCTGTTAAGAGAAGCGGTAAGTAGATGATGGCCCATCACCTGAAGGGCCTATGAAACAGTTATTTCTGCCTGCGGCCAATGTGGCACCAGACTGGAGAAACATCTACTGAAAGATCCCCCTCTGCTCCTAAGGACAGGAAAGGGGTTGTGGGAAAGTTGGCAGGTTAAACTACACTGGTCCTTTTAACAAATCAGTAAAAGCAATATGTGCTGATAGGAGTTTAAATAGTCTGAAGTCTGGTGAAGGCTGAAGCAGTGGCACAGGCTACAGGGGAAAGTACTGTGAAAGGGTTAAGATTATGGTTCAGTTTTCAACCTAAACCAAAATCAATACATCAGATAATGGCAGTCCCTTCACAGCAGGACTAGTCCAGGAATGGGCAAAAGCTGAAGGGATACCTGTGGGTGTTTCACACCCCCTACTATCCACAACCCAGTGGAATAGTGGAAATGGCAAATGGCCTCCTAGAATGGTTTTTGAAACCTCAGGACCCAAAGTGACCTGACAGACTGTGAGACACTGTGACCAAAGTCACTGGCCAGCGGGGAGTAAATGGATGCTCACAACTTACAGCATTTTCCCCTAATGCTCCTACTATCCCTTCCAGGAACAAAGGGACTGACAGTTCCCAGAACTCCATACATTTCTATTCTGGTTTGAAGGTAAACCAGTGGTAGGAATTAACCCCATACAAATACCTTGCAAGAAATTTCAAGTTGGAGTTACAATTTAATAGGAAAATTGCAATAAAAGCAATAGTACAGTAATAATGGCTTAAACTGACAAAGAGTACAACCTGACACCCTGTTGGTCAGGGTGGTGGTAGCAGTCCTATTAAACTGTGGTTGCAATCCCATTGGAGTGATAGATGGGGTTTTGTCAAAAGAGGTGGTCCTGTGGAAAGGTCTGCTCCTTCTCTGGATGTCCAGTGGTGGCAATTCTACATCCCCAAACCCCGAGATTATGTGGTCAAATTCAGGTCTTACCTCCCCTAAGGTGGGGAGTTTCACAATGGAATGATGTAATCCTATGAGTCATAGGATATTTTTTGAGCCCTTGCAGCCCTGAGTTCATGATGGCCCATTAGCAGGGATGACCCTGTTCAGAAAGGGTGTGACTGTATTGATGCTTCCCTGGGGGGGAGTTATTTGTGAAGATAGAGAGACACTACTCCATCCATAACAGTTCATTAGAAGGTGATGTAGATGGTGGTAGAATACCTACTTTGGTTATATCCCACGACAATTTCCCAGGTCAGCCAGTATTGGTAAACCTGACAACTATTGTGATGCCTTAAGTTTTAGCTTTGATGTTTTTCAGATTCTGTGCTGCCTAGGTGTGTAGTTCTGTGCCTCATATTAAGTGTTAGTAAGCTCCCTTCACAGAGCAGGTAGACAAAATAATCCCTTTTCCAGCTTGAGACCAAGGAAAACCGTTACAAGTTGTCAGGCCCAAAAGCATAAACCACGGTGGACTGAAGAGAGAAAACAAGAAGGATGGGACTTCATAATCTGAAGCTGTAATTGGACAATTACACCCCAATATGCAAATGGACCAAAACTTATAAAAGTGTGAGACCTGGTGACCGGTCATCCATTTTGTGACCATTTTGGGTCCATCTTGGGTGTAGCCCTGGTCAGGCTCTTGTACTGCCCAAGGTGTATCCTTAAAGGCCTTTTAATAAATGCCTACTTTATTCTCTTAGCACTGTGTATTCTCTGTTCCAGGCCAGCCTTCCCAAGGCATCAATTGAAGAAGTCCTGCTGGTCTTGAAGTCCCCCCTGAATATGTATGCATGGGTAGCTACAGAGGCCCATGGCAGAGAACATAAAATTAACATCAGATGGATAACTCCTTCTTTTTAAAACTGGTCCAAGAGGACCAAGTTTTCTTTTAAGTATTCCAAAACAAGAGGTGTTCTGTTGTATTCCTCTGGGGAATGGTTCCCCCCCCCCCCCCCCCGAGACCCCCTGAAGTCTGTACCGTGTAGTTTAACCCTTCCTCCCTATCTTTCCTACTCCTGACCCTTATTGGCCCAGGCCAATTATCTTTCCTCAGCCAAATACTAGGTAAGCCCCTGTTTCTTCCTTGTTCTCTCTCTCTCTCCCTGGAACCCCTTTGAGAATAAAGCCTTGGACTGAAGCTAGGGGTGAGAGCCTCTTTTGAAATCTTTTATTCTGTCCCCCAGAAATATTTTCCCTAAAGCCCCTAAGTACTGAGCTAGCCAGAGCCTGAGGAGCGGGCAGAGGGAGAATACTTCAGTTGGCGCCAACGCGGGTTCTCTATAAAAATAGTGAAGAGCCCACACAGAAGCTGGAGTCCCTATCCAGGGGTCTCATAAGCTGTTGGCAGCTCAACTACCCTATCATCATCAGCTGCTTTTTGTGTCGCTGAGAGTGTTAGGGAATGGGGTTGGCAGCTCGCTACACGCCAAGCGAGTCGGCCTGGGACAGAAACCCCTGACGCAGCGGCACGACACCCCAGGGTCCACTGGAGACGGTAAGATCCCTTTCGTTTACCCGGGAACAGTGAGGCTGCGCTAGGACCCAGGGCGGGCGAGTGTTGCGTAATCGCGGTTAGATTTTTTTTCTCTTTTTTTTCTGCCGGGGGCGGCTGGACCGCTCTGGACTGCGAGACACTGTGTTTTGGGGGTGTGCAAGGTTTGGGATGGTCCCATAACCCAGGATAAGGCGCTGGGACCCCCCCCCCCCCCCCCCCCCCCCCCCCCCCCCCCCGTGCCCTCGCAGTCAGGGAAAAGAGGCAAGAGCGAGCCTCCCCGGCCCGTATTCAGCCCGCCACTCCCTCTTATCTCGGGAGGGAGCGGGACACTGCGTGTATGGTTTTTTTCACGTCACGGGGTAGATTTTCAAACAGTTTGCCTTTTAAAACATCAGAAACATGGGCGTGAGGCTTTCTGTTCACCAAGAGAGTATATTAGATCAGCTTAAAAAGATTTTAACTGATGTAAAAATCCCTAAAAAGCTATTAACACAATTTGTCTGCTGGCTGTCAGCTGAGATCCCAGATTCTGCTTTGCAAAATATAAATTCTGTTTCATTTTGGGATAAGGTTGGACAATTAATAACTTTAAAGGCTGAAAATGGTGAAAACAAGGCTTTTCTATTTATTCCAATATTTTTACAAGCTGTTAGAAGCAGAAAACAGCAGACAGCCACGGAACTCTCAGAATAATCCTTTTCAGTCCCCAGATTCCTCTGTTCACAGAAAGGAGAAACCCCTCGGTCCCCCACTGTATTCTGGTCCTGAAATCCAGCCATCCTCCCTGTACCCTTCTCTTCCACCTGTTTTTTTCTCAAGAATACAATTCTAGTAGCTCCAACAGTGCAGTCCTTTCTGAAATGAATAAAACCAAAGAGACTCCAAGTTAATCACTGTTATGCATTATATATGTTGTAAGTTGCATTGTTACGCTGTTTGCTGTTATATTTGAAGTTATAATGTCACATACCTGTTATTTCAAGTTGTTTGTGCCAGCACTGTACCCTGTGTTCCAAGTTGTATGTTCCCCTTTTCCCAAACCCCGGGTTTCCCCTTTCCATCGGGTTAAGCCTTTGCCGCTCCCCGCCTGCTCGTCAGGCCACGAGACCCCGCCCAATATGGAAATCGAGTGGACCCCCTTAGCGATCAGAAGCCCATTTAGCAGCAAATAGTCCCAAGACCAACGAGCCCACCCAAAACCAAGACTTATGGAAGACACTGCTGTGGGAAGAGGACATCCAGCTACCTGAAGAGGGTCTCCAACTTGTTGAAGTGTTCTCGCTGACCTAAAGGGTGACTGAAGGGAAAGACACCCCTAGACCGAGCCAGGCAGATTTGACTTCCTGGGAACCCCCGCGAGGCAAGGCAGGAATCCCGACCCTGCAGCGGGAGTGTAGGCCGCAGGATCGAATTACATCCTCCTCCTCAGCGGTGTCAGCGGTGCCCAAGGGAGCGGCGTCAGCGGCAAAGGCGGACCCCACCCTAATCCATCTAAAAGAGCTAATAAAGGCACAAAAGGAGTTAAAACCAATCTCCTGCCCTTTTTGTTTACTTCAATTGGGGGCTCTCCGGGATTCAAGCCACGCCTGAAGAGGACTATGGACGGGAAGGCGCAGCCCGGCCTTGGACCTCCAGGACAGCTGGCAACCCCGGACCAGAGGACACCGCGGGATCAGCGCTGAGGAGAACTGGTGAGCAAACCGGTGGCGGGGGTGGAGACGAACAAGTGGGCAGAGCAAGTGAGACGAAGACTGGCAGCTCAGATCTTCGAAGCGATTGGGGCTTCTCAGTACCACGTTTCCGGACCTCCGCAAGGGGGCTGGCCGGGAACAGGAGGAAGCAAAAGGTAGCTGAGAGAGTGAGGCATCTCCAAGGGGCATAGGGGGCCCCCCTCCGGACGTGTGGAGGAAATTTAGAGTGAGTGGCACATCATAGGTTGTTCTGATAAGATAGGCCGCCCCATTCTAAGACCTAGGGAAGTAGGCAGCCGCTCGGGCCAGTCCAAGTGCGCGGAGGGCCCTGAGTAGTGGAAGGCGTACACCGCGCTGGCTGAAGTTACGGCCCGGGGTGCTTGCCCGAATGCTGGCTGTGGTAGCCGAGCGGGTTCTGGGCTACTTTCGGGGGCTCGTGGTTAGGCACTGGCTGGGGTTGTAGACAATGTATTTGAGCAATGGCTCCGTAGCAAGGGTCATGACACACTGAAGTTAATCAAGGTTTAACACTACAAAGCCCAGCTGTGTGCCTACAGGATAGGAACAAGCTGCCCTTGAAGATTAGTGTCTCCAATAAATCACATGCTGATAGTACCTTGGTATGCTGAAAGATAAGCAGATGAAAGAAAACTGTAACCACAAGGGATGTATGCCTTAGCAAGTAGCTAACCAATCCTGAGCTATGCTTTTGCAATATGTATGAGCTAATTAGTGCCTGTATAAGTATGATACCTTTGTATACAATAAACGAGACTTGTTGATCATGACAGCATGAGACTGGTCTCCCGTGGCTTCCCAACAAATGGTGAACCCCGACGTGATCCTCGGCTCCGTTGAAAAAAAAAAGAGCAAAAGGAGACACTACCACGGTTGAGAGCTACGTTGGGTTCGGGCCCTGCAGCTAGAGGGGCGACTAAAGAGCATAAGAGAGAGCTCCGAGTCCCGAGTGACCACAGCGGTGGGCTCGGCCGATACGTGCTGCCGAAGCTTGGAGGTCTGCAACAGCGCTGATAAGTAAGTATGGACAAGCAAGCAGCATATAATTTATTCACAGCATTTTTGAGGAAGAGGCAGATTAAGGGGATAAATCTAGATAAGGAGCTCCCCTCCCTACTGACATACGCTACCTCTTCTGGGTCTTTTGTTAACCCTCATTCTGTCCATGAGCTAACGGAATGGAGAAAATTTGGAGATAAGATATGGGAACTAGTTTTGGAAGATGATAAAACCGCAAAAAAAATGGGAAAATTGTGGAAAGTGGTATACAATGAGCTGTTAATGGCTCAGGCGGAAAAAAGAGCAGCAGAGGAGGCTTGCTCTGCCCGGGAGCGTAATCGAGATTATGGCTCGCCTCAGGATCCTAATGCCCCTAACCCCCCTTTCTTTTCGACTGTTGAAGTGCCTGACCCATCGCCATCTGCACCTCCCCCTGCACCTTCCACCCCCCCTTCTGTTTCCTTTAACCACTCCGAGAACAATGGCCTCACTCCCCTTCCTATAGCTCGTCCTATATCCCGGCCGACTGCCTCTCTAGTAAGCCAGGAGCCTATCCCTGGGGCAGAATCTGACCTAGCGGAGGCCATGGCCAGAGAGAGACATGAAATGTGGAAAACATTGGCAAGGGAAGGATTTGACAAGGGAGACGAGGACCTTGTTGCAGCCGCCCAAGAGATGGCGTTCCCAGTTATCTTTACATCTAACCCGCAGGGCGGTGGTCAAGTGGCACAAGTGCAAAATTTAGATTGGAAAATGTTGGCCCAATTGCGTGCCACAGTGGGGAGTTACGGGGTTAATAGCGAGCCGGTGAAACAAATGCTGGATTATATGTTTAACTCCCAAGTCCTGTTACCATCAGATATCAGGGGTATTGCTAAACTCATCTATTCGCTCCACCAGCGGCTATTGTTTGAGTCGAAGTGGCGGGAGGAGGCTACAATAAGTGTTAATCTTCCGAGGCCCCAGGGAGATCCCGTGGCAGGAATTACTATGGATGAGTTGTTGGGTCAGGGTGCACATACAAGAGTTGAGGACCAGGCAGCATTAGGACCAGGCAAACTTAGGGAGGCTATGGCTGTGGCTCAGAGAGCAATGAACAAAGTTAAAACGCCAGGCGGAATACCCCTTTATATGGGCATTAAACAAGGCAGGGAGGAAGCCCTGGGCATTTTTGTAGACAAAATTATGGAGGCATTGTCCAGAGCTGGGGTACCCGATCACATGCAAGATGCCCTACTTAAACAATGCATCTTGCAGAATGGCAATCCTGCAACTAGACAATTGATTAGTACTATCCCAGGGGACTGGCAAGTACAACAATTATTAGAAAAAGCCTCATCCATGCCAACCGGTTCCCAAGTGTTTCTGGTTGAGGCACTTCAGAAAATAGGGCAGGGTTTACAGCAGCAAGCAGAGGCACTACGGGACCAGGCTATTAGCTCCCAAAATCAGGTTATGGCAGCTCTTGCTCCCCTCCAAGCGGCAGCCGTTCGCCCCCGCTTAAATCCTACTGGTGCCGGCCGAATGAAGTGCTTCAGATGTGGAAATTTAGGCCATACTCGTCGAGAATGCGCGGCAACAGGAATTTGGTGTAGAAAATGCCAATCCAATACACACAACTCCACTGCCTGCCGAAGAAGACAAGGGAATTCGGGAAACCTGATTTCCAGCGCGGACGGCAGCCACGCTGGGACAAAAATAGCAGCCGCAATGATGACACCTCGCAACAACTCCAACCGGCCACAAGAGGGAGTCTCGGCTTGGATTTGGCAGCCTCAGTAGACGTTTTAATTATGACCAACCAGCCGCATAAAATTCCCACGGGGATAATTGGACCTATTGTGATAAATGGACAGCCAGTTGGAGGACTGCTTCTAGGTCGATCATCTACAAGCATGCTGGGACTGTTTGTATTACCAGGTGTAATAGATTCGGACTATGAAGGGGAAATTATGATCATGGTCCATACCCCCTATCCCCCAGTAAAAGTGACAAAAGGACAACGTTTAGCCCAGCTGGTACCACTTCCACAAATGACGGGGGGCTTAACACCCTTAAAACAGGAACCCCGACAACAAGGAAGTTTTGGCTCTACAGGAGGCTTGGCCCTGCTTACTATTGATTTATCCACTCGCCCAAAAAGATCATGTCAACTGTCCTTCCAAGGGCAAAGTATTACATTGATAGGATTACTGGACACCGGTTCTGACATTTGTATAATTTCCCCTGGAGAGTGGCCTTCTGACTGGCCGGTGCAACCATCTACTACTACGGTGACAAGAATCGGGGGAATGACATTGGCAAACCGTACACCTGTTCTAAAAGTGGAAATAGACGGCAAGCAAGCTGCAGCATCATTTTCGATTGCTCCGTTGCCTCCTACGGTGAAATGCTTGATTGGCCGAGATGTGCTGTCCCAACTAGGACTTGTTCTCACCAACGATCACCCTTTAGGGTAATGGCCATTGCTTGGACTTTCCCGCTGCCACTTACTTGGATTACTGTAGAACCTGTTGTGGTTAAGCAATGGCCTTTGAAACGGGAAAGCCTAGAGCAAGCACACTTGCTGGTAAATGAACAGCTTAATCAGGAACACATTAAACCTTCCACTAGCCCCTGGAACACCCCCATATTCGTGATAAAGAAGAAGTCTGGCAAATACAGGTTATTGCATGACTTAAGAGCTGTTAATAATCAAATGGAACCCATGGGGGCACTTCAACCAGGCCTCCCCAATCCAGCCATGATACCCAGAAACTGGCCTATCCTAATTATAGATTTAAAGGACTGCTTTTTTACAATCCCCTTACATCCTAATGACACAAAAAGATTTGCATTCACACTGCCTGCTCTCAATCATGGGGAGCCTGATAAAAGATTTGAATGGACTGTGCTCCCACAAGGCATGCGCAATTCTCCCACACTGTGTCAGCTGTATGTCGACAGCGCGCTACAACCATTGCGACAAAAAATGCCTAAGACAATTATCTATCACTATATGGATGATATTCTGTTTGCTCAAGAAATACCATTCACAGATGAACAAGTACAAACTATTATTTCTGCATTAGCAGAATTTTCTCTTGTTGTTGCCCCAGAAAAAGTACAACGCATGGCACCTTGGAAATATTTGGGTTGGACAATCACTGAACAGAAAATTAAACCACAAAAATTGCACATTGCAACCAACATTACTACACTGCATGAGGCGCAGAAACTCCTAGGTGACCTGCAATGGTTAAAGCCTGTAACGGGAATTCCTAACAATCTACTAGCAGATTTACAACCCCTGCTGAAAGGGACGGACCCGTGCACCCCCGTGCAGCTCACAGAGAAACAACAGGAAACCCTGCAACGTATCATGGACTGTATTTTAACAGGTTTTGTGTCACGAATCAACCCCGAGCTACCTTTGCATCTTACTATTTGGCATGCTGATATGCATCTTTTGGGAGCAATTACTCAACCCCAAAAAGAAACGGGGGAGGGAGTACTAGAATGGATATCACCGACTTCTGTGTATCGTTAGCCCAACCTGATTCCCCTTTCCATACCTGTCTTATTGGTGCTCCGCTGAATGAAACCGACTATGCTATGCTGGTTGTAAATAGAACAGCAAGGCACTGTAGAACTAACCTTACTACCTGTATAGACAATATTGATGTTTGGGATGACAGACTGCCATATAGCCCCCCACCGGAGGAATTAGAAATATTAGGCTCGCTTCACGCATCTGTTTGCTTCTTTTATAACGCTAGCAAATATAAGTGTAATGAACCTAATAACCAATGGTGTAACCTTACATTTCCCACTAACATTTCTCCTCAGTCACCTATGTGGAAAAATTCTTCCTTTTGGTGTAAGTCCCTAGTTATAAATCAGACAAATCCTGCTCCAGGGATAACCATCCCCCGCAAATTGCCATCTGGAATTTTCCTGATTTGTGGAGACAGAGCCTTTAACGGCATCCCCCAGTGTCCGACTGGAGGCCCCTGCACTTTTGGGCGCCTTACAATTGCGCTCCCAAGTCAGGATGCACTACGGGCTGCACACTTCAATATGACTAACATTACTACCACTAGATGAAAGCGTGCTGTTATTGACAACACTTGTAATGATGAAGTCAATCTTTTCAACCGAGCAGAGCAGGTAGTTGCTTCTATTTTTATGCCTGGCCTTGCTGCGGGACATGCATTATTTCAATTAGAAAAGTTACAGTGCTGGGTGGGAAAGCAAGCAAATGCTACCTCTGAGCTTTTGTCTATGTTAGCCAGTGACTTAGATAATGTTAGGCACGCAACACTGCAAAATCGAGCAGCCATTGATTTTTTGCTTTTGGCACATGGTCACGGGTGTGAAGATTTTGATGGAATGTGTTGTATGTCCCTAAAGAATCAATCTGAATCCATCCACAAAAAGATTCAAAACTTACAACAGCATGTACAGGTATTGAAAAGAGATGACACATTTTTTGGTCTGCCATTAGAATCATGGGGAATTACTGGGTGGCTAAAACATTTGTTGCAATTGCTCCTTATTGGAATTTTTGTTGTGGTTCTGTTGATGTTATTATTGCCATGTATATTACAATGTCTTCAAAGGATGTTGTTAGCTACTATTGAACAAAAGTGGAACGTATCTTTGCTTGTTCAGAAAGAAAACGGGGGAAGTGTAGACAATGTATTTGAGCAATGGCTCCGTAGCAAGGGTCATGACACACTGAAGTTAATCAAGGTTTAACACTACAAAGCCCAGCTGTGTGCCTACAGGATAGGAACAAGCTGCCCTTGAAGATTAGTGTCTCCAATAAATCACATGCTGATAGTACCTTGGTATGCTGAAAGATAAGCAGATGAAAGAAAACTGTAACTACAAGGGATGTATGCCTTAGCAAGTAGCTAACCAATCCTGAGCTATGCTTTTGCAATATGTATGAGCTAATTAGTGCCTGTATAAGTATGATACCTTTGTATACAATAAACGAGACTTGTTGATCATGACAGCATGAGACTGGTCTCCCGTGGCTTCCCAACATGGGGTAACTGTCGGGGTGCGGGGAGTGAGAGAGGGTACCTGCCGAGGTTACGGCCCGGGGTGCTTGTTACACTGTGTGCCCGAGTGCTGGCTGTGGTAGCCAGGGGCTACTTTCGGGGGCTCGTGGTATCCGTGTCCAGGCACTGGCTGGGGTGGCTGTCGGGGTACCAGACTGAGAGAGCTGCACTGGCCGAGACTATCGTCCGGAGTAGTTGCTGGGGTGCAGGGAGCGAAAGTTAGGGGGTCTCAAAGCACAAGAGGTCCAAAGTAGGGAGAGAGGGAGAGTTGTGCACTGTGTGCCCGAGTGTTGGCTGTGGTGGTGACCAGAACCCTAGGGGCGGGTTGCCCGGACTACTTTCGGGGGCTCGTGGTACACAGCGAGTGTTTGAGGGTACTGGCTGAAGTAGTTGCTGGGGACCGGCTGAGGTTACAGCCCGGGGTGCCCGTGGCTCTAGGTGCCCGAGTGCTGGCTGTGGTAGCCAGAGGCTACTTTCGGGGGCTCGTGGTACGCAAGGGTGTCCGGGTATTGGCTGGTATAACTGTCAGGGTCAAGTTGCCGGGACTGCTTACAGGGTACTAGAGCGTTTGAGGTGCTGGCTGGGGTAACGGCCGAGACCCTAAGGGCGGGTTGTCGGGTTACCTTTGGGGTACCAGAGTGCGTGAAGTATTAAGGTTTAAGTTGCCCGTCATTAACTTTAAGTTCGAGTAGGGGCACATTAAAGAAAGTTTGATTTAGAATAAGGGTCAAATATTAATGATTTGTGTTGCCCTATCTTAAGATTTTCATTTGGGTAAGGGCACCGTATAGCTTTTACTTTAGACCCAGTGAGAATGGGAGCGTGCTTGAGCAAAGAAAGACCATCAGGGAAAAAGGAGGAGAAAAACTTAAGAATATTCCACCAGACAGTCTGCTCGGGCAGATGCTTGAGCTATGGGAAACTAATGAGGTCACGAAAGATTTAAGTAAAGTGAAGATGATTCACTATTGTTTCATCAGGGTATTTCCATGGGAGGCTGAACAGAGCAACACAGGTCCAACCAATTTGGTTATATCATATGTTCTCCTTTTATTGCTTCAAAATGGTGGTTTATATACAGTCTCAGATAGTTTATGTGAACAGGTGTTTTCTAATTGGTACTAGATTAAAAAGGAATGTAAACAATCTTAACTTTAAGGTCACTACGGTAAAATTACTAAAACTACATTAATTAAATCCAAGCACACCTTAAGGTAATTTCTAACTGCGCCACAAGCTTACTCACTACTAACAAGGCCTAACTCTGAGGCCTAATTCAGGCCCAAATCTGAGGCCTAGTTTAGGATAGCTCAGGCTACGTCCCATAACAAATCATGCCCCTGCTCTCTAAGAAATTCCTCTACACTATTGCATAGAAGTTTGGACTGCTTTAAATTTACCTGAAAGGTGGCCATGGTGTGGGACCAAAGATCCCTGGATGTGTTCACAATTAAACCAATATTTGAGAGTCCAGGGAGATTCTAATACTGAGCAGATGCTTTATGCTACCTGCTGGCAGAAGCACATAGCTAAGAGTGAGACAGCTAAGATTTGTAAGCTCCAAGGGCAGAAAAAGGAGAATGAAAAAGAAGACAGAAAAGAGAGTAGTCACGCTTGGGATCCCCTTGACCATTTACCCCCTTCTCCAGTTTACCCTGAAATACCCCAAGCTATCCCCGCAAACCCTCCTGCCTTCCCTGTAAATCCCTCACCACCTCCCCAAGCTATGATCCCTGTCCCTTCCCCAGCTTGCTCTCCAACAGGACCATCCCCAGCAATCACATCCCCTCTACCACCTCAGCCTAACTTAACCTTTTCAAAAGCTAACCCCTTCTACTCTCCAGTTCCGTCCTCCATGTCTCCTAACACTGGTCCAATCTCTTCCCCTTCACCTTCCACAGTCCCTGCACCTCCCCCCAACTGGGAATTAAGTCTGCCAACCCCTAGTATGGATCCTCCCCAAGCAATAGAAACCACAGAAGGGCCCTACAATAATACCAGGTCAAAAACAAAACTCTTCCCCCTAAGAGAAGTTCCAATGGGTGGGGCAGTTGGAGGAGTAGGGTTTGTAAACACCCCTCTAACAGCTTCAGAAGTCAGGGGTTTCAAGAAGGAGCTAGGGAATCTCGTTGAAGATCCCGTGGGGATTGCCATTCAAATAGATCAATTTTTAGGCCCAAATATCTACACGTGGGGAGAGTTGAACTCCATCCTGAACATACTTTTCAATCCAGAAGAGGTGCGGCTGATTAGAACAGCAGGAATGCGTATTTGGGAGAGGGAGAATCGGATGGGTCTCCCAGGTGACCAGAAATTGCCAATAGTTGATCCAAGGTGGAACCCAAACAGGGAGGAAGATAGAAGGAATATGGAGGACAATAGAACTTTAATAATAAGGGGCATTAAAGTCAGTTCCCCGGAGTAACAACACCAAATTTGCCTTTGATGGAGCCCAAGAAAAAGATGAAACTCCAGCAGCATGGTTAAATAGGCTCAGAAAGAATTTCCAGCAGTACTCTAATTTAGATCTAGATAGCCCAGAAGGCCAAGTAGTTTTAAAGTTACAGTTTGTGACCAAATCTTGGCCAGATATAAGAAAGAAACTAGAAAAGATGGAAGATTGGCAAGAAAGAGGAATAAATGAATTGTTAGGAGAAGCCTTAAGGGTCTATCTGAGGAGAGATGGGGAAAAAATGAGAGCAAAAGCAAGGGTCATGGTAGCAGTGGCCAGAGAAAGTGTAAAAGATAGTAAGAATCCACAAGATGGGGGAAACCCGAAGCCCCCAGTGGGGAAAGGGAAAGTCTTGCCACCTTGGGGCACCCCTCAGAAGCCCGGAGAAACACGAAGGTGTTTCTACTGCGGGGAAGTAGGTCACTTGAAGCGACGTTGCCAGAAAATATCCTTTGATGAGGCAATTGCAAGGGAACAGGAGACATTAGAGAAATGGCTAAAAGGTGAGGGTGATGAGGACTAGGGGTGTCATGGGCTCTATGCATTAGGGGACCCGATGAAACATCACGAGGAGCCTATAGTAAAGTTTGAGGTTGTCTTGGTTTTGAAAGAAGACAGCTATCTGCTAAAAGAGAGGCAGGGCCTCTCTTGGAATGGATAATTCAAATCCCCTTCCCTCAAATTATTATAATTTAGAAAATTAAAACGGCTCTCAGGCAGAGATATGGGAATAGGAATAACAGTTCTTTACTAATAGGTATAACAGGGCAAACAGACAACAACAACTACAGCAATTAATAGCAAAAACAGAACCAGGGACCTTGACGGAGCTTGGTCCCACAAAACCCAGGGCAGTCTGGTCTCTGGGGGACTCCAAAGAAAAGGTACCAAGCTGGAACGGTGGGGAATCCCGGGCTGGTGGATCGGATGAAATTCGGAGCTCCGTTGGTGGTCACTGGAGGGCAGGGATGTCTGGCAGGGAGGCCAGTGCGGGCCCGCAGTGCAGTGCAGCTCTAAAACAACGCCGAGGCAGTGGGACAGGGCTGAGACAGCTCTAGCAGGGCAGCAAAAAGAGGAATCCGGATCTGGGCACACGAGCAGATGATAGTAGCTCTCTCTCTCCAGGATCAGATCCCAGTGGTGCCAGTGAGAAACTCACGCAGCAACGGCAGCCCGTCCGCTCCCGACGCAGACCACACCAAAAGTGAAGCTGCCCCCGCCCAGCCCCCGTCTTTCTCTCCCCCCCCCGCCCTCGGGGGGAAACTCCCGGAGACAAAGGGTGTAGCCAAGTGCCACCCTCCATGCTTTTGTTTTCACCTGAGCACTCATAAGTACCCGGCCATCAGTTGCCTTGCAACTCTTGGGAAAAAATTCTATAGGTGAAAAAGATAAACAAGTCTAACCCCCAACATTAATCCACCCCGAATTTTTTCCCATACTAACATATTACATTTGAATTTAAACTTCTAAAATATATACATACATGCACTACCTTAATTATATACATATATACATGCAGATATGGGTACAGATACAGTGGCATGGGTAGTTCACCCTAAAACAAGGTCTCCTTGAGGTATGCATCGGGTCTGTCCATCTTTTTGCATTACCCACCAAGTGCAACCTGGTCCCTGAGCAAAGACAACCCCACGGATGGGATTGTCTTTGGTGGAGGCAGAATTAACCCAAACAGTTTTTCCTAGCATACCTCTCATGTGTACCACTGGAACCTTATCCCCATCCATTGTTCTCAGGGGCTCAGACTGGGCTGGGCCTGCTCGGTTGCTGGAACCTCTGGTGTTCACTAACCATGTGGCCTTTGCTAAATTAATCTCCCAGTTCTTGAAAGACCCCCCACCCAGTGCCTTCAAGGTGGTTTTAAGCAGGCCATTGCATCGTTCAACTTTCCTGGCAGCTGGTGCAGTATAAGGGATGTGATATATCCATTCGATGCCATGTTCTCTAGCCCAGGTGTTTACAAGGCTGTTCTTGAAATGGGTCCCATTGTCTGACTCAATTCTCTCAGGGGTGCCATGTCTCCAAAGGACTTGTTTTTCAAGGCCCAGGATGGTATTCCGGGCAGTAGCATGGGGCACAGGATAGGTCTCCAGCCATCCAGTGCTGGCTTCTACCATGGTCAGCACATAGCGCTTGCCTTGGCGGGTCTGGGGAAGGGTGATGTAGTCAATCTGCCAGGCTTCCTCATACTTATATTTAGACCACCGTCCCCCATACCATAGGGGCTTTACCCGCTTGGCCTGTTTGATGGCAGCACATGTCTCACAGTCATGGATAACCTGGGAGATACTGTCCATGGTTAGATCCACCCCTCGGTCTCGTGCCCACTTATAGGTGGCATCTCTGCCTTGATGTCCTGAAGCATCATGGGCCCATCGAGCTAGGAACAGCTCTCCCTTGTGCTGCCAGTCTAAGTCTATCTTTGATACCTCTATCTTGGCAGCCTGATCTACTTGCTCGTTGTTTCGGTGCTCCTCATTAGCTCTGCTCTTGGGGACATGAGCATCTACATGGCGGACTTTCACAGGTAGCTTCTCTACCCGAGTGGCAATGTCCTTCCACTCATCAGCAGCCCAGATTGGTTTTCCCCGACGCTGCCAATTAGCCTTTTTCCACCTTTCCAGCCAACCCCACAGAGCATTGGCCACCATCCACGAATCAGTGTAGAGGTAGAGCTTTGGCCACTTCTCTCTTTCAGCAATGTCCAAGGCTAACTGAATGGCTTTGAGTTCAGCAAGTTGACTTGATCCATCTTCTCCTTCAGTGGCCTCAGCAACCTGTCGTGTGGGGCTCCATACAGCTGCCTTCCATTTCCGGTTCATGCCTACAATGCGACAGGAACCATCAGTGAAAAGAGCGTACTGTGTCTCTTCCACTGGCAGTTGGTTGTATGGTGGTGCTTCTTCAGCCCGTGTCACTTGTTCCTGCTCCTCTTCATCCATGAGAGCAAAGCTTTCACCTTCCGGCCAGTTGGTAATAACTTCCAAAATCCCAGGGCGGTTTGGGTTTCCAATACGGGCGCGCTGTGTGATGAGGGCAATCCATTTGCTCCATGTGGCGTCGGTGGCATGGTGGGTAGAGGGACCCTTTCCTTTAAACATCCATCCCAGCACAGGCAGTCGGGGTGCCAGGAGGAGTTGCGCCTCTGTACCAATCACCTCCGAGGCGGCTTGAACTCCTTCATAGGCGGCCAAGATTTCCTTCTCCGTGGGAGTATAATTGGCTTCAGACCCTCTGTAGCTTCAGCTCCAGAATCCCAGTGGTCGGCCTCGAGTCTCACCTGGCACCTTCTGCCATAGGCTCCAGGACAGGCCATTGTTCCCGGCTGCTGAGTAGAGCACATTCTTCACATCTGGTACTATCCTCACGGGGCCAAGGGCTACTGCATGAGTGATCTCCTGCTTGATCTGGGCAAAGGCTTGCTGCTGTTCAGGGCCCCAGTGGAAATCATTCTTCTTGCGGGTAACCAGGTAGAGAGGGCTCACAATCTGGCTGTACTCCGGAATGTGCATTCTCCAAAAGCCTATGGCACCTAGGAAAGCTTGTGTTTCCTTCTTGCTGGTCGGTGGAGACATTGCGGTGATCTTGTTAATTACTTCTGTGGGTATCTGGCGACGTCCATCTTGCCACTTTACCCCTAAGAACTCGATCTCTCGGGCAGGTCCCTTGACCTTGCTCTTCTTGATGGCAAAGCCGGCTTCCAGGAGAATTTGGATGATCTTCTCCCCTTTCTCAAACACTTCCATTGCCGTGTTCCCCCACACAATGATGTCATCGATGTACTGCAGATGTTCTGGAGCCTCTCCCTTTTCCAGTGCAGCCTGGATCAGTCCATGGCAGATGGTGGGACTGTGCTTCCACCCCTGGGGCAGTCGGTTCCAGGTGTACTGCACGCCCCTCCATGTGAACGCAAACTGAGGCCTGCACTCTGCAGCCAGAGGAATGGAGAAGAAGGCATTAGCAATGTCAATAGTGGCATACCACTTTGCTGCCTTGGACTCCAGCTCGTACTGGAGTTCCAGCATGTCCGGCACAGCAGCGCTCAGCGGTGGTGTCACTTCATTCAATGCACGATAGTCCACAGTCTCCATTCTCCATCAGACTTGCGCACAGGCCAGATGGGGCTGTTGAAGGGTGAGTGGGTTTTGCTTACCACCCCTTGGCTCTCCAGCTCCCGGATCATCTTGTGGATGGGGATCACGGCATCTCGATTGGTCCGATACTGCCGGCGGTGCACCGTCGAGGTGGCAACTGGTACTCGTTGTTCTTCTACCTTCAGGTGTCCTACTGCAGATGGGTTCTCTGACAGTCCAGGCAAGGTATTCAATTTCTTGATGCCCTCTGCCTCCACAGCAGCTATTCCAAAAGCCCATCTGAGTCCCTTAGGGTCTTTGTAATACCCATTCCAGAGGAAGTCAATGCCCAGGATACACGGGGCCTTTGGGCCGGTTGCAATCAGATGTTTCTGCCACTCTTTCTTGGTCAGGCTCACCTCGGCTTCCACCAGAGTCAGTTGCTGTGATCCACCTGTCACTCCAGCAATGGAAATGGGTTCTGCCCCCACATGTCCCGATGGCATCAGGGTACACTGCGCACCAGTATTTACCAAAGCTTCATATTTCTGTGGCTCTGATGTGCCAGGCCATCGAATCCACACAGTCCAAAAGACTCGGTTTTCCCGTGCCTCTTCCTGGCTAGAGTCAGGGCCCCTCTAGCACTGGTTATTATTCCCTTCCTGGGCATACATTGTAGAGGCTCCTTCAAGGGGATCTGACATATCATCTTCACTTCTATAATACTTGGTGGTTCGGTCATGGGAGGTCGAGGCTACTTTCATTTTAGTGGGACCCCCTCGGTTAGTGTTTCTCTCCTTGAGCTCACGCACCCGTGCTGCCAGGGCAGAAGTGGGTTTTCCATCCCACCTTCCCATGTCTTCCCCATGGTCACGCAAGAAAAACCACAGGTCAGCCCTTGGGGTGTACCCTCTCTCTCTAGCTGGAGGGCGTTGGGCTCTGGCTCTGGGGCCTGTGACTCGCACCGGTGCCGCATGGGAACTGTTCCTCCTCATCTCCTCCCTCATCTCACTCATCTCTTCTCTGAGTTCCTTAATCACAGCAGAGACCTGAGCCTGCACTGGGCCACTGATCATGCTCTCATAATTTCTGAACCTGTTGGCGACAGAACCCACTGTCTCTCGGTTGCTATCAGGATTGATCATTGCAATGAAGGTGGTGTATTGAGATGGCCCCTTACTTGCCAGGTTCCAGAACATCTGCCCTGTGCACCTGACCTTGTCAGGGTCATTGTCATGCTGTCCACCCCTCCCAAAGAGTACCTCTAATATTGCCACTTCCCTCAGCTGTTGGATCCCTTCCTCAAGGGTCTTCCAATGACTTCTATGATGGTGCTCCTGCATTCTGTCTCTGTGGACAAACCTCTCCCTTACACTCATTAGAAGTCGCTCCCAGAGGGGAAGGGGCCCTTGCTCCCTTACAAATACTTGATTCACTCTTGAGTCTTGGGTCAAGGGTCCCAAGTTTCTTGCCTCACCACCATCCAGTTGCACGCCTGTACCTATAAGGTCCCAAACCCGAAGTAACCAGGTTGTATAAGCCTCACGTCCCCGTCGTGCAATATCTTTTTGCAGATTACGTAGGCTTTCATAAGTCAGGGACTCGATGGTAATCTCAACCTCTGGTTCCCCTGTGGGCTGTGAGGGCCCTCCTTTCTTATCCTTATTACCTGGGTGCTCTGATTTCATCTTATACTTCTTTGTTTCTACAGGGGCAACTGCAGCTGGTTGTGACTGGTCCTGTGGTTCAGCTGGAACCTGGACGGTTGTAACCTCTGTGGGTTCCACTGCTGCACCATCGGATTCTCCCTTTTCAGGGCAAGGGGAGGGCTTCTCACCAGCTGGGGAAGTGTATTCTTTCAGCATCTGGCCCATCTCATGTATCTCTTTCACTAGAACCCCCACCCAACTGGGGTGGTTCATTTCTGGGGTGGGCTGCGGGGCAGGGTCAGGCAGTGGGCCAGCATCCCCAGTCTCTGGGGCAGTATCAGGCTCTATGGCAGCATTATCAGCCTCTGGGACAGTTTCAGGCCCTACAGCAGTATCTCTAGCCTCTGGGGCAGTGTCAGGCCCCACAGCAATATCCCTAGTCTGTGCAGTGCTCCAAATTGACCTCACCTTATCTTTGAAAGCTAAATAAGCTAGGATCATCAGCAACATTTGGTTAGTTTCTAGAGGAAATTTGAACTCTTCAAAAGCTGGTAGAGTAGGCATAAGGAACTGGCTAAAGGTCTGGAAAACTTCTCTCACTGTAATTTCCTCACAGAAAGTACCATTCTTAAAGTAACCCCAAATACACCCACTTAGTATGTGATAGCCATGTATTCACGTGCCTGCTGTCCAGAGCAAGTTAAAAATCAGTGAACTCCTCACCTTATCAGCCCATAAAACAAACTGAATAACAGCCACAGTAGCTTTTGTTATAGGGCTCATGTTTAGGTAAGGGCCTGCAAATGGGCAAAATAAAGCCACAACCACATGCCACCCGAATCAGGATAAGTTAGACCACATGGCGTTACCTATCAAGGTTTCTATATCCAGTGAACAAGAATGAACAAGAAATTAGGTCACTTAAGAACTGTTATTCCCTTTTTTCTCTCAATGCCCTCAAGCCCCACGTTTGGATGCCAAAATCTGTCTTGGTTTTGAAAGAAGACAGCTATCTGCTAAAAGAGAGGCAGGGCCTCTCTTGGGATGGATAATTCAAATCTTCTTCTCTCAAATTATTATAATTTAGAAAATTAAAACGGCTCTCAGGCAGAGATATGGGGATAGGAATAACAGTTCTTTACTAATAGGTATAACAGGGCAAACAGACAACAACAACTACAGCAATTAATAGCAAAAACAGAACCAGGGACCTTGACGGAGCTTGGTCCCACAAAACCCGGGGCAGTCTGGTCTCTGGGGGACTCCAAAGAAAAGGTACCAAGCTGGAACAGTGGGGAATCCCGGGCTGGTGGATCGGATGAAATTCGGAGCTCCGTCGGTGGTCACTGGAGGGCAGGGATGTCTGGCAGGGAGGCCAGTGCGGGCCCGCAGTGCAGCTCTAAAACAACGCCGAGGCAGTGGGACAGGGCTGAGACAGCTCTAGCAGGGCAGCAAAAAGAGGAATCCGGATCTGGGCACACGAGCAGATGATAGTAGCTCTCTCTCTCCAGGATCAGATCCCGGTGGTGCCAGTGAGAAACTCACGCAGCAACGGCAGCCCGTCCGCTCCCGACGCAGACCACACCAAAAGTGAAGCTGCCCCCCCCCATCCCCCGTCTTTCTCTCCCCCCCCCCGCTGTTGGGGGGAAACTCCCGGAGATAAAGGGTGTAGCCAAGTGCCACCCTCCATGCTTTTGTTTTCACCTGAGCACTCATAAGTACCCGGCCATCAGTTGCCTTGCAACTCTTGGGAAAAAATTCTATAGGTGAAAAAGATAAACAAGTCTAAACCCCAACAGAGGTGGGTCCCCATCATGAAGAGTTTGAATTTTTAGTAGACACTGGAGCAGACAAATCAAGCGTTAAGCAACTTCCAATTGGAACCGCAATTGGAAAACGAATGTGTGAAGTTTTAGGAGCAGAAGGGAGACCCTTCAAAGCTTCAGTTATAGAAAATGTAGAAGTCAAGGGAAACTCAAGGAGATGTGTCACTAATCTTATATACCTACCCAAACTAGACAGTGATCTACTCGGATGGGACCTGCAGGTTCAGCTGGGGGTAGGGATCTTTCCTAGAGAGGGTAAAATGGTGGTCCGAATGATGAGAATGACTACTGAAGACTTGAATGAGATCAAGCCAGAGGTATGGGCTGAAGAGGGGAAATATGGATATCTAGATATCCCACCCATAAAAATAGAGATGCAGGAGGGAACGTCCCCCATAAGGGTCAAACAATATCCTATTTCTGCAGAAGGCAAAAAGGGTCTAGCACCAATCATAACTCACCTACTAACAGAAGGAGTGTTAGAACCCTGTATGTCCCCCCACAACACCCCCATTCTAGCTGTGAAGAAAGCAGAGAATAAATTCAGGTTGGTGCAAGACCTAAGAGAAGTAAATGGAAAGACACTAACCAAGTACCCAGTGGTATCAAATCCCTACACTCTTCTAAGTAAAATACCCAGAGAACATACCTGCTTCACTGTAGTAGACCTGAAAGATGCGTTCTGGACCTGTCCCTTAGCCAAGGAGAGCCGGGATTGGTTCGCTTTTGAGTGGGAGTGCCCTAAAAGTCAGAGGAAGCAACAACTAAGATGGACACGCTTCCCCCAAGGGCTCACAGAGTCTCCGAATCTATTCGGACAAGCTCTAGAAGAGCTGTTAGGGCAATACACCCTTAAAGACAATGTGCAGATCTTGCAGTACGTTGATGATATGCTAATATCAGGGAAAGAGCAAGATAAAGTAAGAGTAACCAGCATTGAACTCCTAAACTTTTTAGGAGAAAAAGGTCTTAAAGTATCTAAAGACAAATTACAATTTGTAGAATCACAAGTCACCTATCTCGGACACATCATTGGAGAAGGGTGTAAGAAACGAAGCCCTGAGAGAATCTCAGGTATACTGTCCATCCCAGCTCCAACAACAAAGAGATGTAAGGAAACTGCTAGGCTTATTTGGGTACTGTAAGTTGTGGATAGAAAAATATTCACAAAGTGTTAAATTTCTCTATGAGAAATTAGTCCAGCCTGAACCCATAAAATGGACAGTTGAAGATGAGAAACAATTGGAAGATTTAAAAACCAAATTGTCTTCAGCTCCAGTGCTGAGTCTTCCCAACCTTAAAAAGAAGTTTGACTTATTCATCAATGCAGAGGGGGGAATCGCTTATGGGGTACTAACCCAAGAGTGGGGAGGGCACAAAAAGCCTGTAGCATACCTCTCGAAGCTCTTAGATCCAGTTAAAAGGGGGTGGCCAACTTGTCTTCAAGTTGTAGCAGCCGCAGCAATCCTTGTAGAAGAAGCACAGAAGCTGACACTACAAGGAAAAATCACTGCACATACGCCTCATGATCTTAGAGCAGTGTTAAGCCAGAAGGCTCAACAATGGTTAACTGACTCTAGGATCCTGAAATATGAGATAATTCTAACAAATGCTAGTGATCTAGAATTAGTCACATCCAAGAGCCTAAACCCTGCACAATTCCTCTCAGGAGAGCCCACACCAGAATTAGAGCACAACTGCTTAGAAGTCATAGACTTACAAACAAAAATGAGAGAAGACCTTGAAGATGTACCTCTACCATATGGGAGGGTGTTATTCACTGATGCATCATCTAAAGTATTAGAAGGGAAAAGAGTATCAGGCTATGCAATAGTCGAGAGCATGGAAAAAGAAAGCTTAAATGTCATAGAAAAAGAAAAATTACCCTCAAGTTGGTCTGCCCAATGCTGTGAGGTCTATGCCCTTAAGAGAGGATTAGACCTGTTAGAACAAGACTGAGGTACAATCTACACAGATTCGAGATATACCTTTGGGATAGTACATACATTTGGAAGGATATGGGAAGAAAGGGGATACCTAAATTCTAAGGGAAAGGATTTAATACATAAAGAACTAATCAAGTTAGTGCTAAGATCCCTTATGAAGCCCACTGAAATTGCAATAGTGCATGTCAAGGGACACCAGAAAGGGGATACCTTAGAAGTAAAAGGTAACCAATTAGCAGATCAAGCTGCCAAGTCAGTAGCCCAAAGCCTGGGGGAGCCAATAAAAATTTTTAACCTAAGTAACACACCTACCAGTGAAATAAGGGAACCAATATATGATGAGAATGAGCTAAGGGAAATAAAGAAATTAGGATTACATCAAGGAAAGCAAGGGGAATGGTTAACCCCAGATGGGAGGAAGTTTTTAAATAAAGCTCTAGCTCGGAAAATGCTAACAGAAATACACAATCTGACCCACTGGGGTACCCAAGGGCTATGTGATCACTTCCTAAGAGAACATCTATGCATTGGAGTATACAGTCTGGCAAAAGCAGTTACTGAGGGATGTTTGATATGCCAGAAAGTGAATCAAAAAGTAATGAGAAAAACCACACCGGGGGAAGGCAGATAGCATTGAAGCCCTTTCAAAATATACAAGTAGATTTTACTGAAATGCCCTCAGTACAAGGGTACAAACACCTACTTGTTATAGTCGATCACTTGACTCACTGGGTAGAAGCCTTCCCTACTAAGAAAGAAACAGCACAGGTGGTAATAAAAGTGCTATTAGAACACATCATCCCCCGGTATGGGCTAGTGAATAACATTGATTCAGACCAAGGCCCTCATTTTGTAGCCCAAATCTTACACGATGTCATCAAAGCCTTAGGAATCAAGTGGCAGTTACATACACCTTGGCATCCCCAAAGCTCAGGGAGAGTAGAGAGGATGAATAAAACCCTCAAAAATGTACTAACCAAATTAATAACAGAAACAGGGATGAATTGGCTCAGGTGTCTGCCCCTAGCTCTCCTACGAATCCGAGTCCGACCGAGGTCCGACATGGGGGCTTCACCGTATGAAATTATGTTTGGACTCCCCTTCTTACTAACCCCCTATAGTACTGGGGATTATTTAGAAGGAGAGGCAGCAACCCAAGAATATGTGAAAATAATTGGAAAGATCTTAAGAGAAGAGGGTATCTTCCTCAAACCTCCCCCTTAGATACAGACATGCATCAAATAAAACCAGGGGACTGGGTTTTAATTAAATCCTGGAATACCACCCCACTAATCCCTAAATTCGAAGGTCCATTCCAGGTCTTGCTCACTACCCACACCGCAGTGCGAACTCAAGAGAAAGGCTGGACCCACATTAGCAGAGTGAAAGGACCGTTACCACCCCCGAGTAACCCATCAGACTCAAACCCTGCAACCCCAACAGAGACTTCTTCTGAGTGGACTACCAGTCAAGATCCAGACACATTTAAGATAACTTTTAAGAAGAAACCAAAAAGCAGTTAAAGACAGTAAGAGACGGTAAAAGTAGCTACAAGTTGTTAACAGAAGACTGTTGTTAAGTTGTTATTATAAGTTGTTACAGTAAGTAATTATAAAAAGTTAATATAAAAGTGTTAAGTAATAACCAAAAGCTAAAATTTGACTACAAATCTCTCATAGAGCACACCCCAGAAGGACTAACCAAAAACTTGAAGAGAAGTGGGAACACACAAGAAAGAACTCCATAGATCCAGTCTAAGGACTCCCCGACCCAAGAGGCAAGACCAGGTGAGACCCAGAGATGGTTCATACTGGACTCTTGGGAGGACTGATAATAGTCCTATTGATGAGCAAATCCACAGAAGGAGCTTGCTCCAAATGCTACCATCCTATCTATGACGGGGAAAACCTACAGTCCTTAATAAGAGTTCACACACGTGTGAATCCCACATGCTTTGATAGGGCTCAATTATCTACCTGTCAGGAGGATGGGAAACAATATTGGATAGCAAGAAATGCTGCAACTTTCAAGCAGCGCCTAACTGGAGAGTGCCCTATCAGAGAGTGGTTTTGTTTTGAAGAGTTAAATAATTTAGAAGGAGTCGCAGATTTAATAAAAGAAAAACCACTAGCAGCAAAGAAAAATGAAATAGAAGAACCCCTCAGTAAAAACCTATTTATTGATCTAATCGAAAGAATTAGTCATGAGTTAAATATAACCAATTGTTGGGTATGTGGGAGCACACAAATGTCTGATGTATGGCCTTGGGAAGGGACAAGTTTAGCACCCTTAGACATCTTGAGATGGAAGTTGATGAAACGAGCCCCCTGGTAAAGGAGAAAAGAGAAAAGAACAATGGGACTTAAAATCTAAAGTAATTGGGGAAGAATGCATAAGAAGGACTGGGACGAGGTATAAAACATTTGTAGGAAGGATGGCTTGTAAGAGGTACTTAATAATAAAAGAGTTAAAACAGGAATAGATCCCCAAGGAACCTGATACATATTGGTCAATGGAGAAAAAGGAAACAAAGTGTGTTTACAATGAAGATTATGGTCTACATGAGTGTACTGACCAGGGAATCAACCCTTTCTGGGGAATCGGGGAGATATCCAAATATTGGGAACATCCATTTGACACATAGAACACATAATGGAGACCCCCAAAACACCTTTTTTGGATTTGTGGAGACAAAGCTTATACTCATCTCCCAGGGGATTGGGCAGGTAGCTGCACCATAGGAATTATTAAACCAGCATTTTTCCTACCTTCACAAGAATCAGAGAATCAGCTAGGCATACCCTTATATGACAACTTAAAAAGGGCTAATCGAAAAAGGAGGACAGTGATTGACATGGGTAGTACCCAAACGTGAGAAGGAAAAATTTGGACACCTGAGGAAATAGTAAAAACATATGGGCCAGCAACTTGGGCACAAGATGAGTCATGGGGGTACCGAACTCCAATTTACATGTTAAATAAAATCATCAGGTTGCAGGCAGTACTAGAAATAATATCAAACAAAACTGCCTTAGCTCTTGACCATATAAGTAACCAACTAGCACAGACAAGAGCGGTAGTTTATCAGAACAGGCTGGCAGTTGATTACTTATTGGCCAATGAAGGTGGCATCTGTGGAAAATTCAATTCCTCTGAATGCTGCCTCGAAATTGATGATAAGGGTAAAGTGATCAGAGATATTTCCAAAGAAATCCGGAAAATTGTAAGTACCCAAGAATGGAAGCCCTTAATTAATACAGACTGGTGCGATAACTTCTGGTCTTTTAAAGGAGCCTGGTGGAAAAAAGTAGTGTTCATTGCAGTAAGTGCCCTTGCCAGCCTCCTGCTCCTCCCCTGCCTACTCCTCTGCCTAATTCGAACTATAACTAGCTCAGTTCAAGCAAGTCTCCAAAAACCCATAAATATTATGTGATTAGAGCCCCAAGAAGAAGAATTGAGCACAGCAAAAAGAATTTATAACCAATATCAGAAATTAAGAAAGATATACTCCCACGAACCAGAAACAGCTAATTGATGCGGGCAAAGGCCCGATCAAAAAAATAGAGGGGGGACTGAAATGAATAAAACCAAAGAGACTCCAAGTTAATCACTGTTATGCATTATATATGTTGTATGTTGCATTGTGTCCCGGTTTGGAACAGATTAGGGGAAGAACCCCTAAAACAAACCTCCACCACCCCTCCCCCACCCCCAGACCTGGGTTCGGGAGGGAAGAAAAACTCCTTGGAGGGAAAGTGGAAAAACCTATTTATTAACAACACTCCCCACACAAAAAGGGAAAAAAAAAAAGAAAACAGGTACTGTGCGGAGAGAGGTGCCGAGCTTCTGTGTCGGGCCCTAGAAATTCCCAAACTTCCTCAGGTCAGGTCAGTCCAGAGCCGGTCCTAATCTTCGGGAAGGGGAAAGAAAAAAGGAAGAGGGAAAAACAAGCAAAGAATAGCGAGAATAGCAAGCAAACAGCAAGCACGCCAAAGCAGGTAGCAAGCAGAGCAAGCCGCAAGCCAAAAGTGAAAGTAAAAAGCCCGCAGCCGCTCCCCCCCCCCCAGCGAGGGCCCGCCCATCAGCCACAGTCCTCGCCGAAGGGGGAGAGAAAACAATTGCCAGACACAATAGAGCCCCACGATGTAGGATATAGAGTAGAAGTCGCCTGTCAACCCAGGACACATTGTTACGCTGTTTGCTGTTATATTTGAAGTTATAATGTCACATACCTGTTATTTCAAGTTGTTTGTGCCAGCACTGTACCCTGTGTTCCAAGTTGTATGTTCCCCTTTTCCCAAACCCCGGGTTTCCCCTTTCCCCTTTCCATCGGGTTAAGCCTTTGCCGCTCCCCGCCTGCTCGTCAGGCCACGAGACCCCGCCCAATATGGAAATCGAGTGGACCCCCTTAATGATCAGAAGCCCATTTAGCAGCAAATAGTCCCAAGACCAACGAGCCCACCCAAAACCAAGACTTATGGAAGACACTGCTGTGGGAAGAGGACATCCAGCTACCTGAAGAGGGTCTCCAACTTGTTGAAGTGTTCTCGCTGACCTAAAGGGTGACTGAAGGGAAAGACACCCCTAGACCGAGCCAGGCAGATTTGACTTCCTGGGAACCCCCGCGAGGCAAGGCAGGAATCCCGACCCTGCAGCGGGAGTGTAGGCCGCAGGATCGAATTACATCCTCCTCCTCAGCGGTGTCAGCAGTGCCCGAGGGAGCGGCGTCAGCGGCAAAGGCGGACCCCACCCTAATCCATCTAAAAGAGCTAATAAAGGCACAAAAGGAGTTAAAACCAATCTCCTGCCCTTTTTGTTTATTTCACTTTCCTCTCAGGGCTCTTGTCACGTGGATGGGTCTCTGAGACACACAGACCACATGGGGAGCGCTGATGGCGGTCGCCATGTGCTTCCTTCTTCTCCCCATAATCCCTTCTTCCCCCCAATCCCCCCCCAACTCCATATCTCTTGCCCAATCCCCTGCCCCACCCTTCCTCCCAGTGCCTCCCCCTCCCTCCAAGCGGCCAAGCGAATGGGGAGGGGGGAGGGTCCATGACAAACTCCAGTCCCAGTGCGGATGGTGGGGGAGATAGTGGGGGGCAACTCCCAGCCCGCAGCCACGGAGGGGGGAGTGGTCCTCCCGCAGCAAGAGGGCAGGGACAGCCTAACCTGGGACCCTGGGGGAGGAGAGGGGATCTGCCTGTTGTCGGACCCCGGGGGGGGGGGGGCAATACCCCCTGACTGCCTGGGTAATGGGGCAGCAGCAGGACTTTTAGCAACTCAGAATAATGATCATGAAGGCATACCATCTGTGGCACCTGTAGTATATGTAGGAAAGAGGCATGTTAGGAGAAATTATCAGCCTTTTTCCTATCAAGATAAAAAAAGAGCTGTGTAAAATGCAGAGACAATTTGGAAGATCCAGTGAAATTTTTAAGGAGGTGATTAAAGCAACTTTTAATTCAAGTGAAATGGTACCCAGTGACATCAAAGATTTATTCAGATGCCTGTTAACTCCCTCAGAGTATGATCTATGGGAAAGCTTGTGGAGAAAAGCTTTATGAACAGTATTACAGGAGATTCAACAAACTCCTGAACAGGCACAGGACAGTGATGATAATGATATAACACATGACCGTCTGTGTGGGGAAGGTGATTATAGCTGTCCTGAAGAGAAAACTCGACTGTTATCCAAGTCGGTTTTAGATAAGATCCGTAATGCTGCAGAAAAAAACATTTTATCAGATTCCAACAACTGAGGTTAAGGGCAGTTATGTTAACATTAAACAGTTTCCTTCAGAGAATTTCTTGCAGTTTGTGGATCGTCTGAGAACTCAAGTGGAAAGACAAGTGCAAGACCCAGCGGTGAAGGCAGAATTGATTAAGGAGATGGCTCAGAGGAATGCTAATGAGACCCGTTGTAGAATCATTCTTAGTCTTCCCCTAGACCCATCGCCTAGTCTTGCACAGATGATAGAAGCCTGTGCCAGGAAAGCAGAACTGTTCAGTGCACCTGAAAGGAATCCAGGACTGGCACACCCAAAGCCTGTGGCAGCTGCGGTACCAGGACCAAGGAGGCAACCAATGTCACCAGACCAGCTGCAGCACATCATCTGCCACTGCTGCAAAAAGCCAGGACACTTTGCCAAAGCCTGCCCACAAAACCAGAAACACAAGTCCAACAAACAAAAAAACTGAATTCTCAGAACTACCCTGAAATTCATACAATTCATACAATTAGTACAATTCATACAATTACGCACAGAGATATAAATTTACAGGAAACACACTGGCAAATGCCTCTCTCTTAGCAAAAAAGGGGGAGGGCAAGTCACAGGGTGTGGGGGTACAGAAAAATAAAAATGTCAAATGTTCAACTAACAAGGTATGGCAGCTGCGAGGCCGATATAGGCTCGTGACTACCAAAGGTTTTCATTTCAGATCTACTGATTGGACAGTAATTACAGTGGACCTGCAAAACAGTTCACAGGATCTGAAAGTTAAGCCCATGGAACCAAACAGTGAGTATTTCGTTATTGGGGACACAGCACACACACCATTGGAGATTGAGGTAGCTCCCATGACCATTAAGGGAAAGATAACAGGCCTCATGCTGTTGGCACGCTGCATGCACCCACCATTCTACCTGGTAGAGGGGCAAGTTCTTGCCCAGGCCATTCCTGTTCTGGCAGAGATCATAGCAGATGGAAAATCACTGGAAGTCTACTGGGCGGAGGTGGTGGGGGAGAACAAACCTTCTCTGGCATGTAACTTAGCCCGTAGGTCAGACTGCCTCCATGTGGAGGGGGTGCTTGACTTGGGGGCGGATGTTACCGTTATACCTGAGAGCATGTGGCCATCACATTGGGAGCTGCAACCTGTGGCAGGCAAACTTCAGGGCATAGGAAGAATCACAATGGCAAAAATCTCAAAAAACATAGTGCAAATTGAGGGACCTGATGGAAAATTGGCAAATGTCTGTCCATTTGTTGCAGAATATAAGGCTCCCTTGTGGGGGAGAGACACCATGTCACAATGGAGAGTCCAATTGGTCATTCCTAAGACACTCTAGGATTTTTGAAAATAGCCACTGTGGAGCACCCTACCCACAAACTAAAGTGTTCGGACAATACCCCAAGATGGGTAGCACAGTGGCCATTGAGTAAAGAGAAGCTCAAGGTGCTTGAGGAGCTCGTGGAGGAGCAGGTGGCTCAAGGCCACCTAGAAGAGACAACAAGCCCTTGGAATTTCCCAGTCTTTGTAATAAAGAAACTGGGAAAGGACAAGTGGAGGTTGCTCCATGACCTTCTAGAAATAAACAAAATTATAGAGGACATGGGACTACTCCAACCAGGGATGCCTTCTCCAACAATGCTCCCTCGAGATTGGCAATTGGCTGTTCTAGATATCAAAGATTGTTTCTTCCAAATTCCGCTACAACCAGAAGATGCCCCAAGGTTTGCATTCTCGGTTCCTACCATTAATCAAGAAGCCCCAATGAAGAGATATCACTGGCGAGTACTGCCACAAGGCCTTAAATCCAGTCCATTCATATGCCAACAGTACGTAGCCTCATTACTGTCATCAGTACGTGCCAAGAGAAAGGATGCTATCATCCTTCACTACATGGATGATGTTCTTGTGTGTGCCCCCAATGACTCTATACTCCAACACACGCTTGACCTAGTGGTTAAGGTTTTAACCTCTGCTGGATTTCAATTGCAGGAAGACAAAGTTCAAAGGATGCCACCTTGGAAATACCTGGGTCTGCAAATAATTGCAAGGACCATTGTTCCACAGAAATTGGAAGTTGAGTGCAATCCCAAAACCCTAGCAGATGTGCACTCCTTGTGTGGGTCTTTGAATTGGGTAAGACCCTGGCTAGGCCTCACAAATGAAGATCTAAAACCTCTCTTCAATTTATTGAAGGGGGAGAGGGAGCTGGTTTCTCCCAGGGAACTGACCCCAGAGGCAAAGACAGCAATCAAAAAGGTACAGAAGGCCTTATCAGAGAGGCAGGCTCATCGATGTGAGCCAAACATACCTTTCCAATTCATTGTTCTAGGAAAGCTGCCACATTTGCATGGTTTGATTTTTCAATGGATCGAGGGGCAGAGAGATTCACTCTTGATCATAGAGTGGGTCTTCCTCTCTCACCAAAGGTCCAAGACCATCACTGAGCCACAAGAGTTGATAGCTCAACTGATTCAGAAGGCAAGGGTGAGATTGTGTGAACTGGCTGGTTGTGACTTTACATGTATTCACCTTCTGGCCAAACTTTCTGAGGAGGGAAGGAACTCTCCTAAGAGATTGGCCAAAGAGATGTTTGAGCATTTACTCCAGAGCAATGCCGGTCTCCAATTATCTCTGGACAGCTACAGGGGACAAATATCAGTCCATGCCCCGTCTCACAAGTTGCTCAATGAGGAATTCCACCTCATTCCTCGTGAGAAGAGGAGTCGGAGACCACTCAAGGCTCTCACAGTGTTCACAGACACATCTGGGGCTTCCCACAAGTCGGTGATGACTTGGAGAAATTCTCAGACTCAGCATTGGGAAGTTGATGTTGAGTTTGTGGAAGGATCCCCCAAGTGGCTGAACTGGATGCAGTGGTAAGAGCCTTTGAGAAGTTCTCAGGACCAATTAATTTGGTAACAGACTCTGCTTACGTGGCGGGAGTAGTGTCCAGAGCAGAGCAGGCTGTGCTCGAAGAAATTTAGAATGAACATCTCTTCAGACTGCTTTCAAAGCTAATTTATTTAGTTTCTCATCGAGAACATCCATTCTATGTGATGCATGTAAGATCCCACACTGATTTTCCAGGTGAAATTGCAGAGGGGAATCATCAGGCAGATTCCCTTGCTGCACCGGTTGAAAAAGCACATCTCCCTGATGTCTTTCAACAGGCAAAGCTGAGTCACCAACAATACCATCAGAATGTGCCGGGTCTGATCCATCAGTTCCAGCTAACACGGAGTCAGGCTCGAGCCATTGTGGCCACCTGTCCTAACTGCCAGCTCCAAGCCATGCCATCGATGGGTATGGGAGTTAACCCCCGGGGCCTTGGCAGTTGTGAGGTATGGCAGACAGACATCACACACATTCCTAGTTTTGGACGCCTCAAATATGTTCATGTGAGCATTGACACACATTCAGGCGCAGTGTATGCCTCTGCCCATGCAGGAGAAAAGACTGATCATGCCAAAAAACACCTAGTGCAAGCTTTTTCAGTGTTGGGGATTCCAAAAGAAATCAAAACTGATAACGGCCCAGCATACGCGTCCAAGGAGTTCCTGGAATTTGTCCAGCAGTGGGGAGTGGAACATAAAACTGGCATCTCTCAATCCCCCACAGGTCAAGCTGTGGTTGAGTGAGCACATCAGACGCTCAAGCAGGTCCTGGCTAGACAGAGCAGTACAACTATGTGGATGTCTCCACATGAGAAACTTTGTAAAGCCATGTTTACCATTAATTTTCTGAATTGTTTATTTGAAAACATGAGTTCACCAGTGGTACGTCACTTTAACAGTGGCAATCAGTTCAAATTGTCTCAGCATCTACCGGTCATGATTAGGGATCCAGAAATTTGGGAAACCAAATGTCCCTATGAGCTCATGACCTGGGGTCGTGGCTATGCATGCGTGGCCACTCCCTCAGGCCCTTGGTGGATTCCCCAGAAGTGGGTGAAACCTTTTGTCCCCAAAAATCCAGCTCCAGCAGAAAGGGATAAGAGGCAAGTAGCCGTTGCCTCCAAAAGAAGACGCCATCGGATGGAAGAAAAAGAATCCTCCTAGATGTGGACTCCTTCCGACAGAAACAGAAACTTTTAACATGTTTTAAAAATGTTTGTTTTTCTTTTTAGAGAAAACCTACCTCACATTCAACCCTTTGATGAACCCCATACAAGTTGTCATCTTGTTAATGCTGAAGTCTGGCAGCTGCATGGATCGTCCCTCAGCTGCATCAAAACGTCTGGGTGACCCTGGCACAGACACTTCAGCAGGAAAACATATGCTTGTCCACTGCATCAACAGATAATCCTATGTCCACCTGTCTGGTAGGAGTTCCATTACAGGCTGGAGAATTTCCAGCAGGTTTAGACACACATAGGTCCAACGAAATTCCAGAGCCACACACCTTCCGACCATACAAAGGTCATCAGCAGAAAGCTGTGATGATCGTGAACCCCTTAGAGGAGTGGTTGCCAAGTTTGCCCAAGGTAGCTCAGGAACCCCAAGAATTAGAGTTATTTGGTTCCTCCCCTGCATCATTCTGCATGCATTTTTCTGTCTACCCAAAACCTCCTAGCATTAACAAGTAGCACAATATAAAACAATATCGTGGGGAGTTTTCTGCAAAAAGAAGGTGTCATCATATAAGCCATATTGATGCAGAAAACCCATCTCACTCAAGACCCAGAAGCCTCCCTAAAGGATTGTTCTTGATTTGTGGGGATTGGTCATGGGCAGGAATTTTGTCTTGGCTTTTAGGAGGGCCATGTACCATAGGGTGGTTGTCCGTTTTGACACCCAACCAAACTTTATTGGTGAATGGACTCACAAGAACAAATCAGCAAACAAAATTCAAAAGAGGAATGCTGACCAATTGGACCCAAATTGTAATTCTGAAATTTTTCATTGGGCTGGCCAAGTGAAAAAGAGTTTCTGTGTCCCTGTTCCTTCCGTGGGTGGCAGCAGCCAAAGCTCTAGGTGAATTGGGCCATCTAGAGTGCTGGGTGGTCAAACAGGCAAATTTGACGTCCACCACCATCAGCTCTCTCCTAGAAGACGAGGAAATTACCAGACAGGCCGCTCTCCAGAACCGCGCTGCTATAGATTATCTCTTGTTACGTCATGGACATGAGTGCCAGGAATTTGAAGGACTCTGTTGCTTGAACTTGACCTCGAAAGCTCCAAACATCCATGCTGCCCTTGGGAGCATGAACAGCTTGATCGGACAAGTGAAGCAAGAATTTGAGGGTTGGATCAAAGAACTGTTCAGGGGCTGGGGACTCACAGGATGGTGGACTTCTATAGTTAAAACAATTTTGTTACTTCTTGTTATTATTTTCCTTGTAACAATAGCGTTCGGGATCCTACGCTGTTTGATTTTCAAAGCTATCAATAGTCTCATACCTTCTACCTCAGAAGTCAACCACATAGAGTTGGCAAACCTAAAGCAGGCTGACTTCCCCACCAATTGTAAGTGGTGGGAAAATCCACATTCCGTGCAACCTAATGTCTCTCTTCTAACTTTCTTAAACAAAAAAGGGGGAGATGTTGTATTCCTCTGGGGAATGGTTTTTCCCCCCAGAGACCCTCTGAAGCCTGCACCGTGTAGTTTAACCCTTCCTCCCTATCTTTCCTACTCCTGACCCTTATTGGCCCAGGCCAATTATCTTTCCTCAGCCAAAAACTAGATAAGCCCCTGTTTCTTCCTTGTTCTCTCTCCCTGGAACCCCTTTGAGAATAAAGCCTTGGACTGAAGCTAGGGGTGAGAGCCTCTTTTGAAATCTTTTATTCTGTCCCCCAGAAATATTTTCCCTAAAGCCCCTAAGTACTGAGCTAGCCAGAGCCTGGGGGGCAGGCAGAGGGAGAATACTTCAGTGTTCCATGAGAAGATGCAGTGGCAATGGGACTGAAGAGTTGCTGTTCTTTGCTGCATCAAGTGTTTACAAATTTATCTTGATAAGTTTTAAGATATTTATATTTATATGCATTTTATATAGGTTTGTTGCAAGCAATATTTTAAGATGTTTGTATTTTCTCTCTGGTTGCCACTGTGGGTAGAGAAGATTGCTATCTCAATTTAGATTTGGAAGGTCACATAGGATTTCATATGATTATGGAATTAAATTTGTGTCTGACTCACACCCCTGAGGCAATCCAGACTGTCATGTAGTAGAATTTTTACTGAATGTAATTTTCCCATGGTGCCCACTGACCTTTTCCTCTTTCCCTGGTACGGGTTCTGGGAATCCCCTTAAAACCTTATTGGTGGGAGGATTAAATTTGTCCCAAATCAGGACAGGGTGGTAATCTGGAAGATGTATATTTGTTTGAGTTATAACGATACCTGGATCTTTAAGATTATGGACTCCAAAAGGCAAGGCGGCCTAACTATTGAAAATTGGCTTATCCTTAAAGTTTGTATTTTTTGACAAGGATTAAAATACAGTACAGTATAAATAAGCAATAGAGAATTTTAAATTGAATTTGCCATGCTATTTTGGAGCTCAGTCTGCAAGTCCAGCAAGTATCAAAACTAGTTTAAGAAAATTGTCTAACATTTTGAGATATTATTAATGAATGAGCAAGGAATATGTAAAATAGTAGACCTCACCGAAGAAGGATATGGCATCAAGAAACACAAAGTAAATGACGGATCAATCTGCTGGACTCTTTGGTCACTGCAACCAAAAGACTGGTTTCATGAACTTTCCCCCCGCATCCTGGTTTGCATTGCACCTTGCCCATAATTTTAGAGACTTATGGGGTGGGGACTGATGACTTGCATAGAGCAAAATTTTTATATTAACTAGACTTATGATTTTGGTTATTGAAATAACAGTTGTCCATTATATGATTTCCTGTATACTTTCCTCTTCTTTCCTTCCTCCTCTGTCTGCTAGATTAGGATCTCACGGTAGCCATGAGAGGAAAGGTACTGATGCCTTAGCTTTTATATTTTCAGATTCTGTGCTACCTAGGGATGAAGCCTCCTATTGGGAACTGTACTAAGCTCCCTCTATGGAGCAGTTAGACAAAACAAATTCATTTCTGCTTAAAGACCAAGGACAACTTTCAGCCCACGAACACAAACAACGATAGAAAGAGGGGTGGAACAAGAAGAATGGGACCTCATGGCCTGGGGCTGTAATTGGACAATTGGACCCCAATATGCAAATAGACCTAAACTTATAAAATGGCAAAATCTCGTGACTGCGGGGCCATCTATGTTATCACTCTCAGCCCACCCTGGGTGCAGCCTTGTGTAGGCTTCTGTAATGCCCAGGGTGGATCCTGGAGACCTTTTAATAAATCCTGATTTTATTCTCCTGTTTTGCCTAGCCTCTGTTTCAGGTTAGCCTTCCCAAGGCAACAGTACCAACATTGTGGTCTTGGTCAATGTCTTAAGCCATGGGGTGGTGTGAGAGACTGGAAGGAATACTGACTCGAAACATTTCAGGCCCATGTGTGTGGGGGAAGGGACAAGTCAGGCCTTGCTCTGGTGAGGCAATGCCCTGCTTCACACACACACACACAACCCCCCTCCCCTGAGCCTTTATCCCAGCCCCACAGTGGCCACCAATCACTAGCACACCAGAGGCAATGCTCCACAACCTGCCTCTAGAGCTCTTAAGTGGCCAGATGACTGAAAATCCCACCTGGGGGAAGGACCCAGTAACAGCTAAAGGATACAAGGCCAGGATACAAGGTAAACATGTGTCTTGACCCTACCTCCTCTTGAATTGCTATCAGCTGAGACACTACTGGAACCAGGAGTGGTAGCTAAATTTGTTCTTTTCTATATAATTTCTCTCCTTCTCTTTCTTCTTGTTCTAATTCCCTCTTATCAGAGTCTTGAGTAACTTAAAATTGGATGGGCTTGGAGTTTGCTAAGTTGAATGGGCTAAGTTAATGCTTTGAGAAATGCTTTCTGTTGATTGACTGCTGCTCAAAATTTTTTTGCCAAGGTGCTCAGATTTTCTAAAGTTACCAGTAAAGGTTTTTGTCATTTTGACCTCTTGAGAATATATTGTCTGTATTTCTTCTGAGCATCTAACTCAGAGTACATAAAAAACCATAAGGCCTTTAAAGTGTCTTGTCAAGCGAGTTTTGGGGCCTTATACATCTACCTGTTCTGGGTGGCCATCAGTTGGGCTGGCCGCCTGGCTTTTTGCTGCTGCGCATGTACAAATCACCACTGAATGGATTTTGTCTGTTGCCAGTTGACGCGTGTTCCCTGGCTCACTGGGAAACGGCTTCCCAGCTGACCTGGCAGCCCTGGCAGGGAACCGCCCCAGCCTCGGTTAGAGTTGCAAGCGGACCGGCTACTCTCCCCCGGTGGGTAAGGCCGTACGGCGACGGAGCGCTGGTGAGTGAGGCGATGACGAGGTAAGAAGAAGGAGGCCTCGTGGCAAGATGGTTTATTGTCACCTGCTCTGCATGCAGGCGAGCCACAGAGTCCCTCTGCGAGGGGCGGTGTTATTGCTTATAAGGGACCAGGAGAAGGGGGCGGACACGAGGGAAAACCAATCAGGGGAGTGGGGATGGCACACAGACAACGAATAGGAAATGAGGGGTGGGGGATTTCTCAGCCTGCTCCAATCCGGGACCGAATCTCTCCGAAGACTCTGGAAAGAGGGGAGAGGCCTCCCGGAGAGTGACAGACTGTGGGGAACAAAGGTAGGGGATTTCCAAGGTGGGAGATATACTAAATGGGGAGAAATACAGGGGGGAACTAAGGAAAAACCATTACAGAACTTACATATGAAAAATAGGTAAAAACAAAACATGAAAATACAAAGCACACCGCAACAGCCAGTCAATCTAGCTGCTGTTGATAGGTATTTTTTTGTGACGTATGTCTGTAGAAGGTAATAAAAGCTTTGAGCAGCAGTTGCACAATAAAGATTTGTCATGAGGATATCACCTCCATCTTGCACATCTTACAGAGGGGAAATAGTTCTGCAAGTTCAAATGTTATCTCCCTGGAGTGCAAGGACGTGTAATATTTCAGCCTGTTAAGAGCATTCCATAGTAAGATAGTGATTTGCCTGTTCATTTGAAACGTGACGCTGGAAGTGCTTAGCAGTCTCACGCATCTTGTGGGAAGCAGTCTTAGCTCTGGCAGTGGCACACAAACATACAGAAAGCCTGTGTAGGCTGCTGCTAAAACTGTAGAAGATACTGTATATGAGGCCTACAGGCATGCTGTCCAAGGGTGGTTTCAGCATGGTGCACTGTGTTGGAAGCATCCACCTACTGTTGAAGTGCTTTGTGATACGGCCCAATTAATATCCCTTTTCTAGTGAGGGATAAGGTAGGAGAAAACAATGGATCTGTCTGGCAGCTGTGGTGCTTCCATAGCACAGTGGAATCTCTCTTTTGTCAATTTGGGTCAGCTGTCCCGGCTCTGTCCCTTCCCAAGCTCTTGCCCACCCCCAGCTTTCTGGACTGTGTGGATGGGAGTGGTTGAAGGGACAGCCTCCACACTGTGGGAGCAGTGCTCCACAGTAGCTGAAATACTGGTGTATTATCAACACTCTCCTAGCTACAACTGCAAAGCAGAGCACTATGAGGACTGCTATAAGGAAAGTTATCTCCATCACAGCCAGACCCAAACCAAAACTACATTGCAGTGAGACAGTAAACTTCAGCCTGCTTTACCAGCTATTAAACAAGGGAGGTAAAGGCAGTCCATTGTTGCCCTTGAACACTGTTACTGAAGTATGTAAAGCACCCACTAAAAGGCATCTTCATATCTTTGATAGCCCCAGGCAATCAGGTGAAGTTTGCTGAAGCGTGTGTGTAAGTAATCCAAGGACTTCACCTTTATTTAATAGTACCAGGGAGGAGATGAAAATGATTTACCTAAAGTAGATGGAAACTGCACTAGTGCAATGTCTGCTTACTGAATGACTGAGGTAGGTAACATGTATTGATCTGTCTGTGTAAACTCCCTAAGGTATCTAGAAGGTATTCCCGCTTCATGGGAACAGAGGAATATTGGAGAAGCTCAGTATGGCTTATACATTCTGAAAGACTAGATGATTGCCATAGGTTTTAGAGAAAAAAAGGTACTGAGCAAGCCATTGATACCTGGTGTCAGGTATGGGATCTCTCAGCCTTGAGGGGTAACCTTGAGAGGTGTCCCTACTCGAGGACAGATCACTGCTGTGCAGCCAGCTACTATGGAGAGAGAGCTCAACAGAACCTGATGGCTGCACATATTGATAACGTCAAGTGGTTGACTTGTAGTCAGATTTTCTGCTGTGTTCATGCAGTTTTGGCCACTTATCAGCCCAGCCTCCAGCCAAACCAGTTTGTTGACTTTGGTGCTGGATTCTTGCTGATAGCCTCAAACAGTAGTGTTAATTTTGGATAATCCTACTGGTTGATCATCTGCCTGGACCAAAGTTCACTTAGATCAAACAGGAGTTGACACCAGGTTTTTCCTAGCAATGACCCCAGAGCTCAGAGAGCAGTAGTCAAAGGCATGGGTGCCCAGGGCCATTCTTCTCAGTCTTGTTGCTGAGGGGAAAGGGCAGGAGGACGAGGGCTCTGATAACACAGGTCAATAAATGGCTGCAGAGGTGGTGATGGCAACAGGGTTCTATGAACATGGGACTCTGTGGATCAGCATCTGCTTGGGAGAGAGGGGCTCTGCCTCACTAAGTGGAGTAAAGGTGTTTTTGCCAGAAGGATAGCTGACTTCATTAGGAGGGCTTTAAACTAAGAGTGAGGGCAGAGGAAGGGAGAAGAAGAGAGTAACCAGCTGCCCTGTGAGGGAGTGACAGATACAGTCAATGAGCAAAGGGCAGGGCAAGAGCTCTAGTACCTTGAAGTCCCCCTTAGCATCTGAAGGTACCAGTGGATCTCATAGCTGCAAGCGTGCCAAACAGGAAGATCTCCTTGGACAAGTAACTGTTACAAGAGGAGCCCAACAGGCAGCACAGTGTCTGGGAAGGCAAGCAGAAGATCGATGCATGGTATTGTATGCTGTCCCAGGCTGAGCGATGGCCTGCCTTCAGGCTGTGCAAGAGGAAGGCAAGCCGGACTCCAACCTCAAGCTGACTGACCGAAGTAACTCCTGAGATGACCTCTGTGCTCAGGGTAGAAAGAAGTGATATTGGGAACTTATAACTAAATTTAAACAGATTATAATTTGCTGTGTAATCAAGTGTGTTAAAAACAGATAATCCTTTGCCATACAAAAACAGGACCTTGCTCATTTGTTTAAGACTGATAAGCAGAAACCAGTGCTCAAAAACTGGAAAAAACTAGATTTGTAGTTTAGACTATGCCCAGGAGCCTTAGAGGACAGCGAGAGTCCAAGAGGGCCTGCTCAAAGACCGGATTCATCCAGTGGACACCTGAGGAAGACTATTTTACTTCATCCAGTGACCCCCGAAAGAGACCATCAGGAGACAATGCAAAAGCACAGACCGACAAAAGTTGATTAACATACGAAGCGAGAGTAGGGGGGATAGGTTCTGAATATGTGTAGGCGATGTTGAAACTTTCATAAATATGTATGAGTTTAAGTGTATTTGAACAGAGCGCCTGCTCTGTCCGGTAGTTATCCTAGTTATCCCCCTTGCGTCCGGGCACCAAGTAAGGCATACCTACTTCATTACCTTTGGTTGTGGAGTCTTTGTTCCACTTCAGTTTGGCAAGCCAGGCAGGAGATTCTCTGCCCACCTGCAGGACCAGCCGTGAAGCAGACATCTCAGGCGTGCCCTGAGCATTTTACTCGGAGGGATCTCCTATCCCAGCTGATCACTGCAGGGCAGAGAATGATTCCTGGTGGCTGCAGACAAAATGGTATATTTTAAAAACAAAGTCGTAGGGGATGCCCACACTTGGCTGAGGGTGCTGGTAAATCGCTCAGAGACGTCTAGCATACAGCATAGTCCCCGTATAGGAAGGAGCGTACCTATAGGCTAGTTGAGGATTTTGCTGGCCGATAAAGTGGCCGCTAGGGGTCTTGAGAGGAGATTGAGCAAAATCCGGGGTCACTGCTGCATCCCAGCATTGGGAGCCAGGACAGATCTGCTAATGATTGTAATAAGAAGTGGGAGAAGGGTAAGCAGCCCCTTTTAAATGGTTACTTGGATAATATTCGCAGCTGCTGGAGGGATACTAACTGGAATAATAATTGGATGTTTAATTTGTAAATGCCTGAGTATTTTATGCTAAGTTTTAAAACGTTTCACAATTGTGTGTGCACACACATTTGAGACCCAGCATTGCTGTGAAATGAGTGAGGAGTCCCAGTCTGTGGTTTTGTGACCTCGCGAAGGGAATGGCTAGAGACAGACAAAGTGTTTAAAATGTTTTGTATGATGTGTCCAGTACTGCAAACAATTTTAACATTGGGAAACTGTGGATCCAAGATTGTAACCAACAACATATTAAGCTAGCTTTGAATGTGTATCTGTATATGTTAATAGCTGGGAAGAAAACTGGGATAAGACAATAATAAAGTGTACAAAAGGTCATCTGGGAACTAAGGGCAACAAAAAAAACACCAAAGGGGACAAAAAGGATGGGGAAAGGCTAGACCAAAGAGGTCCCATTGAAAAGCCCTTTAGGCTGCATATTAATGCATTGGAAAGGTATAGTTGGCTCAGGAGGCACAGAGAATAAAAGAACTCTCATTGAACATTGCAACCAGTAGTGGCCATTGTACAAATTAGGGGAGGAGGCCAAATGGCCACTGAATGGAACAATAGATTATAGCACTATTTTGCAGTTAATATTGTTTTTAAGGAGGGGGGAAAAATGGGATGAAGCGTCATATGTGGATATGCTTTTCACCCTCTGAAACCACCCCGAGTGGCAAAGAGACTGTGGGATTGTGCCACCACAAGACCCTCTTGTACTCACTCTTGAGAGAGAAAAAACAAAAAAATTTAGAAGTAAATTGAAACAGATTTGCTAAGCATGCGATATTGGCCAATGGTGCACTAGAATAGATAAAATCCACCAGGCACCAGAACAGGAACTAACTGATCTGTTACTCCCCCTTGACCACAGGAACAAGATGCAGACTCACACGGGACCCTCATCCCCCTAGGCAGCCCCATGTCTTCCTGCACCAGGAATACGTCAGCTCCAGTGGTAGTGCAGGCACCTCTCTGAGAGGCAGTAGGACCTGAGGGAGGGACGATGCTAATTAAGGTACCTTTTCCTACCACCGATTTAGAGGCATGGAAGAGGGTTGCCAGAGACTACTGGAATGATCCAGTAAGTGTATTCAAACACTTCCAGTTTATAGTAAAACAACACAATCCTAATTGGAATGACATGCAGCTATTATTAGAATATATGACTGAAACAGAAAAACAATTAATTCTAAAAACTGAGAGAGATTTGGCTGAGGATTATTATAAAACCATGGGGGAAGATGTTAAAGAATACCACCCCTTCCAAGATCCAAAATGGGATACAAATAGGTCTGCAGAAATAGAAAAATTACAGGCATACCAGGGGTGGATCTCAAAAGGAATGAAAAGGGCCATTCCTAAAACTATAGATTGATCAGCGTTATACACAATCAAAGTCCCTCTGAGTCACCATTTAAATTCCTGGATCGACTGAAGGATGTGATGAGCTGCAATACACTGTCATGGTTTTGAAAAGACAGGTATCTGCTAAAGAGGGGCAGGGCCTCTCTTGGAATGGATGATTCAAATCCCCTCCCCTCAAATTATTATAATTTAGAAAAATTAAAATGGCTTTCAGGCAAAGATATGGGGATAGGAATAACAGTTCTTTACTAATATGTATAATAAAGCAAACAAACAACAACAATTACAGCATTAATAGTGAACAGAACCAGGGACCTTGAGGGCAGCTTTGTTTCACAAAACCCAGGGCAGTGCAATCTCTTGGGACTCCGAAAACCACCAAGCTGGAACGGTGAGGGATCCCAGGCTGGTGGATTGGATATATCCGGAGCTCCGTCGGTGGTCACTGGGAGGGCAGGGTTGTCCCGGCAGTACGGGGCAGTGCAGGGCCACAGCGTAGCAGAAAAAGCCTCAAAGCAGCGCCAAGAAAGCAGCGGCGGTGGGACAGGGCTGGGCCAGCTCCAGCAGGGCAGCAGGAGGAGAGTTCAGGATTTCCTGGGCACATGAGCAGAATGATGGTAGCTTTCCTCAGGATCGGACCCGGTGGTGCCAGTGAAACTCCTCCCGCAACAAGCAGCAGCCTGACTGTCCTCTCTCCGATGACGAGAGCAAGAGAGCGAAGCTGCCCCCAGCCCCGTCTTTTTTCCTGCCCCCAAAACCTCGCATCACCTTCCCCCTCTGAGAGAAACTCCCGGAGACAAAAGAAAGAGTGTAGCCAATTGCTATGCTGCATCCTTTTGTCCCACCTGAGTATCTAAAAGTACCCAGCAGTTAGTTGCCCAGCAACTCCTGGGAAAAAAATTCCATAGGTAAAAAAACAAAACAAGAAACAAACCTAACCCCCAACATACACCATTGGACCCTGGGTCAGAGGTAGGAATACAACAATTAATTTCTTTGTTCCTGGGCCAGTCTACAGGAGATATTAGGTGTGAGCTTTAAAAGCTGCATCCTACAGAAAGCAGAAACCTAGAAGTGTTGCTGGATGAAGTGTGGAGAGTGTTTAGTAACAGGGAAGAAAAGTACAAGCAAGGACAAGGAAAGGTGGCGGCAGTCACCAGGGAGGAGGGAAAAACAAAACCCAAACAAGGACCGCCCCAACTAGGCAAGGCCCAATGTGTGTTATGCAAAAAGTTTGGCCACTGGAAAAACGAATGTCTGGAAAACCTAAAGGATAAAGAGAACCAGAGGAGGAGGATAGTGGCTCCTGTAGAGGAAGACTGATGGGGACCTGGAGACTCCACCCTAGCAAACGCCCTGGTTATAATGAAGCTAGGGAAAGAGCAAAAGAAGGTAAAATTTTTGGTTGACACAAGGGCAACATACTTGGTTTTGAACCAAGCTTTGATGCCTCTGGGAAATGATTATATCATAGTAAAAGGTGCAACTGGCCAAAGCGAAAAGGCGTACTTTTGTGAACCTCTGAGATATAAACTGAGAAAATGATGGGGCATCCACCAATTTCTGTATATGCCTTATTCCCTGAGGGCACTTTTGGAAAGAGATTTATTAGAGCAATTTGGGGCAGTAATTAAATTTAAAAAGGGGGAAATTACTCTGAAGGTAAATGATCAGCAGTATATACAAATAATGAGCTTATCCCTAGCTAGTGTTCCTACAGAGGAAAAAATCAGCGAAAAAATCATGGACCAGGTATACCCCGGAGTATGGGCCACTGATGTTCCTGGGACAGCAAAAATGCTCCACCTGTTGAGGTCAAACTCAAAGAGGGACAGCAGTCGATGAGAATCAAACAGCATCTCCTGAAAAGGGAAGACAGAAAGAATGAAAGAATTCGACCAGTGATAGAAAAATTTTTACAACTGGGATTGCTAAAGGACTGTGAATCCGATTTTAATACTCCCATATTACCTGTCCGTAAACCTGATGAGTCATATTGAGTGGTCCAGGACTTATGAGCTGTAAATAAAATAATTGAGGACCTCTATCCCATGGTGGCAAACCCATACACCTTGTTGACTGTATTGACACCTGAACTAACCTGGTTTACTGTTTTAGACCTGAAAGATGCCTTCTTTTGCCTCCCTTTCCATAAAGCCAGCCAGAAAATATTTGCATTCAAATGGGAGAATCCCAAAAGCGGGTGTAAGACCCAGTTTACTTGGACAGTGTTACCCCAAGGATATAAGAACAGCTCCACTATATTTGGCAATCAACTAGCAAAAGATCTCGAGTCCTGGGAGGCTCCATCTGAAGAAGGGAAGCTGTTACAATATGTAGATGATATCCTGATTGCCACCAGGACAAAGAATGCTTGTCTGACCTGGATGGGGAGTCTGCTAAACTTCTTAGGGCTTCAAGGATATCAATTGTCTAAGAAGAAGGCCCAAGTAATGCAGTAGGAGGTAATTTATCTGGGATATGAGATCAGTGCTAAACAAAGAACTTTGGGACAAGCCCGAAAAGAAGCAATATGCCAAACCCCTAGACCACAAAGAATGAAAGAGTTACAAACTTTTTTTGGGAATGACTGGGTGATGTCGGCTATGAATGTACAACTATGGACTGCTGGTTAAACCCCTATATGTGCTGACAATCACTGAACAAAAACACCTTCAATGGAATAAAGAAGCTATACAAGCCTTTGAGTCACTTAAAAAGGCTCTGATCTGTTGCCATGTGTAATTTTGTGTTTTAATACCCTATGGTTTATTCCTTTTCCCCTCCTCGTGGTGGTGGTTTAGCCTGGGTTGTGTCCACCCATTGGGTTGTCAGTCTTCTCTGATACCTACCCCTCCTCCTGAATGTTCCCTGTCAATCCTCCCTGGTACCGGCCCCTGCCTGGACAGCCCCTTGGGGAATCCCCTATTCTTTGAAGCTCCATTGGTTTGTTTGCATAAACCTCCTTATATTAGCCTTCCCATTGACTTTATGTTTTGTAAACTTCACTTTGTGCCCCTCCCCAGTCTTCTCCCTATTGGCCCCTTGACCCTAAACCCCTCCCTGATTCTTCCCCTTAAAACCCACGGGCATGCCTCTGGTCCCTTTGTCTTCACCTCTCCACTGCACTCGAGTTATAATAAAGAAATCTTGGACTGCATGTGAAGCCCACATAGTTCCTTTTACACTGACCAGCGGCAACCGCTTAGGACTCTAGGACCCCGGGGGTTGTGTCGTGCCTCTGCAAAGTGCCTTATCACCAGGCATGTGACGACACTGATGTCAGCTCCAGCCTTGGCACTCCCAAATGTGAGTAGACCATTTTTTCTCTTTTCTCATGAGAAGCAGGGGTTTTCTCTAGGAATATTAGCACAAGATCTGGGCCTGTATCACTGAGCAGTGGCTTACTTGTCCAAACAATTGGACTCAACTGTGAAAGGTTGGCCCAGATGTTTGCGAGCAGTAGCAGCTGTGGTACTAAACATCCAGGAGGCCCAAAAATTTACTGTGGGCCAGAAAATGACTGTGTTAGTATCCCATACATTATCTGCAGCACTAGAGATGAAAGGTGTGCATTGGCTTTCCCCACAAAGATTTTTGAAATACCAGGCTACAACAGTAAAGCAAGACGATATGGAGACTGTAGTAACTAACATTGTCAATCCAGCCTCTTTCCTCAGCGGAAATACAGTGCATCATGACTGTCTAGAAACCATCGAAGCAACAAATTCGAGCTGTCCAGACTTGAAAGATAGCCCTATAGAGAACATGAAAGGGATGATGAGTTGATCTGTGAGTTTGAAAAAATGGGGTTTTAAACTTGTATAATATTAATGGCCCCTCATATCTTCCCATCCCACTCTCTCAGTTTATACTAAGTAGAAGGGGAGTGGGAAGAAAGAGGGAATAAAGGTATAACAAACTAAAAAGAGATAACAATACAACAACTTAAAGAGGGATAACAGTGCAACACAATCTGCAAGTAAAAACCTAACAGAGAGTCTGACCATTCTAGTAGGTAAAGCAGTGGAGGGTCATCTTCCTTTTTGATGAATATCTGCGTTTATACTTCTTTTCCTTCTTCTCCTCCAAGCCACCAGAGCCAGGTCTTTTTGCTGTCTCTGAGGTTCGGGAGAAGTGTCTCTAGATGCTGCATTTGGCGGTTCAATGTACGGGTTGATGTTTTTGCCTGGAATCTATCTTGGGCCGAATCCTGTAGATACACAAGCATACTCTCTCCCCCAAGTTATTAATGGAAAGGGGTCCATTATTTGCTTGGATTTGGGGTCTTTGATCAGCACAGGGGGTTTCTTACAGCTGAGCTCTGCTGGTGTTGGAGAAGTGCTGGACATGAGTCATGCAGGAACCAGGTGGGGCTTCTTCCATCGTTGAGTGGCTGATTAAAAGAACGCTGAACAGGTGCATTCCTTGCACTTGTGAGTCATGCAGGAACCAAGTGGGGCTGCTTCTGTCGTTGAGTAGCAGGCTGATTAAAAGAGGCCTCTAAGGAGCACAGCGACCCAGAGTGCAACGAACAGGAGCGAGCAAACAGGGGCATGGCACGACAGTTTGCACAGCAGTTCACGCAGACAGGGCAAGCAGGCAGGGTTGAAGGTTTTCTTGTTAGTAAGGTTTGCTGTGTATTGTTTGCGGTGTTTCTGTCGGATGGTTGGTTTTGGGGTTTTTGTTAGTAATAGTTTTTACACGATCCAAAACTGTAGTTAGTACAAGTGCATGTAATGAAATGGAACCCTCCAAAAAGGATGCATCTGTACAGACCCATTCCTGTGTGGAGTGTTTGAGCTTATAGGTGGTTTCAAGGGGCGCTGCGGAGGAAACCTGCCTGCTGTGTAAACAGGTGAACAATCTCCTTTTACTGGTGGCCGAGCTTAGGGAGGAAGTTGAAATACTAAGGAGTATTAGGGAAAGTGAAAGGGAAACAGATTGGAGTTCTGCCCTCCCATCCTTGATGGGGGCCCACCAGGAGTCAGAGGACTCCTATGCCTCCCACTGTCAGGCAATAGAAGGACACCTGGTAGATGAAGGGGAGTGGAAATGGGTCCCTGCTTGGGGAGGGAATAATAAAAATTTCTCCTGACCCCCATCCCCTAGCCAGGTGTCACTTCAGAATAGGTATGAGATCCTGGATCTAGAGAGTCAGCCAGACGATTTAGAAGAAAATGATCTGCCCAGTGAGCCTCCCAATTATAATTCATCTGTAAGACGGATCACCACCTCTAACATCAAAAAGAAAATAAGGGTAGTTATAGTAAGTGACTCCCTTCTGAGGGGAACAGAGGGCCCTGTATTTCGACTGGACCCATCCCACAGAGAAGTCTGCTGCCTCCCTGGGGCCTGGGTACAGGATATCACAGAGAGACTCCCAGGGCTGATTCAGCCCTATGATTATTACCCACTGCTGATACTCCAGGTTGGCAGTGATGAGATTGAAAAGAGAAGTGTCAGGGCAATTAAAAGGGACTTTAGGGCACTGGGTCAAGTGGTTGATAGGGCAGGGGCACAGGCAGTCTTTTCCTCAGTCCTTTTGGTGGCTGAGAAAAATGGTGAAAGGAATAGGAGAGCTCACATTATCAACAAGTTGGTGTCATCAGCAGAATTTTGGGTTCTTTGATCATGGGGCAACTTTTATGGCACCTGGCCTGCTGGAACCGGATGGGCTCCATATATCTGTTAAGGGCAGAAGTTTTTTAGCTCATGAACTGGCAGAAACTCATTGAGAGGGCTTTAAACTAGGTTTGAAGGGTGAAGGGGTTGCTGCTGGGCTGTCTGGAAGAAGACCCAAGGGTGGTAAGCTTGAGCTAGGGGTGAAATCAGTAACCCAGCTGAGGTGCATGTATACCAATGCATGCAGCATGGGTAACAAACAAGAAGAGCTGGAGGCCATGGTGCAGCAGCAAAGCTATGATGTAGTTGCCACTACTGAAATGTGGTAGGATGACTCACATAGCTGGAGCACTGCACTGAATGGCTACAAGCTCTTCAGAACAGACAGGAAAGGGAGAAGAGGTGGAGGGGTGGCCCTTTACATTAGGGAGGCTTTTGACGCCATAGGTATTGAAAATGATGAAGTTGAATGCCTATGGGTAAGAATTAAGGGGAAGGCTAAAAAGGCTGACATCCTGCTGGGAGTCTTATCGTTCACCCAACCAGGAAGAAGAGGTGGACAACTTGTTCTATAAGCCGCTGGAGAATGTTTCAGGATCATCAGCCCTTGTTCTTGTAGGTGACTTTAACCTGCCAGACATCTGCTGGGAACTTAATACAGCAGAAAAGAGGCAGTCCAGGAAGTTCTTAGACTGTGTGTGGGACAATTTTTGTCGCAACTGGTGGGTGAGCCCACCAGGGGTAGGACTATGTTAGATCTGTTGTTTGCAAATATAGATGGGCTGGTGGGAGATGTGGTGGTTAGAGGCCACTTGGGGCACAGTGATCATGAAATTATAGAGTTCTCGATATTTGATGAAATCAGGAGGAACATCAATAAGACTTTTACATTGGACTTCCGGAGGGCAGACTGGCCTATTTAGGAGACTTATTCAAAGAGTTCCTTGGGAAGTAGCCCTTAAAAACAAAGGAGTTCAGGAAAGGTGGGAATGCTTCAAAACGATCTTGAGGGCACAGGAACAGACTGTCCCTGTGTGCTGAAAGATGAGTTGACAAGGCAAATGTTCAGCCTGGATCGGCAAGGAGGTTTTGAAGGAACTTAGAAATAAAAAGAGGATGTATCATCTTTGGGAGGAGGGTCAGGTCTCTCAGGAAGTATTGAAGGGGGTTGCTAGGGCATGCAGGAAAAAAATTAGGCAGGCCAAAGCTCAGTTAAAACTTAAAATGGCGATGTCTGTAAAGGATAATAAAAACTGTTTTTACAAATATATTAATGGCAAAAGGAAGGGTAAGACCAACCTTTGTTCTCTACTGGATGCGGGAGGGAACTTAGTAACTGCAGATGAGAAGGCAGAGGTGCTTAATGCCTTCTTTGCTTCAGTTTTTAGTGGAAAGACGACTTGCCTTCAGGACAACTGTCCTCCTGGGTTGGTTGATGGTTTCAGGGAGCAGAATGGTCCCCCTGTTATCCAGGAGGAGGCAGTCAGAGAACTGCTGAGATGCTTGGATAGTCATAAGTCTATGGGACCAGATGGGATCCATCCCAGGGTGATGAGGGAGCTGGCAGATGAGCTTGCCAAGCCGCTTTCCATCATTTACCAACAGTCTTGGCTCAGTGGTGAGGTCCCAGATGACTGGAAGCTGGCCAATGTGACACCCATTCACAGAAAGGGTAGGAAGGAGGATCCTGGTAATTATAGACCAGTCAGCCTGATCTCAGTACCCGGTAAGGTAATGGTACAGTTTATACTGAGTCTTATCATGCAACACTTCCAGGATGGCCAGGGTATCAGACCCAGCCAGTATGGGTTTAGGAGACGTAGGTCGTGTTTGACAATGGGAAGGTTTGGCTCCATAAATGAATTATTAAGAAAATTGATGACATAAAGAGCCTTACATAATCTTTCTACATTCGATAGTGTTTAAACCCTACCACGCTGCTGATCAAGGACCCTTTGGAGGGTACGATGAGCCCTCTCTACAATAGATTGCCCCATTGGGGAGTGGTATATGCCAGTGGTGTGTTTCACCCCTCACTGATTTAGGAACTGTTTGAAATTTTTGGAGGCATAAGCAGTACCATTATCTTTTTTAATGGCTTGGGGCATGCCCAGGGTGGAAAATGCTAGGAAAAAATGTCGGATGACATCTTTTGCCTTTTCTGCTGCGTGGGCTGATGCGAATACAACCCCAGAGAACGTATCTATAGACACATGGATATATTTCTGTCTCCCAAAGGGGGCATAGTGTGTAATATCTGTTTGCCACAATTGTAAACTGTCGAGGCCTCACGGGTTAACCTCGGCTTCCATGGAGGCAACACAAAATCCTGGCAATTGAGGCAGGAGCTCACAATTGCTCTCACTTGTTCTCGTGTGATTTTAAATATATGGACAAGGGCTGGCACATTTTGGTGGAAAAACTGATGCCTCAATTTAGCCTGATTAAAGATGTCTGGCAGGGTAGTTTGCACTGCCATGGCTAAAGCATCTGCTCTCTGGTTGCCTTCTGTAATCGGTCCTGGGAGGTCAGTGTGTGACCTCACATGCATAATGTGGTATGGTTGCTCTCGGTGGGAGAGAAGGTATACTAACTTTGAGAGCAAGCTGTATAGATTTGGATTCAATACCTCCTTTAATAAAGAACGTTCTGCTCTTTCAGCTATCCCAGCAACATAGGCTGAATCAGTAACTAAATTCAAGGGTTGTTTGAACTTCTCAAAGGCTCTGAAAGTGGCTGCCAAATCTACAATCTGTGGGGATCCTTGAACAATCTGAACATCAGACTCCCACTCCTGAGTGTCAGGATTCTTCCAAGTCATAAGTGACTTATGGGATCCACCTGAACCATCAGTAAAAACAGTCAGTGCCTTTAAAGGAGTTTTACTTTTCAATGATTTTGGGACCAAATTAGAACAACTATTAAATAGTTTATGTTTTGGTAGGTGGATGGAGATTTGACCTGTGTAGCTGTCAAAAGCGAACTGGAAGTGTTCATTGGTCTGGAGCAAAGGTTCCAGACTACTTAATGTCACTGGAAGATATATGCATGTGAATTCACACCCCACTAGGGTCCAGAGGTGTGCTCTGGCCTTAATAATGAGCTGAGCCATCAGCTTCTGAGGTGTTGTGATAGTCTTATTGGGTTGACGTGATTGCAACACCCACTCTATGATTAAAAGCTGGTCTCTCACAGTGGGGTCCCACTGGAAAATGAGCCCTTGAAACTTGGGTGACTTACCCAAGATGACAGATTGGAAAGGCAGGGTAAGATCAGCGCAGTGGACCTTTCTTGTGGTCTTTTTGAGAACATCTTTAGATAATAGTCAGTCTCAGTGCAAATTAGGATATCATCCATATAGTGAAAAATCGTGGCATCAGGGAATTTTTCTCAAATGGGCAAGAGAATGCGGGCAACAAACATTTGGCAAACAGATGGTGACTTTTTCATTCCTGGGGGAAGAACCCGCCATTGATACCTTTTTAGAGGGGCTCGTCTATTAATTGATGGCATGGAAAATGCAAGTCTTGGAGCATGTCTAGGATGGAGGGGCATGTTAAAAAAACAATCTTTAATATCAATAACTGCCAATTTCCAATCTCTCGGGAGCATTGAGGGTGAGGGCAGGCCAGGCTGGAGAGAGCCTATGTCTTCAATGACCTAATTGATCTTTCTGAGGTCTTGTAGGAGCCTCCACCTGTCTTTGCCTGGTTTACGAATGACAAAGACAGGGGTATTCCAAGGGCTAGTGGATGGTGCTATGTGGCCTTTGTATAATTGCTCCTGTATTAGGGACTCGAGCACCTTTAGTTTGACTTCTACCAAGGCCCACTGTTCCACCTATATAGGGTTATCAGATTTCCATGTGAGGTGCAGGGTGGGGCGCTCTACAGTGGCCCCAGCTAGAAATCCCGTGGTGGTGAAGGAATTTCTAGCCTTGCTCCACATTGTGACAATAGGTCTCTGCCCCATAAAGTGATGGGTGCCCTTACCATGAAAGGTCTTACTGTGGCAGCCTGACCCTCAGGACTTTCAATAAGGATTGACCTTTTGCTCCGCAGAGATGTGGCAGCTCCTCTAGTCCCAGAGATGACTCCATTGGCAGGCACCAGTTCCCAGCCCTGTGGCCACTTGGAGCGAGCAATGATGGTAACATCTGCTCCTGTGTCTGCCACGCCTGGAAGATAAACTTTGTCCCCTTTGTTAGACAAGCCACACTCTATAAGAGTTCTGTCCAGGCCCATGATCTCTGCCCAAAAAAACATAGGGTTTTCCGGCATAACATCAGTCCAGGTCGGTATGAGAAAGGCTTGGGTGATGGGTGTGCCCTGAGGCAAAACCCAAGGTGGGTCCACACATATGACAGTCACAGTAATCTCATCCCTTGGTCCCACAATTTGCATTTCTGGAAGTACCTGTTAACTGTCTGGTCTGTTAGTAGCATCCCCTATAATAAAAATGTCCCTTGGTCTACTGAGGATTGAGAGAGAGACAGGAAGACTGATTTGCTGATCAGAATTCATTTTTACTGAGATTTCCAAATGCTTATATACTATTCTAGGAAGGCTAGTAATTTTTTAGTGCAATGATTATGTTGCCTTGGGAAGGCTAACCTGAAACAGAGGCTAGACAGAGCTAGAGAATAAGGTTGGTATTTATTAAGAGGTCTCTAGGATCCACCCTGGGCATTACAGAAGCCTACGCAAGGCTGCACCCAGGGTGGGCTGCAAGTGGTAGCAAAAATGGCTGACCGGTCACGATATTTTACAGTTTTATAAGTTTAGGTCTATTTGCATATTGGAGTCTAATTTTCCAATTACAGCCCCAGGCCGTGAGGTCCCATCCTTCTTGTTCTACCCCTCAGTCTATCATTGTTTGTGTTCGTGGGCTGAAAGTTGTCCTTGGTCTTCCAGCAGAAATGGATTTGTTTTGTCTAACTGCTCTGTAGAGGGAGCTTAATATGGCACCTAATATAAGGCTACATCCCTAGGTAGCACAGAATCTGAAAATATAAAAGCTAAGGCATCATTTCCCCCCTTTAGAGGCTTGACAAGGTCTTTTCCTTGTCGAGTCTCTATTCTAAATATCTACTAATAACAGGTATTTAATAACAAATAAGTATTTAACAATAATAAACAGCTAACAATAATAAACTTCTAACCATGATAAAAGTCTAATAATCTACTAACAGTAAATATATAATAACAGATAAATATCTAACAACAATAATAAACACTAGTAATTGTGCTGGTTTGAAAGCAAAACCAGTGAAGGACTCCAAGTCAGAAAACACAATTTAATAAGAGGAAAAGAAAAGAAACAAAAGAAAGTAAAATAAAAGTAATAGTACAAAAAAAAAAAAAAAAAAAAAAAACCAAAAAAACCAAACCACTGACAGAGTCAGAATACAACCTGACACTCTGTTAGTTAGGGTGCTACTAGCAGTCCAGATGAGATGGTCTTGTCAAAGCAGTAATTCCTGTAGAAACGTCTGGCAGCTCTTGTCTCCTCTGGGAGTCCAGTGGATAAAAGCTGCTTGTGCTGTCCCAAACCCTGGATTTATCCAGGTGGGAATGCTTGGCTCCTCCCCCTGGGCGGAGCATCTCACAATGGGATGATCTCATTCTATGAGTCATGCAGTGGGTCCTTGATGGCCCATTAAACAGAGATAACTCCCGCAGGAAGTTATCTATGAGTCATGTGGCAAGGCATTGTTAGGCTCATTAACAGAAGATAAGGAAAACACTGCCCCACCTTGGCTCCAACGGCTCATGGGGATAGAATACATACCTTGGGCACAATTTTACATTGTAACCTAGGACAGTAATCAACTTTTAACAGTAGTAATGTACAGTTAAGTATTATACTAAGAAGAATAATGATTATCGTGCGCAGTTCTACAGACACAAAGGAGAAATCATTTAAGGCATGGTTTCCTCTGCATCAGTCTCTGTATTCACAGTTTTCAGGAGCAGAAGCCTACTTAACTCTAGAATAGTGAATCCAGGGTCTTTTGCTGTCAAGTTTGACCGCAGTGAGAGTGGTCAGCAGGACTTGGAACGGTCCTCTCCACCTGGCTTGTAGAGGATCACTGTCTTACCATTTAACATAGACCCAGTCTCTAGGCTGAAAGGGATGTGCAGGCGTGTCAAGCCCTATGGATCTGGATAGCATGATGTAAGCCTGGAGCTTCTTCAAAGTGGAACCTAAAGCCATTAGATATCTCTGTAAATCAAGTTTCTCTTTCATGTGAATCTCACCTGGAATATGTGGGGTCTGAGATGGTCTGCCATATAGTATTTCATAAGGACTGATATTATCCCTCCGCCTTGGTTGTATGCAAATTCTCAGTAAAGCTATGGGCAAAGCTTGAACCTATGTCATAGAGGTTTCTTGACAAATCTTGCTAATTTGTGTTTTGAGTGTCTCATTCATACGTTTGACTCTACCACTAGCTTGGGGTCTATAGGGTGTATGCGGATCTCAGGTAATTCTTAAAATCCGGCTAACTTCTTTAACTACTGTTGCAACGAAGTGTGGTCCTCTATCTGATGATATTCCCAAGGGAACCTTGAACCTTGGAATCATATGGTTGACCAAAACTCTCACCACTTCCTTGGCTTTATTAGTGCGACAGGGGTAAGCTTCTGGCTATCTACTGAAAGTGTCAACTAACACCAGTATGTACCGGTATCCTTCCTTGCGTGGTAACTCTGCAAAATCTACTTGCCAGTAATCTCCAACAAGATCTCCTGCTTTTGTTACTATTAATACAACTTTTTTCCTTGTGTCAGGGTTGTTTTTGCAGCAGATTTTGCACTTGCTCACTACTGATTGTATAATATCAGTCATTCTCTTTCTTATTACTGCCTTTTTTAGATGTTTCAGAAGGTTTTCAATCTCAAAATGTGTTTTCATGCTCTCTTTGAGCTAACTCTTGCAGGATCAGGGGTGGGACTACAACCTGATTTGCTGGTGTAACGGCTCACTTGCTCTCTGTGATCTCAGCTTTAAGTAACTTGATTAGCTTGTGGTCTGCTTGGTTGTATCTTGGGGTGAACTTTGATAAATCAATCTCTTTTTGTGGGATTTTGGCTAGAATGCCTTTTCCTGCAACACCTCTTGCTGCTTTATCAGCAAGGCGGTTTCTCAATTCTGGAGTGGTTTTCTCTTTCTGGTGGCCTCTACAATGCATAATAGCTACCTCTGCAGGTTTTTTAATGCTCTCTAAGAGGGCATTCTGCATGTTTGATTTGATTACTTTGAGCATTCAGAAGTCTTCTCTCTTTCTAGATGGCTCCATGGGTGTGGACAACACTAAATGCATACTTAGAGTCTATCATCAGGGTATTTCCATGGGAGGCTGAACAGAGCAACACAGGTCCAACCAATGTGGTTATATCATATGTTCTCCTTTTATTGCTTCAAAATGGTGGTTTATATACAGTCTCAGATAGTTTATGTGAACAGGTGTTTTCTAATTGGTACTAGATTAAAAAGGAATGTAAACAATCTTAACTTTAAGGTCACTACGGTAAAATTACTAAAACTACATTAATTAAATCCAAGCACACCTTAAGGTAATTTCTAACTGCGCCACAAGCTTGCTCACTACTAACAAGGCCTAACTCTGAGGCCTAATTCAGGCCCAAATCTGAGGCCTAGTTTAGGATAGCTCAGGCTACATCCCATAACAAATCATGCCCCTGCTCTCTAAGAAATTCCTCTACAATTCCCCCTTTTTCTTTTTGCATTACCCAAATTGAGTTAAAAGAACGGTTAATTAATTTTTGCATACACTGCAATAAACAAGGCACAATAACTAAAATAACTACAATAACAACAAAAATTATAATACCAAAATGAACTAAATCTTTAATCCATCCAGTAAAACCCCATGAACTAAGCCAATTGTCAAACGGAGTGCCAACAACTACAAGCTTTTTCATGTTATCTTTTAGCTGTGACAGCTGTTTGTAAATCGATTGAGAATGGTCGGATAAGTTCATACAACACATGCCGGCGAACTCGTCACATCCATGCCCTTGGGAGAGAAGGAGAAAGTCAATGGCAGCTCTGTTTTGGAGAACTGCATTGCGGATGTCGCTAATATCTGCAGCGAGTTCACTTAACAAGTTAGATGTTATATTCATTTGCTTTCCTGCCCAACAGGCTAAGGTTTTCAGTTGCGTGAGAGCATGTGCTGACGCAACTCCTGGGGCAAGAAATGATGCTGATATGACAGCTGCACGGCTCCATAACTCTACTTTATCAATGCAATCACTATTTAGTTGAATGACACTGCGCCTGACTCGTTGGTTTTTGTGGGGTAATCCAAGAACCTGATGAATGCTAGGAGCAAATATTGTCAGTTTGCCAGAATAGCATGGGCCGCCTACAGCTCCTCGAGGTATTGCAGACCAGGCTCTGTCTCCACAAATGAGAAAGATTCCTGGTGGCAGTCTTTCTGCAACACCCTTTGCCGGTGTTATAGATGCAGTCCAATTGTTGCAATATTCAGAATTATTATAATACAATGGGGATTTTGGAGACACCCAAGTGTCGCTACTTCTGGCCCATTCTTCTTTTATAATTAGTAAACTTGAATTTAAAAAAAAACGACCAAAAACCAAACAATAATTGCCTGGCACAGAACCCATGAGGTCAAGTTCTTGAGGTCCAGTACTGGTGATTTTAAGATTTTGTGCGATAGCAACAGCTTGGGCTCCCAGAGCACTTTTTGGATTAATTTTGGCTTGAGTCAGAGCTTTAAAATCTGACATGGAATTCACTGGGACTCCAATCAGGCAGGTACGAAAAGGATTAGATGGCGTGGTCAAGGACAGACGAGATGAGTCTTGCCCAGTTTGATTGGCCCAGGTGACCCACATATTTTGTCTTGAGTCAATGTTAAGCAATTCTGACACCCCTCTTGTTGAAGCAATGATGTTAATTATAATGATCACTTGAAATCCTAACATTCTGTTTATCTTCTCTGGTTATCTTTTCTAATTTTATATATAAAAATTACAAAAAAAAACCCTCTAATTAACTAAAAAACAACTTAACACTAAACTTAACTTTAAACACAACTTAACTACTAAATTTAACAATTAAACTTAACAACTGTAGCTATACAATTATTTCTCTGCTCTTAACAAAGTTAGTTTTCAGCAGTCTGAGGGTTGTCACAAGGCTCTCCAGGTAAGTCGCCGTCGGCACTGTTGTTATCACCGTTAGCTGGTATCTCTGATTGAGGACACGCACGAGTGAATCGACTCGGCACCCAGACAGATCTTGATTTTCCTGTGGAAACACACATGTATCCACGACCATTAAACAAAACAGGACTGGGTCCCTCCCATTTACCCGTCTGCATGTTCTTATGATAGACATAAAGTCCTGGGATCGCCTGTGGTCTTCCCTCTTTCACTGTATAATGATGTATCATGACTGCAGGTTCTTCTCTTCCTTCTGCTAAACATAAAAAGTTTAGAGTGAACAATACCTTAGACAATCGACTAGCTACATCAACCTCACCATCCTGCTTTTGCTTTGCTAGGTATTCTTTCAAGGTACGATTGGCCCTTTCTACAATGGCTTGGCCTGTAGGGGAATGGGGGATTCCGGTGGTATGCTTCACCCCCCATGTCTGCATGAATCTGGCAATTCGCTGACCGGCATAGGCCGGACCATTGTCGGTTTTGATCTCTACAGGCACACCCATCACAGCAAAGCAGATAGACAGGTGTCTCTCAACATGCAAAGCCTTTTCCCCTGGTTGTGCTGTGGCCCAGATAAATTTAGAATAGGTATCTATCGTGACATGGACATATTTCAACCTCCCAAACTCTGGAACATGGGTTACATCCATCTGCCATAATTCTAAAGCTTTCAACCCTCTTGGGTTTGTGCCTAAGCCAAGGCCTGGCCCATGATGGCTACACTGAGGGCAGGCACGCACAATCCCTTGGGCATCATTCAGGGAGATCTGAAATTGTCGGTGCAGGGCCCTAGCATTTTGGTGGAAAGTGTCATGACTGTTGCGAGCCCTCTCAAACTCATTCTGTGGAGGGACATGGACAAGGCAGCTGACGGCAGCATCTGCCCGCGCGTTGCCTTCTCCTAAACCACTGTTGCATAGATGGCTCCGAATGTGCATGACACAGAAGACGTGCTGACGCTGCTTCAGCACGCTTCGCAAGAACAGGAACAATTCTCCAAGGCGCTGATTTTGAGTTGACCTGATGAGTGCATCTTCAATCTTCTGCACAATTCCAACTACATATAGAGAATCTCAAACAACATTGAGTGGTTCTTTGTCCCAAGTCTGGAACGCCCAACACACTGCTCTCAGTTCAAGGGTTTGAAGACTGTCTCCTGGTTTATTCTTAATTATATGTTGCTTCCATTCTCCTTGCTGTTGCCAAACACACACAGCCTTCTTTGTTTTGCGACTGGCATCAGTAAAGACAGTTCTCCCAACAACTGGTTTCAAGGAACACAATGGTCTTTCCAGCCACTGATGACTCTGAACCAACTTCCACATCGGGCCTTTTGGTTGTCGGTTGTGGATCACACCTGTGAACCCTAACAGTGCTTCTTGCAAAGCGACAGATTGTCTTAGTTGCCATTCTAGATCTTCATTTTTCACAGGAATACTGATGTCTGCTGGTTCCTGCCCATCTATCTCTATAATTCTGTCTCTGCCTTTTCTTATCAACGCAGCAAGAGCATCTGTTCTGGTCATGACACGAGTCTTTGGTTGCACAGGTAAAAACACCCACTCTAACAGGATTGCTGTTGAGCCAGGCTTAGATCGGTGTTCCCCCTTTTTCTTTTTCCATTGAAGAACAATGGCAAGTGGACAGGCATCAGCGTTAGAAAGAAAAAGTGACAGTGGGAGATGTAGTATACGACGAGCGCTCCAACCACGTTGCAGTTTCTCTGACACTCGAATTAAAGCTTCTTGTTGCTCAGGGGTGCACTCTCGGGGACTGTTTGCATCACTGCCTCGAAGCCATGGTGCAAGGGGTTGTAAATCATCATTGGTAATTCCTACAATGGTGCGAACCCATTGCAGGTCTCCAAAGAGTCTCTGGGCATCATACAAGGTGGAAATGTTGGCATGCAAGGTGATTTTTTGTGGCCGAATTTGTGCGTCTGTGATCAGCCAGCCTAAGTATTTCCAAGGAGCCGATCGCTGTATCTTTTCTGGTGCTACAATCAGTCCATGGCTTTTTAGCTGTGAAAACAACCAATTTAAGTCTGCTTCTGATCTAATTCCATATGTGCTAACTGTTTGCTTTGCTTGGCTTAACACCTTCCATTCGTGAGGCTCCCATCGAGCTTGGGCATTTTCTGTAATCACTGGGCAAGCAAGGGAACTTGCTATATCAAAGTTGCCATCCTTCATGGCATCTTTTACTATTTTGGACCACCTGTTTGCAATCGGATTTGGCTGGGTGACTGACAATGCCATGCGATCTTCCTTAGAACTCGGTCTGGTAGATAGTTTTGCGAGTCTCTCAACTGTGTGTCGCAGCCCACGCGCGTGCTGCGGTTCTTTCTTTCGCCGTGATGGGCTGCGAAAATCGGGGCTGGAACTGTCCTGGTCTGAGTCGGAATCCGAGTCAGAATCAGAGGGCAGGGGACACTGGGCTGCCGCGGGTCGATGTGTCTTTTTAGCAAGCCGCGCCGTGGCCCCGGGATCCACGGCAGTGGCTGAGGACTCCGCGACGGAAGTGGGCATGGGCGCCGCCATGTTTGTTTTGGTCACGTGAACTCCCTGCGCCTGCGTCACCGCCTTGTCTTCCGGTGAGGGGATGGGCGGCGGGTTTTTGGTTTCGTCACCGCCCTTGTCACCGCCCTTGTCACCGCCCCCCTGTGTCGTCTCCTGAGCCGGCCCCGCTCTGCCCTCGGTCCCGCCTGCTGTCTCGTCTTTCACCACGCCCCCAGACTCTGGCGGCTGCTGCGCTTCCTGTTCTCCTCCATTTTTTCCAGACAGAGACAAAGACTTTTCCTGTGCATTGACCACGCGGTTTTCAGCAGAGCTAATAACATCTTGCAGGTTAGAATAAACGGGCGCTGCATTTCCTTTCACCGGATGGGCTGAATTGATGCCAAAAAATCTCGCTACCTTAGAGGATTTTTGCGTATTTGTTAATTCTGCCGGCGTACCAATTTCCATAGCTTGGATCGCAGCTTGGGCTGCCTTTCGCTCGGCAACTAAAGTCTCTAAAGTAGTTAGAATTTTTTGCCAGACAGCGCCAAGTTCTTGAGCTATTTTTCCCTCTCGTCCTCCAGCAATCGCGGCTTTCCACAACAAATTGCCAATTTCTCTCCACTCGGCTTCACAAAAAACGAGTGAAGAATTGCTTAATTTCCCTTTCTTCCTGGCCCACAGGGCCAACTGTTCTACTTCACTTTCTTTAAGTTTTTCGCCTCTCTTTGAGAGCATACTGATGAGAAGGCGGCTGGCCGTGAGCATTTCATTATCCATTTTTTCTTTTTTCCTTTCTCTCTTTTCCCGCGGGCCGCTTACCTTCACCTTCCACGGCGTGCCGCTGTCTCACCCTGGGCAAAACGGAGCGAATCACGCCTTCAGCCTCCCAGCTCTGAGTCAGTTCATCTCCGCAAGTCCTGCTCACCACTGGTCCAGAGAGGGCCGCTTGGCTCCGGAACTCCGGCAGGTCTGGAGATAAGCTCAGAGACTTCTAAACTCTCTTCTTCAAAGTTTCACCGCATAAGGTGAAATCAAAAACGTATTTAAACAGAAAAACGTATTTAAACAAAAAATCGTATTTAAACAGAAAAATCGTATTTAAACAAGACATCGTATTTAAACAAGTCAGCATTTAAGCAAGGTCCCTGTTCGTGGCGCCATTTATCATCAGGGTATTTCCATGGGAGGCTGAACAGAGCAACACAGGTCCAACCAATGTGGTTATATCATATGTTCTCCTTTTATTGCTTCAAAATGGTGGTTTATATACAGTCTCAGATAGTTTATGTGAACAGGTGTTTTCTAATTGGTACTAGATTAAAAAGGAATGTAAACAATCTTAACTTTAAGGTCACTACGGTAAAATTACTAAAACTACATTAATTAAATCCAAGCACACCTTAAGGTAATTTCTAACTGCGCCACAAGCTTGCTCACTACTAACAAGGCCTAACTCTGAGGCCTAATTCAGGCCCAAATCTGAGGCCTAGTTTAGGATAGCTCAGGCTACGTCCCATAACAAATCATGCCCCTGCTCTCTAAGAAATTCCTCTACAAGAGTCGGTCTAGATATTTACTTTTTTCTCTTCGCTCAAGTCTAGGGCTCTCGTTAGCACTATCAGTTCGGCTTTCTGTGATGACACATCTGCTGGCAGGGCCTTTGCCTCGATCACCTTATCTTGCGTGGTTACTGCATATCCTTCATTCTTTTGCTATTTTTCATAAAGCTGCTCTTATCCGTAAAAAGCTCCCAATCGGGGTTTTCTAGAGGCATGTCTTTCAGGTCAAGTCGGCTGGAATAGACCTCTTTGATTGTCTGTAAACAGTCATGTTCAGGCTCATTGTCAATCAGGGTGGAAGACAGAAACATGGCAGGGTTAGCAACAGAAGCTGCTTTCAGTGTAACATCATCCTGTTCTAATAGCAGTGCTTGATATTTAAGCATTCGGTTGCTGGATAGCCAATGTCCCCCCTTTTGTTCCAGTACAGCTGCTACAGCATGGGGCACATATACTACCACGTGTCGTCCCAGGGTGAGCTCTCGAGCTTCCTGGACCAGGAGAACAGTAGCTGCCACGGCCTTCAGGAATTCTGGCCAGCCTTGGGCAACAGTCAAGCTGTTTGGAAAAATAGGCCACAGCCCTCCGTTGATTCCCAAGGCGTTGCGCTAATACCCCCAACGCTATATTCTGTCTCTCATATATAAAAAGTTCAAAAGGCTTAGTCAAGTCTGGCAGTCCCAGTGCCAGGGCTGACATTAGGGAGTGTTTCAGCTGTTTAAATGCTGCTTTAGTGTTTTCAGTCTATATGATAATTCTTTTTTCAGCTGCTTTTAATGCTCTATACAGGGGTTTTACTAGCAGTCTATAATCGACTATCTACAAATGGTACTAACTTACTATTCCTAGGAAAGTTTGCATCTCACTGTATGGGGTTCTGGGAGTCGGCAGATGGCTTCTTTCCGTTCTTTGCTGAGCTGTCAGTGTCCATGGAAGATTTCAAGCCCCAAGTACACTACTGCTTCTTTAGCAATCTCTGCTTTGTTCTTAGAATCTTTGTACCCACTCAGTCCTAAGAAGTTTAATAAACTTACAGTAAGTCGTCTGCAATCGTCCTTAGTTTTGGTTGCCATCAGGATGTCATTTACATATTGAAGAATAACTCCTTCTGGCTCAGGCTCTTGTCTTCTCTAGTCTTCTAATTCCTTTGCTAGCTGGTTTCTAAATATTGTGGGACTGTTGTGGAACCCTTGGGGGAGAACTGTCCAAGTGAGCTGAGTTTTCTTCCTTGTCTCAGGATGTTGCTACTCAAAAGTAAAGAGCTCCTGGCTGTTTTTATGCACAGAAATGCAGAAAAAGGCATCCTTCAGATCTACAGCTGAAAGCCACCTTAATTTGTCTGTCAGTGTAGTCAAAAGGGTGTAGGGATTGGCAACCACTGGGTGTATGTCCCCAGTAATTTTGTTAATTGTTCGTAAATCTTGTACTAATTGCTAACTCTTACCATCTGCTTTCTTAACAGCTAAAATTGGGGTGTTGAACTTGGACTCACATGGTACTAGTAGACCATGTTGCAGGAATTTTTCAATTACAGGTACCAATCCCTTGTGGTTCTCTAGTTTCAAAGGGTATTGTCTTTGCCTTACCGGTGTGGCTCCTGGTTTAAGTGCAATACTCACTGGTTCTGCTCGTTTGGATCTTCCTGGGATATCACTAGCCTATACTATGGGATTTACTACATTTTCAACTTCAGCAGGGATTTCATCAAATTTTTCTTGTACAAAAAGTGCAGCAACTTGGACAAATTTAGATTCAGGAATTACAACTTGTACTCCCTTTCTTTTCTTAAATTTAAATTCTACTTCTAATTTCTCTAACAAATCTTTCCCTAGCAATGGTTTGGGGGAGTTAGGCATATAAAGAAATTGATGGGTTACCTAGTGCTTCCCTAGCTTAAATTTTAAAGGTTGAAAGAAAGGCCATGTTTTGGTTACCCTGGTAGCCCCAACCACCTGTACAGTATCATGACTCAGTTTCCCTTCCAAAGCATTCAACACAGAATAAGTATCTCCAGTATCTATTAGAAATTCAATGTCCTCTTTCTTCAGCTTAGCTGCAACTAAAGGTTCTGCTGGGGAAGAAACCTTTGGTCCCTTGTCACTCAGAACCTGAGTCACTTGAGTTTTGCACCATGGGAAGCTGGGGGACTGAGGATTTTTCTTTCAGTGCTGGGCAGTCTTTCTTCCAATGTCTCCACTTCTTGCAGTATGCACACTGATCTCTCTCTGTAGGGGAGGTTTTCTTAGATGACTTTTCTTGAGTTGCTTTCTTACTAGGTTGGGATTTAACCTTCTCAATTGAACCTCTATCTCAAAACACCTTCCAGGCAACCTCTAGCAGCTTATCTATGTCTCGAACACCCTCTATCTTTTGCAGTTTCCTCTTTATATTATTCGAAACTTGACCTATGAACAAAAGCACTAGATGGGCTTTTCCGTCTGTTGATTTTGGATCTAAATCTGTATATTTGATGGCAGTTTCTCTTACTTGTTTAAAAAAATCAGTGGGTGATTCATCATAATTTTACTTTACTTCGTAAATCTTTGACTAATTTATAGCCTTAGGGGCACTGTGTTTTAGTCTATAAACTACTAGGGTTTGATATCATTTCAACCTTGCTAATTGTTCTGGTGTATTTGGATCCCATCCTGTATCCTCAAGGGGGTATATCTGAGACAGTGCCTTGGGGTGATCTATTTGCAATGCTTGCCTCGACTGAGGTTATGATGGCTTTGTTCGCTATTCTTCTCTCTGTAGGGTCAAGTAACGTGTCTAACATAGAGTTCAAATCAGCCCAGTCAGGGTTTTGTGAGTTAATTGCCTGTTCTACTAACATTACTACTTTATCTGTGTTCTCGTTGTATTACTTTACCGTAGCTTTCTACTGCTCTAACTGAATTAGGGAGTATGGGACCTTCACGTACATTGGTCCACAGTTGCCGACAGCTTGCCTCAGTGGAGCTTGTAAAACTGGTTCTTGTCTCTTTGCCTTGGTACGTTTAGCAATCGGGCTACTTTCTCTGATGGCCTGTCTAGCAATTTTACTGGCTGACCGGTCACGATATTTTAAAATTTTATAAGTTTAGGTCTATTTGCATATTGGGGTCTAATTTTCCAATTACAGCCCCAGGCTGTGAAGTCCCATTCTTCTTGTTCCACCCCTCAGTCCATCGTTGTTTGTGTTCTTGGGCTGAAAGGTGTCCTTGGTCTTCCAGCAGAAATGGATTTGTTTTGTCTAACTGCTCTGTAGAGGGAGCTTAATATGGCACCTAATATAAGGCTACATCCCTAGGTAGCACAGAATCTGAAAATATAAAAGCTAAGGCATCAATTAGGTTAAACATCATACAGACAAAACTCATACATTTTACAATATATCTTGCTTGCAGAAGTTGATTCAATCTTCCTTTCCCATCACCAGACTTTATCCAATCTTCATGTAATCTTCAAAGCTCTGTTCTTGCCAAGGTATCTTGGTTATCAAACTGGCTATGCTAATTAAATCTAGTGTTCTCTGTGCTGTGTACCCCAATATTGGTCCCTCCTGTATCAATCAAGAACGCTCCTTTAATGGCCTTATTAGTTAATCTCTGCACACATTGAAGCAAGCAAGGTGTCATGATTAATACAATTATTATCAAAATCATCCCATGCATACCTATTCTAAAAAAATCTTTTAGGCAAGGTGCTAAACCCCAGCCACTAAAAAGGTTATCTGGCCTAGATCCAGATTCTACTCTTCATTTTAATACACTATCCTTTAGCTGCTATATGCTTCTATGGATAGATTCCGAGTGATCAGAAAGGTTCATACAACACATTCCATCAAAATCTTCACATCCACGATCTTGTACTAGAAGCAAGAAGTCAATCGCAGCCCTGTTTTGCAAAGTAGCATGCCTTACATTGTCAACATCTGTTAATAGGTTTGATAAAGCAGAGCTGGTGGCATTCATCTGTTTTGCCAGCCAGCAAGCTACCTTATTTAATTGACTTAAGGCCTTTTTTGCAGCCAGTCCTGGCCAAAGCAAAGAGGCCCAATTCATCTGGGTCTCAGACCACAAAGACAATTCATCATCGCAGTATTCATCAAATGCATGTAAACTGCACTTTATTCTGCGGGGATATTTGTGCTGTAAAATCATGGATGCATTAGGTGTTAGCACAGTCAATTGTCCCAAACTACAGGGACCTCCCTTTATGTGCAAAGGGATAGCAGCCCAGGCCCGATCTCCACAAACCAAAAACATTCCCGATGGCAGCTGCAGGGGGGAGTTACTGGATTTAGAAGGGCTGCCAGAAGTGTAATTGCATCAAAAGGTTTGATTCTCATACACGGGGTGATAGGGAGAACATCCCAAGCTTTAGACTGATATTTTTCCCATTTCCTTAAAATTAACACAAAAATCCATTTTCATAGAACCCAGTGGTGCCTTAAGCTTTAGCTTTCATGTTGGGGGAAAAAAGGGAGGAAATGATGCCTTACTATCCCATCTGGGTTGCCAGAAACTGATGCCTTGGGAAGGCTGACCTGAAACAGACTGGACAGAGCTAGAGAATAAAGCAGGTATTTATTGAAAGGCCTCCAGGATCCACCTTGGGCAGGACAGGAGCCTGACCAAGGCTGCACCCAGGGTGGACTAATGGTCACAAAATGGACAACCGGTCATGAGATCTTACATTTTTATAAGTTTTGGTCCATTTGCGTATTGGGGTTAATTGTCCAATTACAGCTTCAGGTTGTGAGGTCTCATCCTTCTTGTTTTCTCTCTTCAGTCCACTGTTGTTTATGGTGTTGGGCTGAAAGTTGTCCTTGGTCCTCAGCAGGAAAAGGATTTGTTTTGTCAACCTATTCTGTGAAGAGAGCTTACTGGGACTTAATATGAGGCTCAGAACAACATCCCTAGGCAGCACAGAATCTGAAAACATGAAAGCTAAAGCTTAAGGCATCACCAGGAGTTCTAATTCTTGGGGCTCCAAGGGTGTTATAGGAAGGTAAGGAATCCATTGACCCCATGTATCAATGGGATTTGAGCTCTGTACAATGCTTTTGGTATTTTTAGGTATTGGCCAGCCATCTAATGGCAAGCTGACTAGACAGGTTGAAAATGGATTTTCTGGGGATGCAGTAGCTAAGCATAAGGTATCTTGTTTGGTTACATTAGCCAGTTATCCAAACATTTGTTTTGGGTTGGTCAACAGGCAAGGCTGTGCTAGTAAAAGCAAGCAATGCTAATAAGCATAAGCATAGCATCCGATTTAACCCCATGGTGTTTTTTGTTTATTTTTAACTATGCTGTGGCAAAACTCCCTTTTTGGATTTCAGTTTCCAAGCATATCTTTTAGCACATTCTCCTTTTGTCCTTTCCTGAGCTTGTTCAGGGACCAGCCAAATATAAGGCACTAAGTTGTTTTGTCTGCACTCTGCTTTGCAAATATAGCTATTTTCAGATTCCTTCAAAATTTCCCTCCTGAGAATAGGGACGCGAGGGCTATCCTTTTCCTTGTGGCCTACTACAATTAAAAATTCAATGGCCTTAAACCTTATTTGTTACTCCACATTATAACATGATTCACACCATGCCTTTGCCCAAAGGGCTCTGCAATACCACCGATTTCCACACTTTTTACACTGACATAAAACCCAAGGTTCACAGTTTACAGGTGGGACAAAAGATGTTAGTCATGAACTGCAGTCTTGGTGTGGTTCCTCTTCTCCCTCCTCCTCCAGGGGCATGGTAGCGTTCTGACCTCCGTCAGCTGCTGGTAGAGGTTCCTGGAATGGTTTCACATTCTTTGCGAGGATCCAGTGTGGTCCCTTTTCTGTAGAGACCCAAGCAAAGCCCCTTCCCCAAGTGATCAAAGGCTAAGGGCCAAGGATTTTACCAGATTCTGGGTCATGGATTAGTACCGGTGGTTTCTCCTTGCAGGAAAGCAATGTGGATGATGCAAAATGCCTAGTCCGAGGGGGATTCAAGTCCATCACTGAACAGTTCAAAAAATTAAAAACATATAGGGCTTTGCATAATCTTTCAGTGTGTGTGTCTCCTGCTCCCCCCTTCTGTTGCACCAGGAGATGCTTGAGGGAGCCATGGGCAGGCTCTATAATGGACTGCCCAGTGGTTGAGTGGGGTATGCCCATCTTGTGGGTAATACCCCATAAGGAGAAAAAATTTGCAACTTTACAGGAAATGTATGTGGGTCCATTATGTCTTAATCTGTTGTGGAATTCCTAATGTGGCAAAGGCAGCAGTGAAATGATGGCAAGCATCTTTTGCTGTTTCTCCTGTGTGGGCTGAGGCAAACAGAGCACCTGAAAAGGTATCAATAGAAGCATGCACAAATTTCAAACGGCTGAATTCAGGAAAGTGTGTCACGTCTGTTTGCTAAATTTGTAGGCTCTGCAGACCTCTCGGATTGACCCCTGTGTTCACATTAGGAAGAGAGCAACGCTGGCAATCAGGACATGTAGCAATGATACTAGAAGCTTGTGCTGGAGTTAGTTCAAAAAGTCTTACTAAATCCCCAGCATTCTCATGAAAAAATGAGTGACTCACTCTGGTCTGTTCTACTTTGTTTGGTAAAACATGTTGCACCAGTAGGGTTAACAAGTCTGCCTGGGCGTTGCCTTCTGTGAGAAACCTGGGCAGATTGGAATGCGACCTTATATGCGTCACAAAGTAAGCAGTCCTTTGGTCTAAGAGAGAAACTAGTAGTCTCAACCAGTAAAAAAGAACGTCATTTTTAACTTGTTTTAAGACAGAGGCTTCTGCTCTAGACACAATTCCTGCGACATAGGCAGAGTCAGTTATTAGGTTAAAAGGTGTGCTGAATTTCTGAAACACTCTGACCACAGCAGCTAATTCTACAATCTGCAGAGACCCTTTGACAACAGCAATGTCAGATTGCCAGGTTCCTGTTTCAGAATCCCTCTGTACAATCACCGATTTATGGGTTTTCCCAGAACCATGTGTTAATATTGTCATAGCTTGCAAAGGAGTCTCACTTCTCTTTGGCTTTGAGAGCAAATTAAAAGAAGAGCTTAACATTTTGTGCTTAGGTGGATGGATAGATATCTGCCCTAGGTAATCTGCTAAAGTAATTTGCAATTTCACAGATTTCTGTAGCAACCAATTCAAATAGAGCATCGTAAGATGTAAATAGATATGACCAAAATCTTTCCCAGCCAAGGAGGTCAGTCTTTGACGAGCTTTGACAATTAACATGGCCATAATTTCATCTTGCATGGAAATAGTCTTGGGCATATTATTAGGCAAAAATACTTATGTGATAATTAGCAGAGGGTCTGGTTTTTCTGAGTCCCACTGAAATATCAAGGCATGAGGCTGCCTGTCAGGGTTTAAAACGATTAACCATAGTGGTAACTCTGGAGCCCAGCGAGCTGATTGCCTCTGTGAGATAGCATCAGCTACCTTTTGAAGCACAGCTTGTGCTTTTGTGTTTAAATGTCTAGGTGATAAGAGGTTGGCCTCTCCCTCCAATAGGGCAAACAATGGCTCCAAATCTGCATTTGAATTTCCAAGCAAGGAATGAGTCCAGCTTATTGTTCCTAGCAATTTTTGTGCATTGTGCAAAGTTTTGATTTCAATTAAAATTTGCAAAGGTTGTGCTGAAATAGAATGTATTCCTATTCACCAACCCAGATATTTCCATGGAGAGGTCTTTTGAACCTTTTCAGAAGCAATGGTCAGGCCCGCTGATGTAACAGTCTGGCTGACAGCCTGCACTGCTTCTTCCATTCGAACCAAAGTTTCTGCGGAGATAAGAATATAATCCATATAATGATACAACAGAACATCAGGCATTCATTCTCGGATTGGGCTCAGGGTCTTTGCCACGTACCACTGGCAAATAGTAGGGCTGTTGCGCATGCCTTGGGGTAATATCAATCAATGATATCTATCATTACGATTCGAGATGGCAGGAGTAACAATACAAGACTCCGAGTCTTCTTATCGGAGGGCGTATAGCGAAAGTTTATTGAAAGACAGATTCCTTTATACAGTGTTCCGATACAAGCAATATGATTGGTTGTTAGAGCCAACACCTCTTTCTAAACATCTTTGCCAGTAAACAAGTTGGAAAAACACCAAGTATCAGGGAAAAAAATATCTACAAGGATTGTTTGGATTCTTCCTTACGATTTCCCAGGCCAGAGCTGAGAGTTATATACTTAGCTTTCCCAAAGGCCTCAAGCTAGTGCCTGAAGCCTAAAAAAATCTATTCTTTTGACCACTGTCAGTTCCTACAGGTATCGACTTAGTGGTACTTGCATATTAATGCTTGGCACAGAAAAACTGAATTTTTGTGCATCGTCCGGATGCAGAGGAATATCAAAGAAACAATCTTTTAAATAAATTACTGTCATATGCCAATTTCTGGGAATCATGGAAGGGGAAGGGAGCCCCAGTTAGAGGGCCCCCATTTCCTCCATTGCCTCGTTTATTTTCCTCAAGTCATGCAACAGCCTCCACCCCCCAGACTGCTTTCTAATCACAAACATGGGTGAATTCCAAAGGCTATTAGACAGGACTATGTGTCCTTTTTCCAGCTGTTTCTGTACAAGTTCTTGTAATACGCACAGTTTGTCTAATGACATGGGCCATTGGTCCACCGAAATGGGATCAGAGGTTTTCCAAGTCAATTTGGGGGTGTTGCGCACCCCAATGACCCCTATACAAAATTTGACTGCATAAAAATTCCTCACTGTGTCAGAACATCCCTCCCCCACAAGACCAGGGGGCCAGACAGCACAAAAATCTTGATGGTAGCGATTCTCCCCTCAGGTCCTGTGATTTGCACCAAGTGTTGGCTCTGATGGCTTTGACTATTCCCACCCACGCCTGAGAGTACCTGAGGCACAGCCGTTAATGGCAAATCACTTGGCCACAGGTTTTTTTTGAGATAACAGCCACATCTGCACCAATATCAATAAGACCTATTAAAATTAGGTCCTTGATTTTCAGAGTCACTTTGCATTGGCATGTGGAATGCTGAGATGTAATACTGTTGTGTCCAGAAAATTTGTGGGGCCCCTGTGGAACCAAACCTTCCTTCCCTCTGTTTAGCTATCAGGGGTGCAGATAAGGGGGCTGCCGGGAAAGGTATGAGTTGGGCTATATTGCCCCCGGCTGGGGCCACACAGGGCAGCTGGGGGATCCAAGCCATGATCTTTATTTCCCCAACCGTGTCAGAGCCAATGACTCCTGGCAAAACAAACAGTCCTGTTACCAAGGTGGATGATCTACCTATAAGAAAGACATGGTAATCGGCTAGCAAAGGTCTGTAAATTCCTGTGGGAAGATGAAAAACTAAGCAATCAGTCAACGTTACCGTGTTATTGGTCAAAATGTCCAATCCTGCACTTCCTGGGGTGGCTGCATGTAAGTCGTCTATGGTCTGGTGGGTGGGGGCTGGGCCGATTGGAAGCTGAAAGTTGGTCCTGGTTGCTGCATCAGTTGCTGCTTTGGCTGTGGGATTTGTGTCTTCGCGCGTTTCCGTCCTGCTCTGCGAGATGAGTTTCCCTGTAACGGTTGGCCATTTTTTTGAAATTTAGAGTGACAAAAATTATCAAAGTGAGGACCTTTCTCACAGCAAGGGCATATACCTGGGGCTTTGGATTTTTGTGCCTCTTGGCAGTCTCTTTAAATGTGCCCGGGTTCCCCACAGCCAAAACAAACCAACTGCTTTCCGGGTACTAGTTTCAAAGCAGCAAAAGTGTCAGCTATGCCTTGCCCCACGGCTTGATAGGTTATTGCTGTAGTGTGTTGCAATGTCCCCAGGCGATTGCAGGCTTCTATAATTTGAAGTAACGTGGACTCAGGGTCGGGGGGCAGGGTTTTTAAGAGGCACTTACAATCATCATTAGCATTTTCTATAGCCAGTTTGAAGAGTACAACTTCCCTTGCTTGATCATTATCAATTTGTCTCTCCAGTGTTTGTTTTAATCTTTCCACAAACTGCATGTAGGGTTCCTGGGGAGCCTGTTTAATATTTACGGAGGACTGTTGTGTGGTTTTGGCATCAGGAACTTTAAGAAATGCAAAACAAGCTGCCTCCATGATCCCTTGTAGGGCTTCTCTCAGTAAGGCAGCTTGCCCATTAGGATCAGTGTGCACCCCCTCCCCCACTAGGTGGTCAATAGTTAAGGCAACCAGGGTTTGGTTTGTGTGCCCAGCATATGTTACAACTAAATTCTCCAATCTTTTTTTCCATTGTGCCATGAATATTGCATATTGTGTTGGGATGAACAGAAGATTTTCCAAAGATTTAAAGAAGAAGTCATGAGGTGAGTAGTGAAAGTTGCTCTTAATAAATTACTGCAGTAAGGGGACCCCAGACCATATTCTGCTGTGGTACGGTGCAGTTCCTTAATTTCTGAGTGGCCTAAGGGCTCCCATTGTGTATTCCCCCCCTCAGGCTGAGTTGCATGGGGGCTACAAAAAATTCTGCCGCTGTGTCAAAGTCTCTCTCCTTAAGGGATTGGAGGAGGCAGGTGTTGCAGAAGGCAAGGGCATCCTGGTGGCAGGGATGGGTGCTGGCACGGCGGTGGGGAAAGCTGTGGCTGAGAGACCCGCTGCCATGGGGAGAGCCACCGCCACGGAGACAGCCGCTGCTACAGTGGGGACGACCAGAGAGGTTATGAAGCCTGGCATGGGAGCCGAGCCTGGCACGGGGAGGGGCCCCGGGGAAGAGACTGGGTGTCTTTTTTCACACCTTATCCCAAAACTCAACAGACAAAACTGACTCACATGTAACACCTGTAAAATATTTAAAAATCCAACCAAAAAAGAACTTTTAAATTCCCCTTTGAAAACCTAACACCGTTTTTAACAAGGATATCATAAACCTGGAAATATGCTTTCCACTTCTCAGTGGTAAATTTAGCCACCATAGAGCTTTTTTCCCTCCTACAAGATAAAAACAGAAAAAAAAAAAGGTGACCTTCACTGCAACACACTCACCACTCTGGTGGGTCAAAAAAAAATCCTCTCCTTGGGGCTCCGCTGACGTAACCGATCCTCAAAGTCCTCGACGATCCAGAGAATTGTCAGTCCCAGCCCTCAGGAATTTCTCCAGAAAATTGGGGTTTCCCCTTGGGGAACTGGAACACTTGTCTGTGACTTATATCCAGTGGCGATAGCCACGTGGAGATGCTTATGAAGGGCTTATGGAAAGCCCCACAGTCAGGCATCAGTTGTAGCAGTGTGGCAGGATGGTGAAATGTTGCTACCTTCCTCGAAGCGCCTCCTTCAGAAGCCGCTCAGAGTAGGCCACGGGAACAATCACTTTAAGTCCATGCACAAACACAGATAGCTCAGTGAAGGAAAGACAGGAAGGGCCTTCTGTATGACGAATTCCAGCAAAGGTTTATTATGTCTGCCACGCCAAAGGGATCAGGGACAAAAGATCCAGATCAAAGGAGTGCTCAGGTTCAAGTATGGGGTCAGGAATCAATGGTCTGAGGGCAAGGGGCTGTACAAGGGCAGGGCAAAGGGCAATGACCTATAAGGGATACAGGCAGAACACCAGAGATACCACAACCAATGGGGAAACAGGGAAAGGAGAAACCATGAGAACTAGGGACATATATGAACAATAGAGGTGGACAAAGCCCACAGACCAATAGGGAAAGCAGAACTGAGGTAGATTGACATAGTGTTGTAGAGCACCATGGGGGAGAATCTTTTCTTTCAGCCTAGGTGGGGAAACTCTATGGTAGATTCTTCCAGGGCAAAGCCCTGGAGGTTTCCCTGAGGGGTTCAAGGGTTTCCACAGTCCTCTTTCCCCTCCCCCTTGTATTGTTGTCACTGGTCGGGACATTTTGGGGAGGGCAGGCTTGTTACTAGGAGGCATGGCATGGCAACATCTGACCTCCAATCAAGTTGTAAGAAAGTAATCTCCACCAATAGATGGCAGAGAAGGAGTTGACTGACAAGACTTTGGGAGGGGCCAAGGGTATAAAAAGCAGAGCATCCATTTTGTAAATGAGCACTTGGCTGCTGGTCACAGAGACTTTCAGCGCTGCTCTTTCTCCTTATTCAGTCTTTTGTTGTATTTTGTTACGGTTAAATAAACCTTTGACATTTTTAAAAGTGAGTGTTGTTTCTCACACTTGCTAATATTATAATCAATTAAACGCATAAAATCTGATGCCACACGTGTGGATACCTATATTTTGTGCACCTGAAAGCTTTCTTTAAAGAACTGCTCTTTATGTTACCACTTTTAATATTGTTTGAAATGTTTGTCTTTTGATTCTAGGCAACACCCCTTTGTTTTAACCCATCCCTTTCCACCAATAAGGAGGAATAGAGTAGATATAAGTGGAAAAAAATCAGTTTACTAACAAGCGAAACAGCAACAGGTAAAAAAAAATAACAGTGAACAATCACTAGATACAAAATTGCTAAATCTCACAGACCCCCCCAGGAACAAAGAAAAACTTAAAATGGCAGAGTGACACCCTTCTCCCAAGATGTCATGCTTTGCAGCTAAGTGTGTGGCTTGAAAGGCAAAGGGAGGAATGGCATCAGCTTCCCCCCTCCCCCTGCTTATCTTTCTGGCGGTGGCAACTCCATCAGTGAATGCAGCTGGCACACTCTGGCAGCTGATATTCGGTCAAGGGCTAGAACTAGTGGAGAGAGAAAACAGGGCAGTTGGCTGGGGTGATTCAAACTCACTGCTTCCTCCCTTCAGCTGGGTGGTGTGCTAGTTTCACACGTAAGTGATTTTTCTGAGAAAAGTTGTGGCTAAACTAATTAGTGATTAGGTTTGAATATTGACAACCTGTGGAACCAATTAGAGAATTAGATACGTCTCTGGGCTACACAGGTTAAAAATTAGAGGAACCCCGGCCTTGGAAGAGGTAAAAAGTGAGCCTGACTCCCTCCTTGCTGCAGGGGGCCAGGCTGGCCTGGGCCTGCCCTGGGCCAAGCCTCCTCCCAGGAAGCCTGCTGGGCCCCGGGTCGGGGCTATGCCCAGTGATTACCGGGCAGGGGGAGGGGAGGAGAGAATGCCCCGTCCCGGCCGGATCAGGCCAAAGCAGCTGTTCAAATCTTGCCGCTAAAGCCGCACCCCCATTGCGGTCCCGGGAGGCCTAGAAGGGTGTCTTGGTTTGAAAGACAAGTATCTGCTAAGGAGGGGCAGGGCCTCCTTGGGAAATGTAGAATTCAAATCCCCTCCCTCCAAATTATTATATTTTGGAGAATTAAAGGGGCTTTAAGGCAGAGGTATGGGGATAGGAATAACAGTTCTTTACTAGTACGTATAACAAGACAAAAACAACAGCAAAAACTACAGCATTAACAGGAAACAGAACCAGGGACCATAAAGGGTTTTGTTTCACATAGTCCGGGGCAGTCTGATCTCTTGGGACTCCGAGAGCACCAAGCTGGAACAGTGGAAAATCCCGGGCTGGAGAATGAGATCAGGAGCTCTGCGTTGATAGCTGGAACAGCAGGGATGTCCCGGCAGGGCAGGGCAGTGCAGGGCCACAGTGTAGCGAAAAGCCTCAGCAGCGGCAGGACAGGGCTAGTCCACCTCCAGCAGGGCAGGAGGAGGAGAGCTAAGAATTCAAGGGCACACAAGCAGAATGATGGTAGATCTCTCAGGATCGGACCGGGTGGTGACACTGAAAACTTCTCCTGCAGCAAGCAGCAACCTGACCGTCTTCTCTCTGATGCCGAGACCAAGAGAGCGAAGTTACCCCCAGCCCATCCTTTGCCTGCCCCAAAAACTCGTGTTATCTCCCCCCCCCCCAGAGAAGTGTAGCCAGGTGCTACAATTCCTATCCTTTCACCCCTTTTGTCCTGCTACACACCACAAGAACACCGAGAAAAAGCCATGACCACAGCTCTCTGTAAATTGCAGATTGAAGTTCTATAAAACTCTGCCATGGAAGAGTAGAAACTAGGAAGCAAGCACTTTGCTCGTGCTGCTGCAGAGATGGAAAACTCCAACGGTATTACAATCTCCTGCAGTGCCAGAATAGGAATGTATGGTGCTGTAGTAGCTTCTTTGGAGCCAGGAAAAAAAGAAAGAACAAGGGCTTCTGCAAATGAGCAAAGCAACACACCACAAGCACACAGAACAAAAGCAGTGAGCACAGCTCCCTGTAACACGCAGTTTGTGGTTCTTTTCAACTGTGCAATCGAAAAAGGAGAAACTAGGCAGCAAGGCATTTGCTCATGCTGCTGCGAACATGGAAAACTCCAACAGTATCACAATCTCCAGTGCTGGAAAAGCCATGTACGGTGCTGCAGTAGCTTTTTTGGAGCTAGGAAAACAGAAAATGAACCAAACTTCAGCAAACGAGCAAAGCAAGACACTACAAGCATGCAGAGCAAAAGCTGTGTGCACAGCTCCCAGGAAAATGCAGATTGTGGTCCTTTACAACTCTGCCATGGAAAACAAGCAACAAGGCCGGGAGGCTTTTGCTCGTGCTGCTGCGGACATGGAAAACTCCAACAGTGTCACAATCTGCTACAGTGCTGGAAAAGGCATGAACGGTTCTGCACTAGCTTCTTTGGAGCTAGCAAAACTGAAAACCAACGGGGCTTTTGCAAACGAGCAGAGAAAAACACCACAAGCACTCAGAGCATAAGCTGTGTGCCCAGCTCTCTGGAAAATGCAGATTAAAGTTCTTTACATGTCTGCCATGGAAAACCAGCAACAAGGCAGCCAGGCCTTTGCCCATGGTGCTGCAGACATGAAAACCTCCAACAGTCTCAGGATGTCCTGCAGTGCTGAAAAGGCATGTAGGGTGCTGCAGGACCTTCTTTGGAGCTAGGAATACAGAAAACAAACAAGGCTCCTGCAAACGAGCAAAGAACCCACCACAAGCACGCAGAGCAAAAGCTGTGTGCACAGCTCTCTGGAAAATCCAGATTGAAGTTCAATACAACTCTGCCATGGAAAACCAGCAACTAGGCAGCAAGGCCTTTGCTTGTGCTGCTGCAGACATGGAAAACTCCAATAGTATCACAATCTCCTGCTGTGCTGGAAAAGGCATGTACGGTGCTGTAGTAGCTTCTTTGGAGCTAGCAAAATTGAAAACAAACCGGGCTTCTGCAAACAGGCAAAGCAACACTCCACCAGCACGCAGAGCAAAAGTTATGTGCGTAGCTCAATGTAAAACCCAGACTGATGCTCTATACAACTCTGCCATGGAAAAACAGCAACTGGGAAGCAAGGCCTTTGCTAGTGCTGCTGCGGATATAGAAAAGTCCAACAGCCTCAGAATTTCCTGCAGCGCAGGAAAAGGAATGTACATTTCTTCAGTAGCTTCTTTGGAGCTAGAAAAACAAAACTAACGGAGCTTTTGCAAACGAGCAAAGCAACACCCCACAAGCGCACAAAGCAAAAGCTGTGTGCGCAGCTCTCTGGAAAACGCAGATTAAAGTTCTAAAAAACTCGTCCATGGAAAACACGTAACTTGGCTGCAAAACCTTTCCTCATGCTGCTGCAGACATGGAAAACTCCAAATGTACCACAATCTCCTGCAGTGCTTTAAAAGGCATGTACGGTGCTGCAGTAGCTTCTTTGGATCAAGGAAAACGAACATGGCTTCTGCAAACGAGCAAAGAAACATACCACAAGCACGCAGAGCAAAACCTGTGAGCACAGCTCTCTGAAAAACGCAGATCAAAGTTCTATACAACTCTGCCATGGAAAAGGTAAAACTAGGCAGCAAGGCCTTTGCTTGTGCTGCAGCGGACATGGAAAACTTCAACAGTGTTACAATCTCCTGCAGTGCTGGAAAAGGCATGTACATTTCTTCAGTAGTTTCTTTGGAGCAAGGAAAACAGAAAACAAACCGGGCTTCTGCAAATGAGAAAAGCAAGACACCACAAGCACGCAGAGCAAAAGCTGTGTGCACAGCTCTCTGTAAAATGCAGATTAGAGTTCTATACAACTCTGCAATGGAAAAAGATCAACTCACCAGCAAATTCTTTGCTCGTGCTACTGCAGACCTGGAAAACTCCAACAGTACCCCAATCTCCTGCAAATCTGGAAAAGGCATGTTAGGTGCTGCAGAAACTTCTTTGGAGCTAGAAAAACAGAAAACCAACAGGGCTTCTGCAAACGAGGAAAGCAACACACCACAAGCACGCAGAGCAAAAGCTGTATGCACAGCTCTCTGCAAAATGCAAATTGAAGTTCTATACAACTCTGCCATGGAAAAGGAGCAGCCAGGCAACAAGGCCTTTGCTCTTTCTGCTGAAAAAATGTAAATTGCCAACAGTTTCAGAATCTCCTGAAGTGCTGGAAAAGGCATGTACGGTGCTGCAGTAGCTTCTTTGGAGATAGGAAAACAGAAAATCAACCGGGCTTCTGCAAACGAGCAAAGCAACACACCACAAGCATGCAGAGCAAAAGCTGTGTGCACAGCTCTCTGCAAAATGCAGATTTTTGTTCTTTACAACTCTCCTATGGAAAACCAGAAACTAGACAGCAAGACCTGTGCCCTTACTTCAGAGGACATGGAAAACTCCAACAGTATCAAAATCTCCTGCAGTGCTTGAGAAGGCATGTACATTGCTGCATTAGCATCTTTGGATCTAGGAAAACAGAAAACAAATCAGGCTTCTGCAAACGAGCAAAGAAACACACCACAAGAACACACACTAAAAGCTGTGTGCACAGCTATGAAAAACGCAGATCGAAGTTCTATACAACTCTGCCAGGGAAAAGGAGCAAGGAGGCTGCAAGGCCTTTCCTTGAGCTGCTGCGGAAATGGAAAACTCCAAATGTACCACAATCTCCTGCAGTGCTTGAAAAGGCATGTACGGTGTTGCAGTAGCTTCTTTGGAGCCAAAAAACCAGAAAACAGCCCAGGCTTCTGCAAACGAGCAAAGCAAGACACCACAAGCACGCAGAGCAAAAGCTGTGTGCACAGCTCTCTGTAAAACACAGATTGGAGTTCTGTACAACTCTGCCATGAAAAACCAGCAACTAGTCAGAAAGTCATTTGCTAATGCTGCTGAGGACATGGAAAACTCCAAGAGTATCAGAATCTCATGCAGTGCTGGAAAAGGCATGTACAATGCTGCAGTAGCGTCTTTGCAGCTAGGAAAACAGAAAGCAAATAGGGCTTCTGCAAAAAAACAAAGCAACACCCCACAAGCACACAGAGCAAATGCTGCATGCACAGCTCTCTGTAAAAAGCTGATTAAAGTTCTATACCACCCTGCAATGGAAAAGGAGCAAGTTGCCAGCAAGTTCCATGCTCTTGCTGCTGCAGACATGGAAAATTCCAAGAGTATAAGAATCTCCTGCTGTGCTGGAAAAGGCATGTACAATGCTGCAGTAGCGTCTTTGCAGCTGGGAAAACAGAAAGCAAACAGGGCTTCTCCAAACGAGCAAAGAAACATCTCAAGCACACAGAACAAAAGCTGGGTGCACTGCTCTCTGGAAAATGCAGATTGAAGTTCTATACCAACCTGTAATTGAAAAGGAGCAAATCGCCAGCAAGTTCTATGCTCTTGCTGTTGCAGACATGGAAAACTCCAACAGTGTCACATTATACTGCAATGCTGGGAAAACATGTACGGTGCTGAAGTAGCTTCTTTGGAGATAGGAAAATGGAAAAAAACCCGGGCTTCTGCAAACGAGCTGAGCAACACACTACAAGCACGCAGAGCAAAAACTGTGTGCACAGCTCTCTGTAAAATGCAGATTGAAGTTCTATACCAACCTGTAATTGAAAAGGAGCAAATCGCCAGCAAGTTCTATGCTCTTGCTGTTGCAGACATGGAAAACTCCAACAGTATCAGAATCTCATGCCATGCTGGAAAAGGCAGGTACATTGCTGCAGTTTCTTCTTTAGAGCTAAGGAAACAGAAAAAAACCCAGGCTGCTTCAATCGGGCAAATAAACAGTTCACAAGCGCACAGAGGAAAAGCTGTGTGCATAGCTCTCTGTAAAATGCAGATTGAAATTCTGTACAACACTGCCATGGAAAAGCAGCAAGTAGGCAGCTAGGACTTGCCTCTTTCTGCTTCAGAAGTGGAAAACTGCAAGAGTATCAGAATCTCATGCAATGCTGGAAAAGGCATGTATGTGTCTGAAGTAGCTTCTTTTGAGCTTGGAAATCAGAAAGTAAACAGGGCTTCTGCAAACAAGCAAAGCAACACTCCACAAGCACACAGAGCAAAAGCTGCATGCTCAGCTATCTATAAAACACAGATTGAAGTTCTGTACTACCCTGCCATGGGAAAAAAGACACTCGCCCGCAAGTTCTATGCTCTTGCTGCTGCAGACATGGAAATCTCCAACCGTATAAGAAACTGATGCAGTGCGGTAAAAGGCATGTACGTTGCTGCCGTATCTTCTTCTGAGGTAGGAAAACAGAAAGCAAACAGGGCTTATGCAAAGGAGCAAAGCAAAACCCCACAAGCACACAGAGCAAAAACTGCATGCACAGCTCTCTGTAAAACGCAGATTGAAGTTCTATACCACTCCTCCACTGAAAAGTAAAAACTACGAGCAAGTTCTTTGCTCGTGCTGCAGCAGACATGGACAACTCCAAGAGTTTTAGAATCTCATGCAGTGCTGGAAAAGGCATGTACATTGCTGCCGTAGCTTCTTTTGAGCTAGGAAAACAACAAGCAAACAAGGCTTCTGCAAACGAGCTAAGAAACATCTCAAGCACACAGAGCAAAAGATGTGTGCACAGCGCTCTATAAAACACAGATTGAAGTTCTAGACCACCCTGTCATGATTAAGGAACAACTCGCCAGCAAGTTCTATGCTCTTGCTACTGCAGACATGGAAAACTCCAAGAGTATCAGAATCTCATGCAGTGCTGGAAAAGGCATGTACATTGCTGCCGTAGCTTCTTCTGAGATAGGAAAACAGAAAGGAGACAGGGCTTCTGCAAACAAGTAAAGCAACACCCCACAAGCACACAGAGAAAAGCTGCGTGCACAGCTCTCTGTAAAACGCAGATTGAAGTTCAATATCACCCTGCCATGTGTTGGGGGTTAGACTTGTTTATCTTTTTCACCTATAGAATTTTTTCCCAAGAGTTGCAAGGCAACTGATGGCCGGGTACTTATGAGTGCTCAGGTGAAAACAAAAGCATGGAGGGTGGCACTTGGCTACACCCTTTGTCTCCGGGAGTTTCCCCCGAGGGGGGGGAGAGAAAGACGGGGGCTACGGAGGGCAGCTTCACTTTTGGTGTGGTCTGCGTCGGGAGCAGACAGGGTTGCCGCTGCCGTTGCTGTGTGAGTTTCTCGCTGGCACCACCAGGATCTGATCCTGAAGAGAGAGAGCTACTATCATCTGCTCGTGTGCCCGGGGAGATCCGGATTCCTCTTTTTGCTGCCCTGCTGGAGCTGCTTCAGCCCTGTCCCACTGCATCGGCGCTGTTTTAGAGCTGCGCTGCACCGCGGGCCCGCACTAGCCTCCCTGCCAGACATCCCTGCCCTCCAGTGACCACCGACAGAGCTCCGAATTTCATCCGATCCACCAGCCCGGGATACCCCACCGTTCCAGCTTAGTACCTTTTCTTTAGAGTCCCCAAAGACCAGACTGCCCCGGGTTTTTGTAAGACCAAGCTCCATCAAGGTCCCTGGTTCTGTTTTCGCTATTAATTGCTGTAGTTGTTGTTGTTTGTTTGCCTTGTTATACCTATTAGTAAAGAACTGTTATTCCTATCCCCATATCTCTGCCTGAGAGCCATTTTAATTTTCTAAATTATAATAATTTGAGAGAAGAAGATTTGAATTATCCATCCCAAGAGAGGCCCTGCCTCTCTTTAGCAGATACCTGTCTTCTTTCAAAACCAAGACAGATTTTGGCGCCCAAACGTGGGGCTTGAGGGCATTGAGAGAAAAAAGGGAATAACAGTTCTTAAGTGACCTAATTTCTTGTTCATTCTTGTTCACTGAATATAGAAACCTTGATAGGTAACGCCATGTGGTCTAACTTATCCTGGTTCAGGTGGCATGTGGTTGTGGCTTTATTTTGCCCATTTGCAGGCCCTTACCTAAACATGAGCCCTATAACAAAAGCTACTGTGGCTGTTATTCAGTTTGTTTTATGGGCTGATAAGGTGAAGAATTCACTGATTTTTAACTTGTTCTGGACAGCAGGCACGTGGATACGTGGCTATCACATACTAAGTGGGTGTATTTGGGGTTACTTTAAGAATGGTACTTTCTGTGAAGAAATGACAGTGAGAGAAGTTTTCCAGACTTTTAGCCAGTTCCTTATGCCTACTCTACCAGCTTTTGAAGAGTTCAAATTTCCTCTAGAAACTAACCAAATGTTGCTGATGATCCTAGCTTATTTAGCTTTCAAAGATAAAGTGAGGTCAATTTAGAGCACGGCACAGACTAGAGATACTGCTGTAGAGCCTGATACTGCCCCAGAGGCTAGAGATACTGCTGTAGAGCCTGATACTGCCCCAGAAGCTAGAGAAACTCTTGTGGGGCCTGATACTGCCCCAGAGGCTAGAAATACTGCTGTAAGGCATGATACTGCCCCAGAGGCTGAGAATGCTGCCATAGAGCCTGGGGCCAATGCCCCAGAGACTGGAGATGCTGGCCCACTGCCTGACCCTGCCCTGCAGCCCACCCCAGAAATGAACCACCCCGATTAGGTGAGGGTTCTAGTGAAAGAGATACGTGAGATGGGCCAGGTGCTGAAAGAATACACTTCCCCAGCTGGTGAGAAGCCCTCCCCTTGCCCTGAAAAGAGAGAATCCAATAGTGCAGCAGCAGAACCCACACAAGTTACAACCGTCCAGGTTCCAGCTGAACCACAGGACCAGTCACAACCAGCTGCAGTTGCCCCTGTGGAAACAAAGAAGTATAAGATGAAATCAGAGCACCCAGGTAATAAGGATAAGAAAGGAGGGCCCTCACAGCCCACAGGGGAACCAGAGGTTGAGATTATCACCGAGTCCCTGACTTATAAAAGCGTACGCAATCTGCAAAAAGATATTGCACGACGGGGACGTGAGGCTTATACAACTTAGTTACTTCGAGTTTGAGACCTTATAAGTATAGGCGTGCAACTAGATAGTAGTGAGGCAAAGAACTTGAGACCCTTTACCCAGGACTCAGGGGTGAATCAAGTATTTGTAAGAGAGCAAAGGCCCCTTCCCCTCTGAGAGCGACTTTTAATGAATGTAAGGGAGAAGTTTGTCCACAGAGACAGAATGCAAGAGCACCATCATAGAAGTCATTAGAAGACCCTTGAAGAAGAGATCCAACAGCTGAGGGAAGTAGCAATATTAGAAGTACTCTTTAAGAGGGGTGGACAGCATGACAATGACCCTGACAAGGTCAGGTGCACAGGGCAGATGTTCTGGAACCTGGCAAGTAAAAGGCCATCTCAATACACCACCTTCATTGCAATGATCAATCCTGATAGCAACCGAGAGACAGTGAGTTCTGTCGCCAACAGGCTCAGAAATTATGAGAGCATGATCAGTAGCCCAATGCAGGCTCAGGTCTCTGCAGTAGTTAAAGAACTCAAAGAGGAGGTAATAAGAGAAGTAAGGGAGGAGGTGAGGGAGGAGATGAGGAGGAACAGTTCCCATGCGGCACCGGTGCGAGTCACAGGCCCCAGAGCCAGAGCCCAACGCCCTCCAGCTAGAGAGAGAGGGTACACCCCAAGGGCTGACCTGTGGTTTTTCTTGCGTGACCATGGGGAAGACATGGGAAGGTGGGATGGAAAACCCACTTCTGCCCCGGCAGCACGGGTGCGTGAGATCAAGGAGAGAAACACTAACCGAGGGGGTCCCACTAAAATGAAAGTAGCCTCAACCTCCCATGACCGAGCCACCAAGTATTATAGAAGTGAAGATGATATGTCAGATCCCCTTGAAGGAACCTCTACAATGTATGCCCAAGAAGAGAATAATAACCAGTGCTAGAAAGGCCCTGCCTCTAGCCAAGAAGAGGCACAAGAAAACCGAGTCTTTTAGACTGTGTAGATTCGATAGCCTAGCACATCAGAGCCACAGAAATATGAAGCTTTAGTAGACACTAGTGCGCAGTGTACCTGATGCCATCAGGACATGTGGGGGCAGAACCCATTTCCATTGCTGGAGTGACAGGGGGATCACAGCAACTGACTCTAGTAGAAGCCGAGGTGAGCCTGACCAGGAAGGAGTGGCAGAAACATCTGATTGCAACCAGCCCAAAGGCCCCGTGTATCCTGAGCATTGACTTCCTCCAGAATGAGTATTGCAAAGATCCTAAAAGATTCAGATGGGCTTTTGGAATAGCTGCTGTAGAGGCAGAGGGCATCAAAAAATTGAATACCTTGCCTAGACTGTCAGAGAACCCATCTGCAGTAGGACACCTGAAAGTAGAAGAACAACGAGTACCAGTTGCCACCTCGACGGTGCACCGCCAGCAGTATCAGACCAATCGAGATGCCGTGATCCCCATCCACAAGATGATCCAAGAGCTAGAGAGCCAAGGGGTGGTCAGCAAAACCCACTCACCCTTCAACAGCCCCATCTAGCCTGTGTGCAAGTCTGATAGAGAATAGAGACTGACTGTAGACTATCGTGCATTGAATGAAGTGACACCACCGCTGAGCGCTGCTGTGCCAGACATGCTAGAACTCCAGTACGAGCTGGAGTCCAAGGCAGCGAAGTAGTACGCCACTATTGACATTGCCAATGCATTTTTCTCCATTCCTCTGGCTGCAGAGTGCAGGCCTCAGTTTGCGTTCACATAGAGGGGCGTGCAGTACACCTGGAACCGACTGCCCCAGGGGTGGAAGCACAGTCCCACCATCTGCCATAGACTGATCCAGGCTGCACTGGAAAAGAGAGAGGCTCCAGAACATCTGCAGTACATCGATGACATCATTGTGTGGGGGAACACGGCAATGGAAGTGTTTGAGAAAGGGGAGAAGATCATCCAGATTCTCCTAGAAGCCGGCTTTGCCATCAAGAAGAGCAAGGTCAAGGGACCTGCCTGAGAGATCCAGTTCTTAAGGGTAAAGTAGCAAGATAGACGTTGCCAGATACCCACAGAAGTAATCAACAAGATCACCGCAATGTCTCCACCGACCAGCAAGAAAGAAACACAAGCTTTCCTAAGTGCCATAAGCTTTTAGAGCATGCACATTCCCGAGTACAGCCAGATTGTGAGCCCTCTCTACCTGGTTACCCGCAAGAAGAATGATTTCCACTAAAGCCCTGAACAGCAGCAAGCCTTTGCCCAGATCAAGCAAGAGATCGCTCATGCAGTAGCCCTTAGCCCAGTGAAGACAAGACCAGAAGTAAAGAATGTGCTCTACTCAGCAGCCGAGAACAATAGCCTGTCCTAGAGCCTATAGCAGAAGGTGCCAGGTGAGACTCGAGGCCGACCACTGAGATTCTAGAGCCGAAGCTACAGAGGGTCTGAAGCCAACTATACTCCCACAGAGAAAGAAATCTTAGCCGCCTATGAAAGAGTTCAAGCCGCCTCAGAAGTGATTAGTACAGAGGCGCAACTCCTCCTGGCACCCCGACTGCCTGTGCTGAAGTAGATGCTTAAAAGAAAAGTTCCCTCTACCCACCATGCCACCGACGCCACATGGAGCAAATGGATTGCCCTCATCACACAGCGCGCCCGTATTAGAAACCCAAACCGCCCTGAGATTTTAGAAGTTATTACCAACTAGCCAGAAAGTGAAAGCTTTAGTCTCATAGATGAAGAAGAGCAAGAACAAGTAACACGAGCTGAAGAAGCACCACCGTACAACCAACTGCCAGTGGAAGAGACACAGTACGCTCTTTTCACTGATGGTTCCTGTTGCATTGTAGGCATGAACCGGAAATGGAAGGCAGCTGTATGGAGCCCCACACGACAAGTTGCACAAGCCACTGAAAGAGAAAGTAGATTGAGTCAACTTGCTGAACTCAAAGCCATTCAGTTAGCCCTAGACATTGCTGAAAGAGAGAAGTGGCCAAAGCTCTACCTCTACACTGATTTGTAGATAGTAGCCAATGCTCTGTGAAGTTAGCTAGAAAAGTAGAAAAAGGCCAACTGGCAGTGTCAGACAAAACCAATCTGGGCTGCTGATGAGTAGAAAGACATTGCCACTCCGGTAAAGAAGCTACCTGTGAAAGTCCGCCATGTAGATGCCCATGTCCCCAAGAGCAGAGCTAATGAAGAGCACCGAAACAACGAGCAAGTAGATCAAGCTGCCAAGATAGAAGTATCAAAGATAGACTTAGACTAGCAGCACAAGGGAGAGCTGTTCCTAGCTCGATAGGCCCATGATGCTTCAAGACATCAAGGCAGAGATGCCACCTATAAGTAAGCACGAGACCGAAGAGTAGATCAAACCATACAGTATTTCCGAAGTTATCCATGACTGTGAGACATGTGCTGCCATCAAACAAGCCAAGCAGGTAAAGCCCCTATAGTATAGAAGACAGTGGTCTAAATATAAGTATGAGGAAGCCTGACAGATTGACTACATCACCCTTCCCCAGACCCGCCAAGGCAAGCGCTATGTGCTGACCATAGTAGAAGCCACCACTAGATAGCTAGAGACCTACCCTGTGCCCCATGCTACTGCCCGGAATACCATCCTAAGCCTTGAAAAACAAGTTCTTTAGAGACATAGCACCCCTGAGAGAATTGAGTCTGACAATGAGACCCATTTCAAGAACAGCCTTGTAAACACCTGAGCTAGAAAACATAGCATCGAATAGATATATCACATCCCTTATCATGCACCAGCTGCCGAGAAAGTTGAACGATGCAATGGCCTGCTTAAAACCACCTTGAAGGCACTGAGTAGGGGGTCTTTCAAGAACTAAGAGATTAATTTAGCAAAAGCCACATAGTTAGTGAACACCAGAAGTTCCACCAACGGAGCAGGCCCTGCCCAGTCTGAGCCCCTGAGAACAATAGATGAAGATAAAGTTACAGTAGTACACATGAGAAGTATGCTGAGAAAAACTGTTTAAGTTAATTCTGCCTCCAGCAAAAACAATCCCATCCGTGGGGTTGTCTTCGCTCAGAGACCAGGTTGCACTTATTGAGTAATGCAAAAGATAGACAGACCCGATGCATACCTCAAAGAGACCTTGTTTTAGGGTGAACTACCCATGCCACTGTATCCGTACCCACATCTGCATCTATATATGTATATAATTAAGTAGTGCATGTATGTATATATTTTAGAAGTTTAAATTCAAATGTAATATGTTAGTATAGGAAAAAATTCGGGGTAGATTAATGTTGGGGGTTAGACTTGTTTATCCTTTTCACCTATAGAATTTTTTCCCAAGAGTTGCAAGGCAACTGATCGCCAGGTACTTATGAGTGCTCAGGTGAAAACAAAAGCATGGAAGGTGGCACTTAGCTACACCCTTTGTCTCCGGGAGTTTCCCCCGAGGGGGGGGGGAGAGAAAGACGGGGGCTACGGAGGGCAGCTTCATTTTTGGTGTGGTCTGCGTCAGGAGCAGACAGGGTTGCCGCTGCCGTTGCTGTGTGAGTTTCTCGCTGGCACCACCAGGATCTGATCCTGAAGAGAGAGAGCTACTATCATCTGCTCGTGTGCCCGGGGAGATCCGGATTCCTCTTTTTGCTGCCCTGCTGGAGCTGCTTCAGCCCTGTCCCACTGCATCGGCGCTGTTTTAGAGCTGCGCTGCACCGCGGGCCCGCACTAGCCTCCCTGCCAGACATCCCTGCCCTCCAGTGACCACCGACAGAGCTCCGAATTTCATCCGATCCACCAGCCCGGGATACCCCACCGTTCCAGCTTAGTACCTTTTCTTTAGAGTCCCCAAAGACCAGACTGCCCGGGTTTTTGTAAGACCAAGCTCCATCAAGGTCCCTGGTTCTGTTTTTGCTATTAATTGCTGTAGTTGTTGTTGTCTGTTTGCCTTGTTATACCTATTAGTAAAGAACTGTTATTCCTATCCCCATATCTCTGCCTGAGAGCCGTTTTAATTTTCTAAATTATAATAATTTGAGAGAAGAAGATTTGAATTATCCATTCCAAGAGAGGCCCTGCCTCTCTTTAGCAGATACCTGTCTTCTTTCAAAACCAAGATACCTTGGAAAAGGAACAACTCGCCATCAAGTTCTATGCTTTTGCTGCTGCAGACATGGAAAACGCCAAGAGTATCAGAATCTCATGCAGATGCTAAAAGGTATGTATGTGTCTGCAGGATCTTCTTTTCAGCAAGGAAAACTGAAAACAAACAAGGCTTATGCAAACGAGCAAAACAAACCCCACAAACACACAGAGCAAAAAACTGTGTGCACAGCTCTCTGTAAAATACACATTGAAGTTCTCTACCACCCTGCAATGAAAAAGGAGCAACTCGCCAGCAAGTTCTATGCTCTTGCTGCTGCAGACATGGAAACTCCAACAGTATCAGAATCTCATGCAGTGCAGGAAAAGGCATGTATGTTGCTGGGGTAGTGTGTTTTGAGCTAGGAAAACAGAAAGCAAACAGGGCTTCTGCAAACAAGCAAAGCAACACTCCACAGGCACACAGAGCAAATGCCTGTGTGCACAGATCTCTGTAAAAAGCTGATTAAAGTTCTATACCATCCTGCAATTGAAAAGGAACAACTCGCCAGCAAGTTCTATTGCTCTTGCTGCTGCAGACATGGAAAACTCCAAGAGTATCAGAATTTCATGCTGTGCTGAAAAAAGAATGTAAAATGCTGCAGCAGCTTCTTTTGAGCTAGGAAAACAGAAAGCAAACATGGCTTATGCAAATGAGCAAAAAAACATCTTAACAAAATAGAGCAAAAGCTGCATTCACAGGTCTCTGTAAAACGCAGATTTGAAGTTCTATACAACCCTTCCATGGAAATGAGCAACTCGCAAGGAAGTTCTATGCTCTTGCTGCTGCAGACATAGAAAAATAGAAAAATCTAACAGTATCAGAATCTCTTGCAGTGCTGGAAAAGGTATGTACGTTGCTGCTTTAGCTTCTTTGGAGCTCAGAAAACAGAAAACAACCTAGGCTTCCGCAAACAAATAAAGCAACATGTAGTTGCATAGGGACAGGCGCTCGGAAGATATTGGTTGTAACGGAAAGACCACAGGACTCTCTAACCCCCCAAGATAAGTTATCACCCTTGGAATGTAACCCCCACTTACAACGTGCGAGTACTTTTCCATTCTCCCTACTAACTCAGGAAGTGTTGCAAGATCCCACTGACGTAGTGAAGAACCCCAGAGTATATAAACTGCATGTTTGAGATAATAAATGCTTGTAACCGTCCACCACACTGGTGTAAGCGTTTTGTTACGATGCCCGAGCGACACGCAAGAACGTGGTCGCCGTGCTGTATCTCCTAGACCAGGCCACCCGCCTTTGCAAAAGAGAAGAAACGGCAACAAGTGGTGCTGAAACCCGGGAAAGAACCTCGGGTGACGGGATTTACGCCTGGAAGGAGGCAGCGGCAGGAGCGGCTGGTCTGAACTACTCGGAGGAATAGGGGGACGCCCCAAGGGACCCGTGAAAACGGCATGCAAGCTCTAACGAAGGTCGTAAGTCTAATGCAGGAGCACTGGGGAATACGGTGCGATCCAAGGAATTTATATCTTGCTATTGCAAGGCTTTTGGATTTGGGCGGCAATACAGCGCCCCGCAGATATATTAAATTCAGAGGGGTGGGAGAGTTATACTGCTGCTCTGGCTGAAGATACAAAAGCCACCGGCAGTGGAAAAAATTTAAAAGCATGGGGAAAAGTAGAGGAAGCGTTGCGGAAAGCAATAGAAGAACAAGAAACTTGGAATGCTGCGAAAACGTGTTTATTTGCCGTTACGCAGCCGAAGGGGGGAGCCGCGGCGCCGGGGGACCCCCCCGGGGATAGTCAAATTAATAGCGGGAACATGCGGGGAGCGGGCGCGTTACGCCCTTCTCTGAGCCCATGCCCGAACCCCCCGGAGCCCATAGGGGACCCTCAGACCTCCCCGCGGGGCCCCCAGGACCCAAAAACCCGCGCGGAACCCCCCGAAAAAATCGCAGTTTTCCCGCCCGTTCCCCCCCGCACCTCTCGTTCTCGGGACCCAGGCGCGTCTGGCAGCGACAGCCCGCCGGCTTCAGCGGCGCTTCTGCGGAGCGCATCAGGCACCAGCCCCCCCCCAGAGCCCGTAGAAAAAATCGCGGCTTCCCCGACCGCCGAACCGGTGCGGCGGGCGGAGGAACGCACGCGGTTTTTCTGGGGAGAGCTCACGCGGGAGGCGAGAAACGCCGAGAGGGAGGCCAGCGCCGGAGCGCGGGCGAGAACGCCGCCGCCGCCATATCGCCAAGATGGCGGCGACAGCCCCGAGCGAGGGCGGGACCCCGGACCGCGCGGCGTTAAGAACCCGGAAGTGCGAACCCCCGCTGGCGCACGCGCGCGAGAGACTAGCGGAGGTCCGGACCTGCCGGTCTTTACAGCACACGCGCGGGGGAGCGAGGGGGGGCGGACACGCGACCGGAAACCGCTCCCAGTGCGGCCGTGCGGGGGGGAGGCCCCTCCTTGGGGGCGGCGGGACGAGCCCAGGGGGTGGGAATGGGACCGCCCCCAAGAGGCGTGGTGGTGCCACCCCCGGGAGGAGGGGAGAGGCCGGACTCGGGAGGCGGAACGGGGCCGAACCCGAGGGGAAGACCGAGCCCACCCCCGGAAGGCGAAGCGGGGGCGGAGCCCAAGAAAAAGGCATAGCAAACCGGAAGTATGTCACAATCTGCTAACAGTTGCTGGGAAAAGGCATGAACGGTCTGCACTAGCTTCTTTGGAGCTAGCAAAACTGAAAACCAACGGGGCTTTTGCAAACGAGCAGAGAAAAACACCACAAGCACTCAGAGCATAAGCTGTGTGCCCAAGCTCTCTGGAAAATGCAGATTAAAGTTCTTTACATGTCTGCCAGTGGAAAACCAGAACAAGGCAGCCAGGCTTTGCCCCATGGTGCTGCAGACATGAAAACTCCAACAGTCTCAGGATGTCCTGCAGTGCTGAAAAGGCATGTTAGGGTGCTGCAGGACCTTCTTTGGAGCTAGGAACAGACAAACAAAACAAGGCTCCTGCAAACGAGCAAAGAACCCACCACAAGCACGCAGAGCAAAAGCTGTGTGCACAGCTCTCTGGAAAATCCAGATTGAAGTTCAATACAACTCTGCCATGGAAAACCAGCAACTAGGCAGCAAAGGCCTTTGCTTGTGCTGCTGCAGAATGGAAAACTCCCAATAGTATCACAATCTCCTGCTGTGCTGGAAAAAGCATGTACGGTGCTGTAGTAGCTTCTTTGGAGCTATGCAAAATTGAAAACAAACCGGCTTCTGCAAACAGGCAAAGCAACACTCCACCAGCACGCAGAGCAAAGTTATGTGCGTAGCTTCAATGTAAAACCAGACTGATGCTCTATACAACTCTGCCATGGAAAAACAAGCAAACTGGAAGCAAGGCCTTTGCTAGTGCTGCTGCGGATATAGAAAAGTCAACAGCCTCAGAATTTCCTGCAGCGCAGGAAAAGAAGTACATTTCTTCAGTAGCTTCTTTGGAGCTGAAAAACAAAACTAACGGAGCTTTTGCAAACGAGCAAAGCAACACCCCACAAGCGCACAAAGCAAAAGCTGTGTGCGCAGCTCTTGGAAAACGCAGATTAAAGTTCTAAAAACTCGTCCATGGAAAACACGTAACTGGCTTGCAAACCTTTCCTCATGCTGCTGCAGACATGAAACTCCAAATGTACCACATCTCCTGCAGTGCTTTAAAAGGCATGTACGGTGCTGCAGTAGCTTCTTTGATCAAGGAAAACGAACATGGCTTCTGCAAACGAGCAAAGAAACATACCACAGCACGCAGAGCAAAACCTGTGAGCACAGCTCCTCTGAAAAACGCAGATAAAGTTCTATACAACTCTGCCATGGAAAGGTTAAAACTAGGCAGCAAGGCCTTGCTTGTGCTGCAGCGGACATGGAAAACTTCAACAGTGTTACAATCTCCTGCAGTGCTGGAAAGCATGTACATTTCTTCGTAGTTTCTTTGGAGCAAGGAAACAGAAACAAACCGGGCTTCTGCAAATGAGAAAAGCAAGACCACCACAAGCACGCAGAGCAAAAGCTGTGTGCACAGCTCTCTGTAAAATGCAGATTAGAGTTCTATACAACTCTGGCAATGGAAAAAGATCAACTCACCAGCAAATTCTTTGCTCGTGCTACTGCAGACCTGGAAAACTCCAACAGTACCCCAATCTCCTGCAAATCTGGAAAAGGCATGTTAGGTGCTGCAGAAACTTCTTTGGAGCTAGAAAAACAGAAACCAACAGGGCTTCTGCAAACGAGGAAAGCAACACACCACAAGCACGCAGAGCAAAAGCTGTATGCACAGCTCTCTGCAAAATGCAAATTGAAGTTCTATACAACTCTGCCATGGAAAAGGAGCAGCCAGGCAACAAGGCCTTTGCTCTTTCTGCTGAAAAATGTAAATTGCCAACAGTTTCAGAATCTCCTGAAGTGCTGGAAAAGGCATGTACGGTGCTGCAGTAGCTTCTTTGGAGATAGGAAAACAGAAAATCAACCGGGCTTCTGCAAACGAGCAAAGCAACACACCACAAGCATGCAGAGCAAAAGCTGTGTGCACAGCTCTCTGCAAAATGCAGATTTTTGTTCTTTACAACTCTCCTATGGAAACCAGAAACTAGACAGCAAGACCTGTGCCCTTACTTCAGAGGACATGGAAAACTCCAACAGTATCAAAATCTCCTGCAGTGCTTGAGAAGGCATGTACATTGCTGCATTAGCATCTTTGGATCTAGGAAAAAGAAAACAAATCAGGCTTCTGCAAACGAGCAAAGAAACACACCACAAGAACACCACTAAAAGCTGTGTGCACAGCTATGAAAAACGCAGATCGAAGTTCTATACAACTCTGCCAGGGAAAAGGAGCAAGGAGGCTGCAAGGCCTTTCCTTGAGCTGCTGCGGGAAATGGAAAACTCCAAATGTACCACAATCTCCTGCAGTGCTTGAAAAGGCATGTACGGTGTTGCAGTAGCTTCTTGGAGCCAAAAAACCAGAAAACAGCCCAGGCTTCTGCAAACGAGCAAAGCAAGACACCACAAGCACGCAGAGCAAAGCTGTGTGCACAGCTCTCTGTAAACACAGATTGGAGTTCGTACAACTCTGCCATGAAAAACCAGCAACTAGTCAGAAAGTCATTTGCTAATGCTGCTGAGGACATGGGAAAACTCCAAGAGTATCAGAATCTCATGCAGTGCTGGAAAAGGCATGTACAATGCTGCAGTAGCGTCTTTGCAGCTAGGAAAACAGAAAGCAAATAGGCTTCTGCAAAAAAACAAAGCAAACACCCACAAGCACAGAGCAAATGCTGCATGCACAGCTCTCTGTAAAAAGCTGATTAAAGTTCTATACCACCCTGCAATGGAAAGGAGCAAGTTGCCAGCAAGTTCCATGCTCTTGCTGCTGCAGACATGGAAAATTCCAAGAGTATAAGAATCTCCTGCTGTGCTGGAAAAGGCATGTACAATGCTGCAGTAGCGTCTTTGCAGCTGGGAAAACAGAAAGCAAACAGGGCTTCTCCAAACGAGCAAAGAAACATCTCAAGCACACAGAACAAAAGCTGGGTGCACTGCTCTCTGGAAAATGCAGATTGAAGTTCTATACCAACCTGTAATTGAAAAGGAGCAAATCGCCAGCAAGTTCTATGCTCTTGCTGTTGCAGACATGGAAAACTCCAACAGTGTCACATTATACTGCAATGCTGGGAAAACATGTACGGTGCTGAAGTAGCTTCTTTGGAGATAGGAAAATGGAAAAAAACCCGGGCTTCTGCAAACGAGCTGAGCAACACACTACAAGCACGCAGAGCAAAAACTGTGTGCACAGCTCTCTGTAAAATGCAGATTGAAGTTCTATACCAACCTGTAATTGAAAAGGAGCAAATCGCCAGCAAGTTCTATGCTCTTGCTGTTGCAGACATGGAAAACTCCAACAGTATCAGAATCTCATGCCATGCTGGAAAAGCAGGTACATTGCTGCAGTTTCTTCTTTAGAGCTAAGGAAACAGAAAAAAACCCAGGCTGCTTCAATCGGGCAAATAAACAGTTCACAAGCGCACAGAGGAAAAGCTGTGTGCATAGCTCTCTGTAAAATGCAGATTGAAATTCTGTACAACACTGCCATGGAAAGCAGCAAGTAGGCAGCTAGGACTTGCCTCTTTCTGCTCAGAAGTGGAAAACTGCAAGAGTATCAGAATCTCATGCAATGCTGGAAAAGGCATGTATGTGTCTGAAGTAGCTTCTTTTGAGCTTGGAAATCAGAAAGTAAACAGGGCTTCTGCAAACAAGCAAAGCAACACTCCACAAGCACACAGAGCAAAAGCTGCATGCTCAGCTATCTATAAAACACAGATTGAAGTTCTGTACTACCCTGCCATGGGAAAAAAGACACTCGCCCGCAAGTTCTATGCTCTTGCTGCTGCAGACATGGAAATCTCCAACCGTATAAGAAACTGATGCAGTGCGGTAAAAGGCATGTACGTTGCTGCCGTATCTTCTTCTGAGGTAGGAAAACAGAAAGCAAACAGGGCTTATGCAAAGAGCAAAGCAAAACCCCACAAGCACACAGAGCAAAAACTGCATGCACAGCTCTCTGTAAAACGCAGATTGAAGTTCTATACCACTCCTCCACTGAAAAGTAAAAACTACGAGCAAGTTCTTTGCTCGTGCTGCAGCAGACATGGACAACTCCAAGAGTTTTAGAATCTCATGCAGTGCTGGAAAAGGCATGTACATTGCTGCCGTAGCTTCTTTTGAGCTAGGAAAACAACAAGCAAACAAGGCTTCTGCAAACGAGCTAAGAAACATCTCAAGCACACAGAGCAAAAGATGTGTGCACAGCGCTCTATAAAACACAGATTGAAGTTCTAGACCACCCTGTCATGATTAAGGAACAACTCGCCAGCAAGTTCTATGCTCTTGCTACTGCAGACATGGAAAACTCCAAGAGTATCAGAATCTCATGCAGTGCTGGAAAAGGCATGTACATTGCTGCCGTAGCTTCTTCTGAGATAGGAAAACAGAAAGGAGACAGGGCTTCTGCAAACAAGTAAAGCAACACCCCACAAGCACACAGAGAAAAGCTGCGTGCACAGCTCTCTGTAAAACGCAGATTGAAGTTCAATATCACCCTGCCATGTGTTGGGGGTTAGACTTGTTTATCTTTTTCACCTATAGAATTTTTTCCCAGAGTTGCAAGGCAACTGATGGCCGGGTACTTATGAGTGCTCAGGTGAAAACAAAAGCATGGAGGGTGGCACTTGGCTACACCCTTTGTCTCCGGGAGTTTCCCCCGAGGGGGGGAGAGAAAGACGGGGGCTACGGAGGGCAGCTTCACTTTTGGTGTGGTCTGCGTCGGGAGCAGACAGGGTTGCCGCTGCCGTTGCTGTGTGAGTTTCTCGCTGGCACCACCAGGATCTGATCCTGAAGAGAGAGAGCTACTATCATCTGCTCGTGTGCCCGGGGAGATCCGGATTCCTCTTTTTGCTGCCCTGCTGGAGCTGCTTCAGCCCTGTCCCACTGCATCGGCGCTGTTTTAGAGCTGCGCTGCACCGCGGGCCCGCACTAGCCTCCCTGCCAGACATCCCTGCCCTCCAGTGACCACCGACAGAGCTCCGAATTTCATCCGATCCACCAGCCCGGGATACCCCACCGTTCCAGCTTAGTACCTTTTCTTTAGAGTCCCCAAGACCAGACTGCCCCGGGTTTTTGTAAGACCAAGCTCCATCAAGGTCCCTGGTTCTGTTTTCGCTATTAATTGCTGTAGTTGTTGTTGTTTGTTTGCCTTGTTATACCTATTAGTAAAGAACTGTTATTCCTATCCCCATATCTCTGCCTGAGAGCCATTTTAATTTTCTAAATTATAATAATTTGAGAGAAGAAGATTTGAATTATCCATCCCAAGAGAGGCCCTGCCTCTCTTTAGCAGATACCTGTCTTCTTTCAAAACCAAGACAGATTTTGGCGCCCAAACGTGGGGCTTGAGGGCATTGAGAGAAAAAAGGGAATAACAGTTCTTAAGTGACCTAATTTCTTGTTCATCTTGTTCACTGAATATAGAACCTTGATAGGTACGCCATGTGGTCTAACTTATCCTGGTTCAGGTGGCATGTGGTTGTGGCTTTATTTTGCCCATTTGCAGGCCCTTACCTAAACATGAGCCCTATAACAAAAGCTACTGTGGCTGTTATTCAGTTTGTTTTATGGGCTGATAAGGTGAAGAATTCACTGATTTTTAACTTGTTCTGGACAGCAGGCACGTGGATACGTGGCTATCACATACTAAGTGGGTGTATTTGGGGTTACTTTAAGAATGGTACTTTCTGTGAAGAAATGACAGTGAGAGAAGTTTTCCAGACTTTTAGCCAGTTCCTTATGCCTACTCTACCAGCTTTTGAAGAGTTCAAATTTCCTCTAGAAACTAACCAAATGTTGCTGATGATCCTAGCTTATTTAGCTTTCAAAGATAAAGTGAGGTCAATTTAGAGCACGGCACAGACTAGAGATACTGCTGTAGAGCCTGATACTGCCCCAGAGGCTAGAGATACTGCTGTAGAGCCTGATACTGCCCCAGAAGCTAGAGAAACTCTTGTGGGGCCTGATACTGCCCCAGAGGCTAGAAATACTGCTGTAAGGCATGATACTGCCCCAGAGGCTGAGAATGCTGCCATAGAGCCTGGGGCCAATGCCCCAGAGACTGGAGATGCTGGCCCACTGCCTGACCCTGCCCTGCAGCCCACCCCAGAAATGAACCACCCCGATTAGGTGAGGGTTCTAGTGAAAGAGATACGTGAGATGGGCCAGGTGCTGAAAGAATACACTTCCCCAGCTGGTGAGAAGCCCTCCCCTTGCCCTGAAAAGAGAGAATCCAATAGTGCAGCAGCAGAACCCACACAAGTTACAACCGTCCAGGTTCCAGCTGAACCACAGGACCAGTCACAACCAGCTGCAGTTGCCCCTGTGGAAACAAAGAAGTATAAGATGAAATCAGAGCACCCAGGTAATAAGGATAAGAAAGGAGGGCCCTCACAGCCCACAGGGGAACCAGAGGTTGAGATTATCACCGAGTCCCTGACTTATAAAAGCGTACGCAATCTGCAAAAAGATATTGCACGACGGGGACGTGAGGCTTATACAACTTAGTTACTTCGAGTTTGAGACCTTATAAGTATAGGCGTGCAACTAGATAGTAGTGAGGCAAAGAACTTGAGACCTTTACCCAGGACTCAGGGGTGAATCAAGTATTTGTAAGAGAGCAAAGGCCCCTTCCCCTCTGAGAGCGACTTTTAATGAATGTAAGGGAGAAGTTTGTCCACAGAGACAGAATGCAAGAGCACCATCATAGAAGTCATTAGAAGACCCTTGAAGAAGAGATCCAACAGCTGAGGGAAGTAGCAATATTAGAAGTACTCTTTAAGAGGGGTGGACAGCATGACAATGACCCTGACAAGGTCAGGTGCACAGGGCAGATGTTCTGGAACCTGGCAAGTAAAAGGCCATCTCAATACACCACCTTCATTGCAATGATCAATCCTGATAGCAACCGAGAGACAGTGAGTTCTGTCGCCAACAGGCTCAGAAATTATGAGAGCATGATCAGTAGCCCAATGCAGGCTCAGGTCTCTGCAGTAGTTAAAGAACTCAAAGAGGAGGTAATAAGAGAAGTAAGGGAGGAGGTGAGGGAGGAGATGAGGAGGAACAGTTCCCATGCGGCACCGGTGCGAGTCACAGGCCCAGAGCCAGAGCCCAACGCCCTCCAGCTAGAGAGAGAGGGTACACCCCAAGGGCTGACCTGTGGTTTTTCTTGCGTGACCATGGGGAAGACATGGGAAGGTGGGATGGAAAACCCACTTCTGCCCCGGCAGCACGGGTGCGTGAGATCAAGGAGAGAAACACTAACCGAGGGGGTCCCACTAAATGAAAGTAGCCTCAACCTCCCATGACCGAGCCACCAAGTATTATAGAAGTGAAGATGATATGTCAGATCCCCTTGAAGGAACCTCTACAATGTATGCCCAAGAAGAGAATAATAACCAGTGCTAGAAAGGCCCTGCCTCTAGCCAAGAAGAGGCACAAGAAAACCGAGTCTTTTAGACTGTGTAGATTCGATAGCCTAGCACATCAGAGCCACAGAAATATGAAGCTTTAGTAGACACTAGTGCGCAGTGTACCTGATGCCATCAGGACATGTGGGGGCAGAACCCATTTCCATTGCTGGAGTGACAGGGGGATCACAGCAACTGACTCTAGTAGAAGCCGAGGTGAGCCTGACCAGGAAGGAGTGGCAGAAACATCTGATTGCAACCAGCCCAAAGGCCCCGTGTATCCTGAGCATTGACTTCCTCCAGAATGAGTATTGCAAAGATCCTAAAAGATTCAGATGGGCTTTTGGAATAGCTGCTGTAGAGGCAGAGGGCATCAAAAAATTGAATACCTTGCCTAGACTGTCAGAGAACCCATCTGCAGTAGGACACCTGAAAGTAGAAGAACAACGAGTACCAGTTGCCACCTCGACGGTGCACCGCCAGCAGTATCAGACCAATCGAGATGCCGTGATCCCCATCCACAAGATGATCCAAGAGCTAGAGAGCCAAGGGGTGGTCAGCAAAACCCACTCACCCTTCAACAGCCCCATCTAGCCTGTGTGCAAGTCTGATAGAGAATAGAGACTGACTGTAGACTATCGTGCATTGAATGAAGTGACACCACCGCTGAGCGCTGCTGTGCCAGACATGCTAGAACTCCAGTACGAGCTGGAGTCCAAGGCAGCGAAGTAGTACGCCACTATTGACATTGCCAATGCATTTTTCTCCATTCCTCTGGCTGCAGAGTGCAGGCCTCAGTTTGCGTTCACATAGAGGGGCGTGCAGTACACCTGGAACCGACTGCCCCAGGGGTGGAAGCACAGTCCCACCATCTGCCATAGACTGATCCAGGCTGCACTGGAAAAGAGAGAGGCTCCAGAACATCTGCAGTACATCGATGACATCATTGTGTGGGGAACACGGCAATGGAAGTGTTTGAGAAAGGGGAGAAGATCATCCAGATTCTCCTAGAAGCCGGCTTTGCCATCAAGAAGAGCAAGGTCAAGGGACCTGCCTGAGAGATCCAGTTCTTAAGGGTAAAGTAGCAAGATAGACGTTGCCAGATACCCACAGAAGTAATCAACAAGATCACCGCAATGTCTCCACCGACCAGCAAGAAAGAAACACAAGCTTTCCTAAGTGCCATAAGCTTTTAGAGCATGCACATTCCCGAGTACAGCCAGATTGTGAGCCCTCTCTACCTGGTTACCCGCAAGAAGAATGATTTCCACTAAAGCCCTGAACAGCAGCAAGCCTTTGCCCAGATCAAGCAAGAGATCGCTCATGCAGTAGCCCTTAGCCCAGTGAAGACAAGACCAGAAGTAAAGAATGTGCTCTACTCAGCAGCCGAGAACAATAGCCTGTCCTAGAGCCTATAGCAGAAGGTGCCAGGTGAGACTCGAGGCCGACCACTGAGATTCTAGAGCCGAAGCTACAGAGGGTCTGAAGCCAACTATACTCCCACAGAGAAAGAAATCTTAGCCGCCTATGAAAGAGTTCAAGCCGCCTCAGAAGTGATTAGTACAGAGGCGCAACTCCTCCTGGCACCCCGACTGCCTGTGCTGAAGTAGATGCTTAAAAGAAAAGTTCCCTCTACCCACCATGCCACCGACGCCACATGGAGCAAATGGATTGCCCTCATCACACAGCGCGCCCGTATTAGAAACCCAAACCGCCCTGAGATTTTAGAAGTTATTACCAACTAGCCAGAAAGTGAAAGCTTTAGTCTCATAGATGAAGAAGAGCAAGAACAAGTAACACGAGCTGAAGAAGCACCACCGTACAACCAACTGCCAGTGGAAGAGACACAGTACGCTCTTTTCACTGATGGTTCCTGTTGCATTGTAGGCATGAACCGGAAATGGAAGGCAGCTGTATGGAGCCCCACACGACAAGTTGCACAAGCCACTGAAAGAGAAAGTAGATTGAGTCAACTTGCTGAACTCAAAGCCATTCAGTTAGCCCTAGACATTGCTGAAAGAGAGAAGTGGCCAAAGCTCTACCTCTACACTGATTTGTAGATAGTAGCCAATGCTCTGTGAAGTTAGCTAGAAAGTAGAAAAAGGCCAACTGGCAGTGTCAGACAAAACCAATCTGGGCTGCTGATGAGTAGAAAGACATTGCCACTCCGGTAAAGAAGCTACCTGTGAAAGTCCGCCATGTAGATGCCCATGTCCCCAAGAGCAGAGCTAATGAAGAGCACCGAAACAACGAGCAAGTAGATCAAGCTGCCAAGATAGAAGTATCAAAGATAGACTTAGACTAGCAGCACAGGGAGAGCTGTTCCTAGCTCGATAGGCCCATGATGCTTCAAGACATCAAGGCAGAGATGCCACCTATAAGTAAGCACGAGACCGAAGAGTAGATCAAACCATACAGTATTTCCGAAGTTATCCATGACTGTGAGACATGTGCTGCCATCAAACAAGCCAAGCAGGTAAAGCCCCTATAGTATAGAAGACAGTGGTCTAAATATAAGTATGAGGAAGCCTGACAGATTGACTACATCACCCTTCCCCAGACCCGCCAAGGCAAGCGCTATGTGCTGACCATAGTAGAAGCCACCACTAGATAGCTAGAGACCTACCCTGTGCCCCATGCTACTGCCCGGAATACCATCCTAAGCCTTGAAAAACAAGTTCTTTAGAGACATAGCACCCCTGAGAGAATTGAGTCTGACAATGAGACCCATTTCAAGAACAGCCTTGTAAACACCTGAGCTAGAAACATAGCATCGAATAGATATATCACATCCCTTATCATGCACCAGCTGCCGAGAAAGTTGAACGATGCAATGGCCTGCTTAAAACCACCTTGAAGGCACTGAGTAGGGGGTCTTTCAAGAACTAAGAGATTAATTTAGCAAAAGCCACATAGTTAGTGAACACCAGAAGTTCCACCAACGGAGCAGGCCCTGCCCAGTCTGAGCCCCTGAGAACAATAGATGAAGATAAAGTTACAGTAGTACACATGAGAAGTATGCTGAGAAAAACTGTTTAAGTTAATTCTGCCTCCAGCAAAAACAATCCCATCCGTGGGGTTGTCTTCGCTCAGAGACCAGGTTGCACTTATTGAGTAATGCAAAAAGATAGACAGACCCGATGCATACCTCAAAGAGACCTTGTTTTAGGGTGAACTACCCATGCCACTGTATCCGTACCCACATCTGCATCTATATATGTATATAATTAAGGTAGTGCATGTATGTATATATTTTAGAAGTTTAAATTCAAATGTAATATGTTAGTATAGGAAAAAATTCGGGGTAGATTAATGTTGGGGGTTAGACTTGTTTATCCTTTTCACCTATAGAATTTTTTCCCAAGAGTTGCAAGGCAACTGATCGCCAGGTACTTATGAGTGCTCAGGTGAAAACAAAAGCATGGAAGGTGGCACTTAGCTACACCCTTTGTCTCCGGGAGTTTCCCCCGAGGGGGGGGGGAGAGAAAGACGGGGGCTACGGAGGGCAGCTTCATTTTTGGTGTGGTCTGCGTCAGGAGCAGACAGGGTTGCCGCTGCCGTTGCTGTGTGAGTTTCTCGCTGGCACCACCAGGATCTGATCCTGAAGAGAGAGAGCTACTATCATCTGCTCGTGTGCCCGGGGAGATCCGGATTCCTCTTTTTGCTGCCCTGCTGGAGCTGCTTCAGCCCTGTCCCACTGCATCGGCGCTGTTTTAGAGCTGCGCTGCACCGCGGGCCCGCACTAGCCTCCCTGCCAGACATCCCTGCCCTCCAGTGACCACCGACAGAGCTCCGAATTTCATCCGATCCACCAGCCCGGGATACCCCACCGTTCCAGCTTAGTACCTTTTCTTTAGAGTCCCCAAAGACCAGACTGCCCCGGGTTTTTGTAAGACCAAGCTCCATCAAGGTCCCTGGTTCTGTTTTTGCTATTAATTGCTGTAGTTGTTGTTGTCTGTTTGCCTTGTTATACCTATTAGTAAAGAACTGTTATTCCTATCCCCATATCTCTGCCTGAGAGCCGTTTTAATTTTCTAAATTATAATAATTTGAGAGAAGAAGATTTGAATTATCCATTCCAAGAGAGGCCCTGCCTCTCTTTAGCAGATACCTGTCTTCTTTCAAAACCAAGATACCTTGGAAAAGGAACAACTCGCCATCAAGTTCTATGCTTTTGCTGCTGCAGACATGGAAAACGCCAAGAGTATCAGAATCTCATGCAGATGCTAAAAGGTATGTATGTGTCTGCAGGATCTTCTTTTCAGCAAGGAAAACTGAAAACAAACAAGGCTTATGCAAACGAGCAAAACAAAACCCCACAAACACACAGAGCAAAAACTGTGTGCACAGCTCTCTGTAAAATACACATTGAAGTTCTCTACCACCCTGCAATGAAAAAGGAGCAACTCGCCAGCAAGTTCTATGCTCTTGCTGCTGCAGACATGGAAAACTCCAACAGTATCAGAATCTCATGCAGTGCAGGAAAAGGCATGTATGTTGCTGGGTAGTGTGTTTTGAGCTAGGAAAACAGAAAGCAAACAGGGCTTCTGCAAACAAGCAAAGCAACACTCCACAGGCACACAGAGCAAATGCTGTGTGCACAGATCTCTGTAAAAAGCTGATTAAAGTTCTATACCATCCTGCAATTGAAAAGGAACAACTCGCCAGCAAGTTCTATGCTCTTGCTGCTGCAGACATGGAAAACTCCAAGAGTATCAGAATTTCATGCTGTGCTGAAAAAAGAATGTAAAATGCTGCAGCAGCTTCTTTTGAGCTAGGAAAACAGAAAGCAAACATGGCTTATGCAAATGAGCAAAAAACATCTTAACAAAATAGAGCAAAAGCTGCATTCACAGGTCTCTGTAAAACGCAGATTGAAGTTCTATACAACCCTTCCATGGAAAATGAGCAACTCGCAAGGAAGTTCTATGCTCTTGCTGCTGCAGACATAGAAAAATAGAAAAATCTAACAGTATCAGAATCTCTTGCAGTGCTGGAAAAGGTATGTACGTTGCTGCTTTAGCTTCTTTGGAGCTCAGAAAACAGAAAACAACCTAGGCTTCCGCAAACAAATAAAGCAACATGTAGTTGCATAGGGACAGGCGCTCGGAAGATATTGGTTGTAACGGAAAGACCACAGGACTCTCTAACCCCCCAAGATAAGTTATCACCCTTGGAATGTAACCCCCACTTACAACGTGCGAGTACTTTTCCATTCTCCCTACTAACTCAGGAAGTGTTGCAAGATCCCACTGACGTAGTGAAGAACCCCAGAGTATATAAACTGCATGTTTGAGATAATAAATGCTTGTAACCGTCCACCACACTGGTGTAAGCGTTTTGTTACGATGCCCGAGCGACACGCAAGAACGTGGTCGCCGTGCTGTATCTCCTAGACCAGGCCACCCGCCTTTGCAAAAAGAGAAGAAAACGGCAACAAGTGGTGCTGAAACCCGGGAAAGAACCTCGGGTGACGGGATTTACGCCTGGAAGGAGGCAGCGGCAGGAGCGGCTGGTCTGAACTACTGCGGAGGAATAGGGGGACGCCCCAAGGGACCCGTGAACGGCATGCAAGCTCTAACGAAGGTCGTAAGTCTAATGCAGGAGCACTGGGGAATACGGTGCGATCAAAGGAATTTATATCTTGCTATTGCAAGGCTTTTGGATTTGGGCGCAATACAGCGCCCCGCAGATATATTAAATTCAGAGGGGTGGGAGAGTTATACTGCTGCTCTGGCTGAAGATACAAAAGCCACCGGCAGTGGAAAAAATTTAAAAGCATGGGGAAAAGTAGAGGAAGCGTTGCGGAAAGCAATAGAAGAACAAGAAACTTGGAATGCTGCGAAAACGTGTTTATTTGCCGTTACGCAGCCGAAGGGGGGAGCCGCGGCGCCGGGGGACCCCCCCGGGGATAGTCAAATTAATAGCGGGAACATGCGGGGAGCGGGCGCGTTACGCCCTTCTCTGAGCCCATGCCCGAACCCCCCGGAGCCCATAGGGGACCCTCAGACCTCCCCGCGGGGCCCCCAGGACCCAAAAACCCGCGCGGAACCCCCCGAAAAAATCGCAGTTTTCCCGCCCGTTCCCCCCCGCACCTCTCGTTCTCGGGACCCAGGCGCGTCTGGCAGCGACAGCCCGCCGGCTTCAGCGGCGCTTCTGCGGAGCGCATCAGGCACCAGCCCCCCCCCAGAGCCCGTAGAAAAAATCGCGGCTTCCCCGACCGCCGAACCGGTGCGGCGGGCGGAGGAACGCACGCGGTTTTTCTGGGGAGAGCTCACGCGGGAGGCGAGAAACGCCGAGAGGGAGGCCAGCGCCGGAGCGCGGGCGAGAACGCCGCCGCCGCCATATCGCCAAGATGGCGGCGACAGCCCCGAGCGAGGGCGGGACCCCGGACCGCGCGGCGTTAAGAACCCGGAAGTGCGAACCCCCGCTGGCGCACGCGCGCGAGAGACTAGCGGAGGTCCGGACCTGCCGGTCTTTACAGCACACGCGCGGGGGAGCGAGGGGGGGCGGACACGCGACCGGAAACCGCTCCCAGTGCGGCCGTGCGGGGGGGAGGCCCCTCCTTGGGGGCGGCGGGACGAGCCCAGGGGGTGGGAATGGGACCGCCCCCAAGAGGCGTGGTGGTGCCACCCCCGGGAGGAGGGGAGAGGCCGGACTCGGGAGGCGGAACGGGGCCGAACCCGAGGGGAAGACCGAGCCCACCCCCGGAAGGCGAAGCGGGGGCGGAGCCCAAGAAAAAGGCATAGCAAACCGGAAGTGTACCAGCAGTCTGCTTCCGACTCTGAATGGAGTAGTAACTCCGCAGCTAGCTCTATAGAGAACTCCAAGTCCGACACAGACTCAGAAACGGAGACAACAGAATTAATGAGGTTTCCAGCGAAACCGAGTAAAGCTTTCAACAATGTAGGGGAACAAACACAGTACAAACTCACTGATTGGGGTAAAATAAAGGTGGCATGCGCTGAGTGGAAACCAGCGGCTACAATACACGCATTTCCCGTAGGAGTTACCGGCACGTGGCAGAATCAAAGGTGAACCTACACCCCACTAAGCACAAAGGAGGTACAAGCAGTGGTGAAGGCGATTCAGGAAAAGGGGATTAGCTCAGCTGTTGTGTCCACACTGGTGGATGGTCTTTTTAGTAATGATGATATGCTGCCCTTTGATATCTCGCAGGTAACCCGTATGCTTTTTGACGGGGCAGGGCTGATTGTATTTCAGCAGGAATGGTCCGATCATTGCACAGCTGCGTTAGCCCAAGCTTCAGGGCAGGGACAGCCTCTCTATGGCTCTACCCTGTCCAGACTGCTAGGCAAGCATGATGATGTGGCTACACCACAAAATCAGGCAGTACACCTCTCAGCAGAGGAAGTTAAAGCAACAACTAGAGCAGCTAGAGAGGCCATACAAGCGGCTTCTCGGGTGGTGGACAAGTCAACACCATGGTCCACTATTAAGCAGGGGGAAAGTGAAGGCTTCACACACTTTGTAGACCGTTTGCAAGCTGCAATTGACTCATCTACCCTGCCTGTAGCTGCGAGGGGACCTGTGGTGACAGATTGTCTGAAACAACAGTGTAACACCGTCACCAAGGATATCCTGCGCTCTCTGCCAGCAGGGGCTAGCTTGGCTGACATGATCAAACATGTGGTAAGGGAAGAACAGCTAATACCTATGCAGGCAGCGGTTCATACCATAACCAATGCCATGGCATGCCTGAAGTGTGGCCAAGCAGGTCATGGGGCAGCAAGCTGTCCCCAGCCAGCACAGCAGCCCGTGGCAGCACCCTCGACCCAACAGCGCCAGAGACCGACCTGCTGGAGCTGTGGGAAAAAGGGTCACGTGGCCAAGGAATGCAGATCCAAGCCCCGGGGAAACAGAAGGGGGAGGGGGCGTGCGGGCCATACTCAGCCTCCTCCCACTGCGAGATGGCCCATCTTTCCCAACACCCAGTGGGGCAGGGGACCTTTATATCCCATTTATATACAGGAACCAGTCAGTATTACATCCCCACCAGCCATTCAGTGGCAGAACTGTGCAGCACCACCAGCGGCAATTACGCACCCTCCACCGCCACAAACTGTGCCAGTGTCACAGGGTCAGCAGGGGACGTCCCAGAGCGGAACCCCTGGGTGGCCCTGGTCATGAAAGTAGGGAAGGAGCCCTTGAGGGTGTGGGGGACATGTCAACTCTACGGCAGTCAGGACTCTCACGTTTTAGGGCTTCAGTTTTTGGCAGACACAGGATCAGACTGCACGATTATTCCCCAATCACATTGGCCCAGACATTGGCAAATTAAAGAAGTCCCTCCTGTGAACGGGGTGGGGGGACAATCCAGGGCATGGAAAAGCACCCAATTAGTAGCTATAACACTTCACACAAAAAAGGGACCAGAACAAACAGTTGCAATTTATCCCTACATTTTGCAAGATTCTCCACCCTTAATAGGAAGGGGTGTCCTGGCAATGCTCGGAGTCAGGATCACAAATTTATAATGAGGGCCACTGCTGTACACCCTCTGCTGCCAATCAAATTGACTTGGAAATCACCAGACCCTGTATGGGTCGAGCAGTGGCCCCTGTCAGAGCCTCGAGTGGCAGCATTATTAGAACTGGTTGAACGCGAACTGCAAAAGGGTCACATAGAACCCTCCATAAGCCCATGGAATACCCCTGTGTTTGTAATTCCCAAAAGGTCTGGAGAGGGCTATCGCCTAGTCCACGACCTGAGAGAAGTGAACAAAACAATCCGACCCATAGGTCCAGTTCAGACACTGTTACCCATGAACTCAGCCATCCCTGAAGGACAGCCATGTGCAGTATTGGACATTAAAGACTGTTTCTTTTCAATACCCTTGCATCCTGAGGACAGGGAACGATTTGCCTTTTCCGTGGTTTTCCCAAATGGCAAGCGGCCCAGCCTGAGTTTCCAGTGGAAAGTACTTCCTCAAGGTATGGTAGACAGCCCAACTATTTGCCAGATCACCGTGGACAGAGCGCTGACGCCAGTCCGACACTCCTATCCCACTGCAACCATCATCCAGTACATGGACGACATCCTGGTCTCAGCACCATCAGCGAGCCAAGTGGATCATCTGGTATCCAGGATCACAGAGATTCTCCAGGCCAACGGCTTCGAGATTGCGAGCGCGAAGATTAAGAGAGGACCCTGCGTCACCTTCCTGGGAGTGGGGATCACAAGCTCCTACGTGACACCTCCCAAGGTGAAAGTCCACCGAGACATCAAGACGCTCCATGACGTGCAACGCCTGGTAGGATCGCTGCAGTGGCTTCGCAACATCGTCCTGATTCCTCCTGAGGTCATGGACTCTTTGTATGACCTCCTGAAAGGAAAGCACCCCTGGGAACCCAAGGAGCTGACACCGCAAGCAGTGAGCTCCCTCGACTTCATCGAACAGCAGATGTCCACTGGCACACTTGCCAGATGGAACCCAGCGATGCCCCTGGACTTATATGTGCACTTCACGCCAAAGGGGGGAGTGGGAGCATTGGCCCAAGGACCTTCTGAAAAGGCCCGACCGATCCAATGGGTGGTCCTTGGAAGACCTGCTCGTGCATTTTCCCCAGCAGTAGAATGCATCGCTAACCTCATCATGAAAGGCAGGAAACTCGCCTTGAAACACCTAGGGACTGAGCCAACGAGAATTCACCTTTCTTTCCGCAAGCAATCGACCATAGAGTCAACCACAATTTTGGAGCACCTAGCCCTTGCTCTCATCGGATTCGGAGGAGAAATCTCCTACTCCACCAGACCACCTTGGACTCAGCTGCTGACCATAGTCGACATAGACATGCCGCCAAAGGTCATGGACAGACCACAGCCAGGACCAACAGTCTTCACAGATGCTTCCTCCACGACTTCTACCGCGACAGCAGTGCGGCAGGCAGAAGAGCAATGGCATTGTGTCAAAGCATGTGACCCCACACTGTCAGTGCAGCAACTGGAAGCAACAGCAGTAGTCTTGGCGTGTGGACTCTTCCAAGATGAGCACCTTAACATCGTAACAGACTCTATATTTGTGGCAAGGCTCTGCCTAGCCATGGCAGGACCAGGTGTGTCAACATCAGCAGCAGCCCTAATGCTAGAAGAAGCACTCTCCTCACGAAAGGGCACTGTATCCGTCATTCACGTCAACAGCCACAACCCAGTCAAAGGTTACTTCCAGACCGGCAACGACAAGGCGGACGCCGCAGCGAAAGGCGTGTGGACGTTGCAGGAAGCTCGTCAATTGCACGAATCCCTCCACATCGAACCCAAAGCACTGGCGAAGAGATGTGGAATCACGACAGCGGATGCCAAACATGTAGTGGCTACCTGTCCTCACTGCCAGAAGTCACCCCTGTGGACCAGTTGGGTCAACCCAAGAGGTCTTAAGCCCTCAGAAATCTGGCAGTCGGACTTCACCTTGTGTCAACTGCTGAAGCCTCGAGCATGGCTTGCAGTAACAGTGGACACGTTCAGTGGAACAATCGTAGCCACACAGCATCACAAAACTAACTCTAAAGCCACAATTCAGCACTGGCTGACAGCCATGGCGTGGCTTGGTATCCCCAAGCAGATCAAAACAGACAATGGTTCCAATTTCATTTCTAAACCAGTGCAGGAATTCGCCTCCAAATGGGGGATCACACTAGTGCAAGGTATCCCATATAACAGTACCGGGCAGGCTATAGTTGAGCGGGCAAACCAAACCCTGAAAACCAAGATAGAGGTGTTGGCAAAAGCAGAAGGCTTTACCAACTCCATTCCCTCAGGAGAGCAGGCGCGTATATTGGCAACCACGTTGATAGCATTGAATCAATTCCCTAGAGGAAATGAAGCAAACAGTCCCGTTCAAAAACACTGGGCCTCCAGAGTGCTAGAGGAGGGCCCGCAGGTTGTAATTAAAAATGAGCTGGGTGAATGGGAACGGGGCTGGAGATTGATGCTTACAGGGCGAGGGTATGCAGCTGTCAAAAAGGACGGAAAAATCAGGTGGTGTCCTCTTAAATCAATCAAACCTGATCTTCACAATGAGCAGGATGAGACTAATGAAAACTGTGAGTTTCTGTTTACAGGACATGCTGGTGGGGCGCCCACGTAATGCATACATGCCCCTCCCAGAGGAACGAGACACACCACCAAACCGTCAGACGGCACCAGAGAAACCCGCACGGGTGAGACCCAAGCATCAACGATATGTCTGTGTGATTTTGTTGTTGGGGCTTGTCGCCAGAGGACAAGCCAGCCCAGACTACTACCCACATCAGCCGTTCAGGTGGGTCATGAGACACCTTACCAGCGACAAGGTGCTCAGAGACATCACCACACCAAACACTCCATCCTTCGTGCTTCGTATTACCGATCTATTTCCGGGACGACCAAAGGTAGATCCCTATTCTCCACACTCATCACACATGTACCTATCCTACTGGTGCCCAGCTTCAAACGCAGGAAAAAGTTATTGTAATTACCCCGGGTGGGGATACTGTGGGTACTGGGGCTGCGAAACCATAGTTACAGATGCCAGGCCGTCAGGGCCTGGGTGGGACCCACCAGAGCCCGACAAGTTCCTACAGTTCACCTGGGCACCCGCAGGTTGCAAAACACCTCTCTTTGTACATGGAAACTCCTATCGAAACAGCTATAAAATCCTTAGATTTCGAAAATGCATATACTATAACATGACAGTCTTGCAGCCCAATCATCCTGGTTGGACAGTGGGTAAAGCATGGACAGTGGTCCTTCAAGGGTCAAAAGAGTGGGTGAATGTACGAATTACCAGGCTCCAACCATCAGCATCCCGAGTGGTTGGACCCAACAAGGTGATTAAAAGCACGCAGACACAGAGAAACATGACCTACCCCAAAGTCTTACCCACAAACGTCACCGAAGTCCCAACCAGCGATGCGAAAGTCCTCCAGATAGGACGCTCAGCCGGGTCGGACTCAGACCCAATCCTTCGTATGTTAGAAGCTACCTTTCTATCCCTGAACGAATCTAACCCTAACCTAACCAATTCCTGTTGGCTTTGTTATGATGTCCAACCCCCTTTCTATGAAGGAGTTGCTTTAAACACCCCATTCGGTTACTCCACAGCTGATGCACCTCATCAGTGCAGATGGGACACACCCCGCAGAGGTATTACCCTGAGTCAAGTCACAGGTCGAGGCATATGTTTTGGTAATGCAGCCCTAGCTAAGCGAAAAGGGAATGTCTGCACCAGAATTGTAAAGCCCAGCAGAAAAAACAATAAGTGGGTAGTCCCATCTGCGTCAGCAATGTGGGTTTGTCAGAGATCTGGAGTAAGTCCTTGTGTATTTCTTCCCAAGTTCAATGATTCTAACGATTTCTGTGTCCAAGTTCTGATTGTTCCTAGGGTCCTGTACCACTCAGACGAAGAGGTATACAACCTTTTCGAAGAACCCATCAGGCTCCACAAAAGAGAGATAGTGACAAGTATAACTATCGCAATGCTGCTTGGCCTAGGAGCAGCCGGAACGGCAACAGATGTCTCAGCCCTAGCGACACAACATCAAGGTCTGTCTCAGCTACAGATGACCATAGATGAAGACCTGCAGAGGATTGAGAAATCTATTTCCTACCTAGAGAAGTCAGTCTCCTCGCTCTCAGAAGTGGTCCTGCAGAACAGGCGAGGACTGGACCTCCTGTTCATGCAGCAAGGAGGCCTGTGTGCCGCCTTGAAAGAGGAATGCTGCTTCTACGCGGACCACACCGGAGTCGTCAGAGACTCCATGGCAGAACTCCGAAACAGACTGGCTCAGAGACAGAAAGATAGGGAAGCTCAGCAAGGCTGGTTCGAATCCTGGTTCAACCAATCCCCATGGTTAACCACTTTAATTTCCACTTTGGTAGGCCCATTGGCAATGCTACTTTTAGCTGCTACCTTCGGACCATGCCTGCTGAACAAGATAGTCTCATTCGTTCAAGCTCGCCTAGAACGGACTAACATTCTGTTCATAGGCCAACATGAAATGCTGTGAATTAATCAGGGAACATTGCCAGTCACAAGATTTTCCAAACTTGCCTGGCAAAAACTTACTCAGGTTTCCAAACTCCTTTTTCCCTTGTTAAATACTAACCTTCTACCTCATTTAGTGCCTATATATATATATATATATATATATAACTACCTCGTTCTTCTGTGAAAGAGAGGGGGGGAGATGTAGTTGCATAGGGACAGGCGCTCGGAAGATATCGGTTGTAATGGAAAGACCACAGGACTCTCTAACCCCCCAAGATAAGTTATCACCCTTGGAATGTAACCCCCACTAACAACGTGCGAGTACTTTTCCATTCTCCCTACTAACTCAGGAAGTGTTGCAAGACCCCTCTGACGTAGTGAAGAACCCCAGAGTATATAAACTGCATGTTTGAGATAATAAATGCTTGTAACCGTCCACCACACTGGTGTAAGCGTTTGTTACGATGCCCGAGCGACACGCAAGAATGTGGTCGCCGTGCTGTATCTCCTAGACCAGGCCACCCGCCTTTGCAAAAAGAGAAGAAAACGGCAACAGCAACACCCCACAAGCACACAGGTCAGAAGCAGCGTGCACAGCTCTCTAGAAAACACAGGCTGAAGTTTCCTTCCACGCCACCATGGAAAAATAAAAACTATGAGCAAGACCTTAGATCGTGCTGATGCAGACATGGAAAACTGCAACAGTATCAGAATCTCATGCAGTGCTTGAAAAAGCATGTACATTGCTGCAGTAGCTTCTTTTGAGCTAGAAAAAGAGAAAGCAAACAGGGCTTCTTCAATAAGAAAAGAAATAATCCACAAGCGCACAGAGCAAAAGCTGTGTGCACAAGTCTCTGTAAAACGCAGATTGATCTTCTGTACAACTCTGCCATGGAAATTCAGAAACTAGGAAGCCAGGTATTTCTTCTGTAGACAGGGAAAACTGCAACAGTGTCAGAATATCATGCCGTGCTGGAAAAGGCATGTACGTGGCTGCAGTAGCTTCTTTGGAGCTTTCAAAACAGAAAAAAACCCGGTCTTCATAAGCTTCGGAAAGAACCAAACCACAAGCGCACAGAGCGAAAGCTGTGTGCACAGGTCTCTGTAAAACTCAGATCGAACTTCTTTACAACTCTTCCATGGAAATGAAGAAATTAGGCAGCCAGGCTTTTGCCCTTGCTTTTGCAGACGTGGAAAACTGCAACAGTATCAGAATCTCATGCCGTGCTGCAAAAGGCATGTACATTGCTGAAGTAGCTTCTTTGGAGCTAGGAAAACAGAAGTAACCTGGACTCCCTCAGTCGAGGAAAGAAACACACCACAAGCGCACAGAGTAAAAGCTGTGTGCACAGGTCTCAGTAAAATGCAGACTGAACTGCGGTAGAACTGCGCTATTGAAAAGCAGCAACTAGGCAGCCAGGTCTTGGCCCTTGCTGCTGCACACATGGAAAACTGAACAGTATCAGAATATACTGCCGTGCTGAAAAAGGTAGGTACATTGCTGCAGAAGCTTCTCTGGAGCTCCGAAAACAGAAATAATCCAGGCTTTCTAAATCAAGGGAAGAAACACACCAATGGAGCACAGAGCTAAAGCTGTGTGCACAGCTCTCTGTAAAATGCAGATTGAACTTCTGAAACACTCTGCCATGGAAAAGCAGCAACTAGGCATCCAGGCTTTTGCCCTTGCTTCTGAAGACATGGAAAACTGCAACAGTATCAGAATCTCATACTGTGCTTGGAAAGGCATGTACATTGCTGCAGTAGCTTCTTCGGAGCTCAGAAAAGAGAAAAAAACCTGGGCTTCTTCAGTTGAGCTTAGCAGTACACCACAAGCGCACAGACCAAAAGGTGTGTGCAGAGGTCTCTGGAAAACACAGATTGAAGATCTGTAAAAATCTGCCATGGAAAAGCAGCCACTAGGCAGCCAGGCCTTTGCTCTTGCTGCTGCAAACATGAAAAACTGCAACATTATCAGAATCTCATGCACTGCTTGAAAAGGCATGTACGTTGCTGCAGTAGCTTCTTTGGAGCTAAGAAAACAGAAAAAACCTGGACTTCCTCAGTCGAGGAAAGAAACAGACCACAAGCCCACAGACCAAAAACTGTGTGCACCGGTCTCTGTAAAACACAGATTGAAGTTCTGTACAACTCTGCCATTGAAAAGCAGACACTAGGCAGCCAGGCCTTGGCTCTTCCTGCTGCAGATGTGGAAAACTGCTACAGTATCAGAATGTCATGCACTGCTGGAAAAGGCTTGTACATTGCTGCAGTAGCTTCCTTGGAGCTAGGAAAACAGAAATAACTTGGGCTTCGGCAAACAAGCAAAGCAACACACCACAAGTACACCAAGCAAAAGCTGTGTGCACAGGTCTCTAGAAAGTGCAGACTGAAGTTCTGTACAACAGTGCCATGGAAAAGCAGAAACTAGGCAGCCAGGATGTGGGTCTTGCGGCTGCAGACTTTAAAAAGTACAACAGTATCAGAATCTCATGCCGTGGTGGAAAAGGCATGTATGTTGCTGCAGTAGCTTCTTGGGAGCTCGGCAAACAGAAATAACCCTGGCTACTGCAAAAAAGCAAAGAAACACGTCAAAAGCGCACAGAGAAAAAGCTGCATGCACAGGTCTCAGGAAAATGCAGGTCAAATTTCTGTACAACTCTGCCATGGAAAAGCAGCAACTAGTCAGCCAGGATTTGGCCCTTGCTTCTGCAGACATAGAAAACTAACACAGTATTGTTAGCGTAGGAATAAAAACATATAGTCACAGCAGCATGGCTATATGCAGTGCTTTATTGGGCCCGAGAACCAAGGGGTCAACACCCAAATCTTGGTTCTGTCGAGATACATTCGGATTCACAATTTATACCTTTTAGTTACATAAGGCATCAACGATTAATTTTAATATTTTCCATTCTTCTTATTGATTCTACTGAAACATAAGACTTTGAATTTCGAAAGAATATCACAGTTACAATTGTTCTCTATATTCTTACGTTATCCTTTGATTGGTCCTAATTACACTTAATAGCTACATTTACGCATGGTCATAGTCGGTTAACTTGTACAAATCAAGGCGAGTTACCTAGCTCATAACTATTATTTTCGCTAGCTTGCTAGTTTCCATCTACCCCCCCCGTAGTTTCTGCTTCCCTTTTGAAATCTTGATTCTAAGCGACTAAGATTTTAACCCTAATATTATCAGTATCAGAATATCATGCCGTGCTGGAAAAGGCAGGTATGTTGCTGCAGTTGCTTCTTTGGAGCTATCAAAACAGAAAAAACTCAGTCTTCCTAAGACAAGGAAAGCAACACACCTCAGGCGCGCAGAACAAAAGCTGTGTGTACAGGTCTCACAAAAACGCAGATTGAACGTCTGTAAACAATGCCATGGAAAAGCAGCAACTAGGCAGCCAGGCTTTGGCCCTTGCTTCTGAAGACATGGAAAATTCCAACAGTATCAGAATCTCATGCCGTCCTGGGAAAGGCATGTACGTTGCTGCAGAAGCTTCTCTGGAGCTCCGAAAACAGAAATAATCCAGGCTTTCTAAATCAAGGGAAGAAACACATCAAAGGAGCACAGAGCTAAAGCTGTGTGCACAGCTCTTTGTAAAATGCAGATTGAACTTCTGAAACACTCTGCAATGGAAAAGCAGCAACTAGGCATCCAGGCTTTTGCCCTTGCTTCTGCAGATATGGAAAACTGCAACAGTATCAGAATCTCATACTGTGCTTGGAAAGGCATGTACGTTGCTGCAGTAGCTTCTTTGGAGCTCAGAAAACAGAAATAACCCGGGCTTCGGCAAATAAGCAAAGCAACACACTACAAGCATGCTGAGCAAAAGCTGTGAGCGCAGGTCTCAGTAAAGCGCAGATTGAAGTTCTGTACAACACTGCTATGGAATAGCAGCAACTAGGCAGCCAGGAGTTTGCTCTTGCTGCTGCAGATGTTTAAAACTGCAACAGTATCAGAATACCATGCTATGCTGGAAAAGGCATGTACATTGCTGCAGTAGCTTCTTTGGAGCTAAGAAAACAGAAAAAAACCCAAGTTTCTTCAATCGAGGAAAGAAACACAGCACAAGCACAGAGAGCTAAAGCTGTGTGCACAGGTGTCTGTAAAGCGAAGATAGAAGTTCTGTACAACACTGCCATTGAAAAGCAGCAACTAGGCAGCCAGGCCTTGGCTCTTGCTTCTGCAGGCTTTTAAAAGTGCAACAGTATCAGAATCTCATGCACTACTTGAAAAGGCATGTACATTGCTGCAGTAGCTTCTTTGGAGCTTTCAAAACAGAAAAAAACCGGACTTCCTCAGTTGAGGAAAGAAACACACCACAAGCTCACAGACCAAAAGCTGTGTGCACCGGTGTCTGTAAAACACAGATTGAAGTTCTGTACAACTCTGCCATGGTGAAGCAGAAACTAGGCAGGCAGGCCTTGGCTCTTGCGGCTGCAAACGTGGAATACTGCAACAGTATCAGAATGTCATGCACTGCTGGAAAAGGCTTGTACATTGCTGCAGTAGCTTCTATTAGCTCGGAAAACAAAAATAACGCGGGCTTCACAAAAAAGCAAAGAAACACACCAGAAGCGCACGGAGCAGAAACTGTGTGCACAGGTCTCTGTGAAACAGATTGAAGTTCTGTACAACTCTGCCATGGTAAAGCAGCAACTAGGCTGCCAGGCCTTGGCTCTTGCTGCTGCAGACGTGGAAAACTGCAACAGTATCAAAATCTCATGCCGTGCTGGAAAAGGCAGGCACTTTGCTGCAGTAGCTTCTTTGGAGTTCGCAAAACAGAAAAAAACAGGGCTTCTTTAATCGAAGAAAGACACACACCACAAGTACACCGAGCAAAAGCTGTGTGCACAAGTCTCTGTAAAATGCCAATTGAAGTTCTGTACAACACAGACATGGAAAAGCAGCAACAAGGCATCCAGACCTGGCTCTTGCTGCTTCAGATGTCGAAATTTGCAATAGTATCAGAATCTCATGCTATGCTGGAAAAGGCATGTACGTTTCTGCAGTAGCTTTTTTGGAGCTAAGAAAACAGAAAGAAACCTTTGTTTCTTTAATCGAGCAAAGCAATACACGACAAGATAACAAAACAGAAGCTGTGTGCGCAGGTCTCAGTAAAACGCAGATTGAAGTTCTGTACTACACTGCCACAGAAGAGCAGCAACTAGGCGGCCATGCCTTGGTCTTGCTGCTGCAGACGTTGAAAACTCATACACTATCATACTCTCATGTGGCGCTGGAAATGGCATGTACGTTTCTGCAGTAGCTTCCTTGGAGTTAGGAAAACAGAAAAAAACTCAGGCTTCTGAAAACAAGGAAAGCAACACACCACAAGCACACCGAGAAAATGCTGTGCGCACAGGTCTCAGTAAAACACAGATTGAACTTCTGTACAACTCTGCCATGAAAGCAGCAGCTAAGAAGCAAGGGCATTGCTCCTGCTGCTGATGGCATGGAAAACTTCAAAAATATAAGAATCTCATGCCTTGCTGGAAAAGGCATGTACGTTTTTGCAGTAGCTTCTTTGGACCTCAGAAAACAGAAGAAAACCTGGCTTCTGCAAACAAGCAAACAACACAGCACAAGCGCACAGAACAATAGTTGTGTGCACAGGTCTCTGTAAAGCGCAGACTGAAGTTCTATAAAAAACTGCCATAAAAAAGCAGCAACTAGGAAGCCAGGCCTGTGCTCTTGCTACTACAGACGTGGAAAGCGGCAACAGTATCAGAATCTCATGCCCTTCTGGAAAAGGCATGTACGTTGCAGCAGTAGCTTCTTCGGAGCTAAGAAAATGGAAAAAAACCCGGGCTTCTGTAAAAAAGATAAGCAACACACCACAAGCAGAGAGAGCAAAAGCTGTGTGCACAAGTCTCAGTAAAACCCAGATTGATTTTCTGTAAACACTGCCATGGAAAAGCAGAAACTAGGCAGCCAAGCCATGGCTCTCTTCTGCAGACGTGGAAAGTGCAACAGTATCAGAAACTCATGCCGTGCTGCAAAAAGCATGTACGTTGTTGCAGTATCTTCTTTGGAGCTTGGAAAACAGAAAAAAACAGGGCTTCTTCTATCGAGGAAAGACACACACCACAAGTGTACCAAGCAAAAGCAGAGTCCACAAGTCTATAAAATGCACATTGAAGTTCTATACAAAACTGCCATTGAAAAGCAGAAACTCAGAAGCAAGGAAACAGCCATTGCTGCTGCAGGCATGGAAAACTGCAACAGTATAAGAATATCATGCCGTCTTTGAAAAGGCAGGTACATTGCTGCAGTAGCTTCTTTGGAGCTAGAATAACAGAAAAAAACCCCGGCTTCTTCCGTCGAGGAAAGCAACGCAGCACAAGTGAACCACGCCAAAGCTGTGTGCACAAGTCTCTGTAAAATGCAGATTGAAGTTCTGTAAAACACTGCCATGGAAAAGCAGCAACAAGGCATCCAGACCTTGGCTCTTCCTGCTGCAGAGGTCAAAAACAAGAATAGTATCAGAATCTCATGCTGTGCTTTAAAAGGCATGTACGTTGCTGAGATTGCTTTTTGGAGCTAGGAAAACAGAAAAAACCCCTGGCTTTTACAAACAAACTAAGCAACACACCACAAGCACACAGAGTAAAAGCTGTGTGCACAGGTCTCTTTAAAATGCAGATTGAAGTTTTGTAAAACACTGCCATGGAAAAGCTGCAACTAGGCAGCCAGGCCTTGGCTCTTGCTGCTGCAGATGTTTAAAACTGCAACAGTATCAGAATCTAATGCTGTGGTGGAAAAGACATGTACGTTGCTGAAGTAGCTTCTTTGCAGCTAAGAAAACAGAAAAACCTTGAGCTTCCTCAATCAAGGAAAGCAATACACCACAAGTGCATAGAGCAAAAGCTGTGTTCGTAGTTCTGATTAAAAAAAGGATTGAACTTCCGTAAAACTCTGCCATGGAAAAGCAGCAACTAGGCAGCCAGGCCTTGGCTGTTGCAGCTGCAAACATGAAAAACTGCAACAGTATCAGCATCTCATGCCGTGCTGGAAAAGGTAGGTACGTTGCTGCAGTAGTTTCTTTGGATCTCAGAAAACAGAAATAAACCCAGGTTTCTTCAATCGAGAAAAGAAACACCCCAGAAGTGCACAGAGCTAAAGCTTTTTGAACAGCCCTCTGTAAAACGCAGATTGAAGTTCTGTACATATCTGCCCTCGAAAAGCAGCAACTAGGCAGCCAGGCATTGGCCCTTGCAGATGCAAACATGAAAAACTGCAACAATATCACAATCTCATGCCGTGGTTGAAAAGGCAGGTATGTTGCTGCAGTAGCTTCTTTGGAACTAGGAAAACAGAAAAAAACCTGGGCTGCTGCGAACAAGCAAAGCAACACTATGCAAGTACATCGAGCAAAAGCTGTGTGCACAGCTCTCTGTAAAACGCAGATTGAACTTCTGTACAACTCTGCCATGGAAAAGCAGCAACTAGGCAGCCAGGCCTTGGCTCTTGCTGCCACATACATGGAAAACTCCAACAGTATCAGAATATCATGCCGTGCTGGAAAAGGCATGTACGTGTCTGCAGTAGATTCTTTGGAGGTAGGAAAACAGAAAAAAACGTGGGCTTCTTCAATCGAGCAAAGAAACACACCAGAAGTATGCAGAGCAAAAGTTGTGTGCACAGGTCTCTGAAAAACGCTGTTCTGGTTTCAGGCAGATTTGGGAGAAACCCTCCCATGGGGTCCCCCTCCCCTCCCCCATCCAGATTGGGAAAAGACTTCCTCAGAGATAAATGGAAAAAACCTGTTTATTACACAGGCAAAGCACTCCCAGCACAACACCCGATGACAAGAGCTTTGTGCCACTTACGGAGGGATAACAAACTTAAAAAGAGAAGGTCTCCTCTCGAAGATAGTCATTGTGTTCCGTTGCTCCATCTCCGCTGGTGCTGGGAGAGAAAAGGACATGTGCAGGGCTGGTCTTGGTGGGGTGGGTCCCCTGTGGAGGCCCCCGGTGCTTCCCCCAGGTCCTCAGTCCGGAGAGATTGGAACAGTTCCGAGGAGAGGATAAAAAAAGGGGAAAAAAGGGAAAAAAAAGGGGAAAAAAACCTCCAGCTGTTCTACAGGGTCTATCCTACGCTAGCTCTAAACTAACTAACAAACTCCCCGGGCGAAAAAAACCCAAAAAAACAGAGCTTCTTTTGTCTTGCAGTGTTCTAACACCCCACTTCAAGATCACTCCGAGGAGAAGTTTTCCTGGGGAAAAACAAACCACGCTTCCCCTCCCCTTTGCACCCAACAGACGATTGGGGATAAACACATCACCCTAGGACATTCTACCATTTATCCCCGTATCGTCAACTTACGGCCAAAACCAACTTATATTCCGGATCGTGTATTTATCCACATAAAACTTCCATTCGTTCTCCCCACAGAAATACAAGGGATACCCGTCATGCTCCTGTCATGTTCCACACTGAGCCACTGAATCCAGGCCCCAGGCTGCAGGGCGGCAGGATTCCTCTCTCACTTACTCATACCTTCAACACTTGCTCATACCTTCAACACTTAACACATACCCTCCCACTTACACATTTCCTTCTATTTCATTCTGCGTGGTTTAATGTACAGACAATGGCAATAGCATCCAGCAGACAGTGATGTTTACAAATGATTCTCACCCAACAATCAGATCTCCCTGTGGTATACATGGTGTTGTTCCATCTTTCTGCATTTTCCACCATGTGCAACCTGTTCCCTGAGCAAAGACAACCCCACGAATGGGTTTGTCTGTACTTGAGGCAGACTTGATCCACACTGTCTTCCCTAACAGACCTCTGACATGCACCACTGGGACTTTATCTCCGTCTATTGTATGCTGAGGCTCAGCCTGGGCGGGGCCTGCTCGGTTGGTGGAGCCTCGGGTGTTGACCAACCAGGTGGCCTTTGCCAAATGCTGCTCCCAATTCTTGAAAGATCCCCCACCCAATGCTTTCAACTGGGTTTTTAACAATGCACTGTGCCTCTCCACTTTGCCTGCAGTTGGTGCATGGTAGGGAATATGGTACACCCACTCAATGCCATGTTCCCTGGCCCAGGTGTTGATAAGGCTGTTCTTGAAATGAGTCCCGTTGTCTGACTCAATTCTCTCAGGGGTACCATGGCTCCACAGGAATTGCTTCTCTAGGCCCAGGATGGTGTTTCGGGCAGTAGCATGGGGCACAGTATAGGTCTCCAGCCACCCCGTGGTGGCTTCCACCATTGTGAGCACGTAGCGCTTACCGTGACGTGTCTGGGGTAGGGTAGCATAATCAACCTGCCAGGCTTCTCCAATACTTATATTTAGACCACCATCCACCATACCATAGGGGCTTCACCCGCTTGGCCTGTTTGATGGCAGCACATGTCTAACAGTCTCGGATAACCTGAGAAATACTGTCTAAGGTTAGATCCACCCCTCGGTCTCGGGCCCACTTATAGGTGGCATCTCTACCCTGATGGCCTGAGGCATCATGGGCACATCGAGCTAAAAACAACTCTCCCTTGTGTTCCCAATCTAAATCGATCTTTGACACCTCTATTTTTGCTGCCCGATCTACCTGCTTGTTGTTTTGATGCTCCTCATTAGCTCTACTCTTGGGGATGTGGGCATCTATGTGGCGAACTTTCACAGGTAGTCTCCCTACCCTGGTAGCAATGTCTTTCCACTCCTCAGCAGCCCAGATTGGTTTCCCTCCACGCTGGCAATTAGCCTCTTTCCACCTCTTCAGCCATCCCCACAGACCATTGGCTACCATCCATGAATCAGTATAGAGGTAGAGCCTCGGCCACCCCTCTCTTTCAGCAATATCCAGGGCCAATTGAACAGCCTTGAGTTCTGCAAGTTGACTTGATCCACCCTCTCCTTCAGTGGCCTCAGCAACCTGTCGTGTGGGGCTCCACACGGCTGCTTTCCACTTCTGGTTCATCCCTACAACATGACAGGAACCGTCAGTGAAGAGAGCATAATGAGTCTCCTCTGCTGGCAATTGGTTGTATGGTGGAGCCTCGTCAGCCCGTGTCACTTGCTCTTGTTCTTCATCTGTGAGACTAAAATTTTCACCCTCAGGCCAATTGGTAATTATTTCTAAAATCCCAGGGCGATTCAGTTTACCCATATGGGTGCCCTGCATAATAAGAGCAATCCATTTGCTCCATGTTGCATCAGTGGCATGATGGGTGGAGGGGACCTTTCCTTTGAACATCCACCCTAGCACAGGAAGTCGGGGTGCCAGGAGGAGTTGTGCCTCTGTACCAATCACCTCCGAGGTGGCTTGAACTCCTTCATAGGCTGCTAAGATTTCCTTCTCAGTTGGGATGTAATTGGCTTCAGACCCTCTGTAGCTTCGACTCCAAAATCCTAGTGGCCAGCCTCAAGTCTCACCCGGCACCTTCTGTCAAAGGCTCCAGGACAGGCCATGGCTCCCGGCTGCAGAGTAGAGCACGTTCTTCACATCTGGTCCTGTCTTCACTGGGCCAAGGGCCACTGCATGAGCCATCTCCTGCTTGATCTGGGAAAAAGCTTGTTGCTGCTCAGGGTCCCAGTGGAAATCGTTCTTTTTGCGGGTGACCAGGTAAAGAGGGCTCACAATCTGACTATACTCGGGAATATGCATCCTCCAGAAACCTATAGCACCTAGGAAAGCTTGTGTCTCCTTCTTATTGATTGGTGGAGACATCACTGTAATCTTGTTGATGACATCAGTAGGAATCTGCCACCATCCATCTTGCTACTTTACTCCCAGGAACTAGATCTCACGAGCTGGTCCCTTAACTTTACTCTTTTTGATAGCAAAACTGGCTTCCAGGAGGATCTGGATGATTTCCTTTCCCTTCTCAAACACTTCTGCTGCTGTGTTCCCCCACACAGTGATGTCATCAATATACTGTAGATGTTCTGGAGCCTCATCCTTTTCTAGTGCAGTCTGGATCAGTGCATGGCAGATGGTAGGACTGTGCTTCCACCCCTGGGGCAGTCTGTTCCAGGTGTACTGCACTCCCCTCCATGTAAAGGCAAACTGAGGCCAGCATTCTACTGCCAAAGGAATAGAGAAAAATGCATTAGCGATATCAATAGTGGCGTACCACTTTGCTGCCTTGGACTCCAGCTCGTACTGCAATTCCAGCATGTCTGGTACGGCTGCGCTCAAAGGTGGAGTCACTTAATTCAAGGCACGATAATCCACAGTTAATCTCCATTCTCCATCAGATTTCCGCACCGGCCAAATGGGGCTGTTGAAGGGTGAGTGGGTTTTGCTGACCACCCCTTGGCTCTCCAGCTCTCGAATCATCTTGTGAATGGGGATCACGGCATCTCGAGTTGTCCTATATTGCCGACGATGCACTATTGAAGTAGCAATCGGTACCATTTGTTCTTCCCCCTTCAAAAGTCCTACTGTGATCGGGTTCTCGGACAGTCCAGGCAAGGTATTCAATTGCCAGATGCCCTCTGTCACTACAGCCGCTATCCCGAATGCCCACCTGAGTCCTTTTGGGTCTTTGAAATACCCACTTCGGAGGTAATCTATGCCCAAAATGCATGGGGCCTCTGGCCCAGTCACAATAGGGTGTTTCTTCCACTCATTTCCAGTCAGGCTCACATCTGCTTCCACCAAAGTAAAATCTTGTGATCCCCCTGTCACACCAGTAATAGAGACAGATCCTGCCCCTACATGTCTTGATGGCATTAATGTACACTGTGCACCAGTATCGACCAAGGCCTCATAGTCTTGTGGTTTCAATGTGCCAGGCCAACGAATCTACACAGTCCAAAAAACGTGGTTTTCCCTAGTCTCTTCCTGGCTAGAGGCAGGGCCCCTCTAAGCCTGGTTATCCTTCTTCTCTTGAGCATATGTCTTAGAAGTTCCTTCAAGGGGGTCGGACATGTCATCATCATCATACCTGGCAGTTCGGCTACGAGCAACTGGAGCGGCTTCCCTTTTGGTGAAACTCCCTCTCTGAGTCTTGCCTTCCTTCAATTCATGCACCCATTGTGCCAGGGCAGCCGTAGGTTTTCCATCCCATCTGTTCATATTTTCTCCGCAATCCCGCAGGAAGAACCACAGCTCAGCTCGTGGAGTGTACCCTCTCTCCCTACCCAGAGAGCATCTACGTTGGGTACCAGAACCTCTGATCTGTACTGCCGAGATTTGGAGAAGGTACTCTCTAATCTCTTCCCTGAGTTTCTTATGATTCTCATCTATCTTATGCTCTAGTTTCCATAAGCATGTCTCCACAAGCATATTTCCACAGCTGCGATTCTGGCATGCATTGGGCCGTGCACAGCATCTGCATATGCTCGGAGCTTCTTCGCCATATCAAGCACAGTCTCCTCCATGTCCTCCTGCTTCATTACCGCTAAAGCAGAAGCGTACTCTAATGGCCCAAGTTGTATACGTTTTTGCCACATCACAGATGTACATGATACCAAGTCTGGGTTCCTAGTGTTTATGTCATCTGAGAAGACCATCTCTGCCACTGCCATTTCTCTCAAGCATTGAATCCCTTGTTCTATGGTCTTCCATGGAGTTTGCTGCATATAGAGATCATCTGCACACAAATATCTTTCTGCCACACTTCCTAGGACCCGTACCCAGAGACTGCAAGGACTGGCCTCTCTCATCATCTCTTGGTCGATGACTGGATCATGTGACAGGGATCCCAGATGTCTCGCTTCAGTGCCATCCAGAATTGTAGCCTCGCCTGCAGCATCCCAAAGCTGGACTAACCAACTAATTATAGATTCATCAGGTTGTCGCAGGTATTCCTTCCTTAGGCCCCGAACATCCTTCGGGGAAAAGGAATCAATATTGGCTTCTGATCCTGTGCTAGAAGCTTTGGCTTCTGATTTTGGTGAAGGTCCTTCTCTTGGGTCATCATCGTCCACTGGTCAATTGGTTTGTGTTGGCTGCAGCCTGAGTGACTGGGGTAGCTGTTGATTTGTATCCCTTCCCCCCTGCTTCTGTCTGCTGCCCTACAGTATCTAGCAGAGTGCAATAAGCGTATGCCAGGGCCCAGCTTACTGCAATGATCTTTGCCCCCTTAGAGCCATCATGGTACCTCTCTTTCAGGTATTTCCCCAGTGAAAACAAGCAAAGCAACACCCCACAAGCACACAGAGCAAAAGCTGTGTGCAAAGCTCTCTGTAAAATGCAGATAGAAGTTCTGTACAACACTGACAAGGAAATCCAGCAACTAGGCATCCAGGACTTTGCCCTTGCTGCTGCAGACAGGGAAAAATGAAACAGTATCAGAATCTGATGCTGTGCATGAAAAGGCAGGTACGTTGCTGTCGTAACTTCTTTAGAGCTAGGAAAAAAGAAAAAACATGGGCCTCTACAATCGAGCAAAACAACACACCACAAGCGGACAGAGGAAACGGTGTGTGCGCCAGACTCAGTAAAACGTAGTTTGAAGTTCTGTACAACTCTACCATGGAAAAGCAGAAACTAGGCAGCCAGGCTTTGGTCCTTGCTGCTGCAGACATGGAAAACTCCAAGAGTATCAGTGTGTCATGCCGAGATGAAAAAAGCATGTTTGTTGATGCAGATGCTTCTTTGGAGCTCGGAAAACAGAAACAACCCCAGCTTCTTAATTCGAGCAAAGCAACACACCACAAGCGCACAGAGCAAAAACTGTGTGCACAGGTCTCTAAAATGCGGATCAAAGTTCTGTACAACACTTCCATGGAAATGCAGGAACTATGCAGCCTGGCCTTTGCTCGTGCTGCTACAGACGTTGAAAACTGCCACACTATCATAATCTCATGCCATGCTGCAAAAAGGCATGTACGTTTCTGCAGTAGCTTCTTTGGAGCTCGGAAAACAGAAACAACCCCAGCTTCTTCAATCGAGCAAAGCTACACACCACAAGCACACAGAGTAACAGCTGTGTGAACAGCTTTCTGTAAAACGCAGATTGAAGTTGTGTACAACTCTGCCATGGAAAACCAGAAACTTGGTACCTAGTCATTTGCCCTTGCAGCTGCAGACATGGAAAACTGCAACAGTATAAGCTTCTCATGCCATGATGGAAAAGGCATGTACGTGTCTACAGAAGCTTCTTTGGAGCTAGGAAAGCAGAAATAAACCTGGGCTTCAGAAAACAAGCAAAGCAACACGTGACAAGTGCACCGAACAAAACTGGTGTGCGCAGGTCTCTGTAAGATGCAGATTGACGTTTTATAAAATGCTGCCACCAAAATGCAGCAACAAGGTAGCAAGGCCTTGGCTCTTGCTGCTGCAGACAGTGAAAACTCAAACATTACCAGAATCTCATGCCATGCTGGAAAAGGCATGTACATTTCTTCAGTTCCTTCTTTAGGGCTAAGGAAACAGGAAAAACGCAAGGCTTCTGCAATAGAGGAATGAAACACACTTCAAGTACACCAAAAAAACCCCTGAGTGCACAGCTCTCTGTAAAACGCTGACAGAGGTTTTATAAAACTCTACCAATGAAAAGGAGCAACAAAGCAGCCAGGCATCGGCCTGGGGGGCTGAGTTTTATTTCCCAGGGAAAAGGGCCACATTTCGCATCATAGTCTGCCTGCCTAGCACAGGGCTGCTGCCTTCTCCAAGTCCACTCCAATTCCGCACAGATCAGGATTTCTCCCAGATGCAAGGTGCCCCAAGTAGGAAGCCTGTCTGTCCTTGGAGTGCCAAACACCTGCCACACACTGACATCAGGAACCTGGGGGGGCTGCATTGAATTTCCCAGGGAAAAGGGCCACCGTTTGTGCTCAAGTCGGCCTGCCCGGCACAGGGCTGCCACCTGCTCCAAGTCCACTCAAGTTTTCTATTGATCAGTTTTTTTCCCAGATGCAAGGTGTCCCTGGTTGGAACCCTGGCTGTCCTTGCAGTGCCAATTGCCTTCCACAAACTGACATCAGGAACCTGGGGGGCTGAGTTGAATTTCCCAGGGAAAAGGGCCACTGTTCGTGTCAAAGTCGGCCTGCCCTGGCACGGGGCTGCCGCCTGCTGGTGGTGCACTCCAATTCTGCACGGATCAGGATTTCTCCCAGATGCAAGGTGCCCCAAGCAGGAATCCTGGCTGTCTTTGGAGTTCCAAACGCCTGCCACCAAGTGACATCAGGAACCTGGGGGGCTGCATTGAATTTCCCAGGGAAAAGGGCAACCGTTCGTGCCCAAGTCGGCCTGCCAAGGACAAGGCTGCAGCCTGCTCCAAGTCCACTCCAATTCTGCATGGATCAGGATTTCTCCCAGATGCAAGGTGCCCCAAGTGGGAGGCCTGGTTGTCCTTGGAGTGCCAAACTCCTGCCACAAACTGACATCAGGAAAGTGGGGTGCTGAGCTGAATTTCTCAGGGAAAAGGGCCACTGTTCATGCCCAAGTCGGCCTGCCTCAAAACGGGTCTGCCACCTCCACCAAGTAAACTGCAGTTCTCCGCTGATGCAGTTTTCCTTGAGATGCAAGGTGCCCCAAGTAGGAGGCCTGGTTGTCCTTGGAGTGCCAAACGCCTGCCACCAACTGAAATAAGGAACCTGGGGAAGCTGAGTTGACTTTCCTAGGAAAAAGGGCCACCGTTGGTGCCCAAGTCGCCTAACTCAGCACGGGGCTGCCGCCTGCTCCAAGTCCACTGCAGTTCCGCACGGATCAGGATTTCTCCCAGATGCACGGTGCCCCATGTTGAAAGCCTTGCTGTCCTTGGAGTGCCAAACGCCTGCCACCAACTGACATCAGGAACCTGGGAAACTGAGTTTAATTTCCCAAGAAAAAGGGCCAGCATTACTGCCAAAGTTGGCCTGCCCGGAACGAACCTGCCGCCTCCTCCGAGTAAACTCCTGTTCTCTTCTGATCAGGTTTTCTACCAGATGCAAGGTGCCCCAGGGTTAGAGGCCTGGCTGTCCATGGAGTGCCAAACGCCTGCCACCAACTGACATCAGGAACCCGGGGAAGCTGAGTTGACTTTCGAAGGGAAAAGGGCCACCATTCGTGCCCAAGTCGGCCAGCCCGGCATGGGGCTGCCACCTGCTCATATTCCACTCCAATTTTGCACGGATCAGAATTTTTCCAAGATGCTAAGCGCCCTGAGTTTGAAGCCTGGCTGTCCTTGGAGCTCCAAATGCCTGCCACAAACTGACATCAGGAACGTGGGGAGCTGAGTTGCATTTCATAGGGAAAAGGGCCACCGCTCTCTCCGAACTCAGCCTCCCCATCATGGGGCTGCCGCCTGCTCAAAGTGTACTCCAGCACCACACGGATCAGGATTTCTCCCAGATGAAAGGTGCCACACATTGGAAGCCTGGCTTTCCTTGGTGTGCCAAACGCATGTCATAAACGGGAATCAGGAACCTGGGGCCTGAGTTGAATTTCCCAGCAAAAAGGGCCAGCGTTCCCGTCAAAGTCCGCCTGACTTGCACAGGGCTGCCTCCTGCTCCAAGTCCACTCCAGTTCCGCACGGATCAGGATTTCTCCCAGATGCAAGGTGCCCCAAGTTGGAACTCCAGCTGTCCATGGAGTGCCAAACACCTGCCACAAACTGACATCAGGAACCTTTGGGGCTGTGTTTAATTTCCCAGAGAAAAGGGCTACTGTTGGTGCCCAAGTTGGCCTGCCCAGCACAGGGCTGCCACCTGCTCCAAGTCCACTCCAATTCCGCACTGATCAGGATTTCTCCCTGTTGATAGGTGCCCCATGTTGGAATCCTGGCGGTCCTTAGAGTGCCGAACGCCTGCTGCAAACTGACATCAGGAACCGGGGGCTGAGTTTAATTTCCCAGGGAAAAGGGCAACCGTTTGTGCACAAGTCGGCATTCGTGGCAAGGGGCTGCCGCCTGCTCCAAGTCCACTCCAATTCTGCACGGATCAGGATTTCTCCCAGATGCAAGGTGCGCCAAGTTGAACCCTGTCTTTCCTTGGAATGCACAAGGCCTGCAATGAACTGACATCAGTAACCTGGGGAGCTGAGTATAATTTCCCAGGGATTAGGGCCACCGTTTGTGCCGAAGTCGCCAAGATCTGGAACAGATCTACCGCCTGCTCCAAGTCCACTCCAATTCTGCACGGATAAGGATTTCTCCAAGATGCAAGGTGCCCCAAGTTTGAACCCCGGCTGTCCTTTGAGTGACAAACACCTGCCACCAACTGACATTAGGAACCTAGGGGTCTGAGTTTAATTTCCCAGGGAAAAGGGCCACCGTTCATGCCCAAGTCGGCCTGCCTGGTACGGGGCTATAACCTGCTCCATGTCCACTCCAATTCTGCACAGATCAGGATTTCTCCCAGATGCAAGGAGCCTCATGTTGGAAGCCTGGCTTTCCTTGGATTGCCAAATGCCTGCAACGAAATTTCATCAGGAACCTGGGGGGCTGACTTGAATTTCCCAGGGAAAAAGCCCACCTTTCACATTCAAGTCGGCCTGCCCAGCACACTGCTCGCGCCTGCTCCAATTCCACTCCAGTTCCACTCCACTTCTGCATGGATCAGGATTTCTCCAAGATACAAGGTGCCCCAAGCAGGAAACTTGGCTGTCCTTCAAATGCACAATGCCTGCATCAAACTGATATCAGGAACCTGGGGGGCTGAGGTTAATTTCCCAGGAAAAAGGGCAACAGTTCGTGCGCAAGTCGGCCTGTCCCGCTCCGTGCTGTGGCTTGTTCCAAGTCCATTCCGGTTCTCTATTGATCAGGATTTTTCCCAGATGCAAGGTTCCCCGAGTTGGATGCTTGGCTGTCCTTGGAGTGCGAAATGCCTGCCACAAACAGACACCAGGAATCTGGGGCTGAGTTTAATTTGCTAGGGAAATGGCCAGCCGTTTGTGCCCAAGTTGGCTTGCCTGGCATGGGGCTGCCACCTCATCAAAGTCCAATCTAATTCCGTGCAGATCAGGATTTCTCCCAGATACAAGGTGCTCCAAATAGGGAGCCGTGCTGTCCCTGGAGTGCCAGTCGCCTGCCACAAACTGACATCAGGAACCTGTGGGGCTGAGGTGAATTTCCCAGAGAAAAGTGCCACCATTATTTCCCAAGTTGGCCAGCTTGGCACAGGGGGGCCGCCTTCTCCAAGTCCACTCAAATTCTGCACGGATTAGGATTTCTCCCAGATGCAAGGAGCCCCAAGTTGGAAGCCTTTCTTTCCTTGGAGTGCACAATGCCTGCAACGAACTGACATCAGGAACCTGCAGGGCTGAGCTGAATTGCCCAGGGATTAGGGCCACCGTTTGAGCCTAAGTCGGCCAGCCCGGCAGGGTGCTGCCGCCTGCTCCAGGTCCACTCATATTCCACATGGATCAGGATTTCTCCCAAATGCAAGCTGCCCCATGTTTGAAGCCTAGCTGTCCTTTGAGTGCCAAATGCCTTCCACCAACTGACATCAGGAACCTGGGCGGCTGAGTTTAATTTCCCAGGTAAACGGGCCACCCTTTGTACCCAAGTCGGCTAGATCTGGCACGGGGCTGCCGCCTGCTTAAAGTCCACTCCAATTCCGCACGGATCAGTATTTCTCCCTAATGATAGAATCCCAAAGTGTTACACCTAGATGTCCTTGAAGTGCCAAATGCCTGCCACAAACTGTAATCAGGAACCTTGGGGGCTTAGGTGAATTTCCCAGGGAAAAGGGCCACCTCCTTGCTCAAGTCAGCCTCCTGGCACGGGGCTACCACCTGCACCAAGTCTACTCCAATACCGCACGGATCAGGATTTCTCCCAGATACCATGATTCCCCTGTTGGAAGTCTTGCTGTCTCTGGAGTGCCAAACGCCTGCCACCAACTGACATAAGGAACCTGGGGGACTGGGTTTAATTTCTGAGGGAATAGGGCCACTGTTCGTGCCCAAGTCGGCATGCCCAGCATGGGACTGCCGCCTGCTCAGAGTCCTCTCTAGTTCTGCACGGATCAAGATTTCTCCCAGATGCAAGGTTCCCCAAGTAGGAAGCTTGGCTGTCCTTGGAGTATACAACAACTTCAAAAAACTGCAATCAGGAACCTGGGGGGCTGAGTTGAATTTCCCAGGTAAACGGGCAACCCTTTGTGCCCAAGTCGGCCAGATCTGGCTTTGGGCTGCCACCTGCTCAAAGTACACTCCAAATCTGCTCAAATAAGGATTTTTCCCAGATGAAAGGTGCTTTCCCGGTTTGGAACAGATTAGGGGGAGAACCCCTAAAGGCGTCCCCTAAAACAAACCTCCACCACCCCTCCCCCAGCCCTGGGTTCAGGAGGGAAGAAAAACTCCTTGGAGGAAAAGTGGAAAAACCGGTTTATTAACAACACTCCCCACACAAGAGAAAAGAAAACAGGTACTGTGGGAGGAGAGGCGCCGAGCTTCTGTTTCGGGCTCCAGGGATTCCCAGACTTTCTCGGGTCCGGTCAGGTCCAGGAGCCGGTCCTAAATCTTCGGGAAGGGGGGAAAGAAAAGAAAAGGAAGAGGGGAAAAAAAACAAGCAAAGAGTGGCAAGAGCAAGCAAGCAAGCAATCAAAGCCGGTAGCAAGCAAGCCAGGCAGCCACAGCCAAAAGCGAAAGCAAAAGCCCCAAAGCAAAAGCCAAGCAGCCCCCGCCAGCGAGAGCTCGCCCCGCAGCCACAGTCCCCACCGAAGGGGGGAGGAAGCAGCTGCCAGACACCACAATAGAGTCCCACGATATAGGATATAGGATAGAAGTCACTGTCAACCCAGGACATTCCACCCCTTATCCTATATCGTGGACACTCAATAAAAACTTTCATTCCACTTACTCAGACTTCCGACACTTACACATTTCCATCCGTCCTACTTGCTCAGATCCTTGACACTCACACTTTTCCTTCTGTTTCATATCTGACTGATTTAACGCACATATGAATGTTACCCCACATTCAGATCTCCCTGAGGTACACATCGTATTGTTCCATCTTCCTGCATTATCAACCATGTATTACCCGGTCCTTGATCAGAGACAATTCCACAGATGGGTTTGCCTGTACTCGAGGCAGGGTTGATCCATACTGTCTTTCCCAACAAACCTCTAACATGGGCCACTGGGGCTTTATCTCCATCTACTATATTAAGGAGCTGAGACTGAGCAGGACCCGCTCGGTTGGTGGAACCTCAGGTGTTAACTAACCAGGTGGCCTTTGCTAGATGCTGCTCCCAGTTTTTCAAGGACCCCCCACCCAATGCTTTCAGGGTGGTTTTTAACAACCCATTGTATCTCTCCACTTTACCTGCAGCTGGTGCATGGTAGGGGATATGATATACCCACTCAATGCCATGTTCCCTAGCCCAGGTTTTAATAAGATTATTTTTGAAATGACTCCCATTGTCTGACTCAATTCTCTCGGGAGTACCGGGCCTCCAAAGGACCTGCTTTTCAAGGCCCAGGATGGTGTTGCGGGCTGTAGCATGGGACACAGGGTAGGTTTCCAAACATCCCGTGGTGGCTTCTACCATGGTCAGCACATGGCGCTTGCCTTGGCGGATTTGAGGCAGTGTGATATAATCAATCTTCCAGGCTTCCCCATACTTGTACTTAGACCACCGCCCTCCATACCAGAGGGGTTTCATCCGCTTGGCTTGCTTAATGGCAGCGCACGTCTCACAGTCTCGGATAACTTGAGAAATGCTGTCCATGGTTAGATCCACCCCTCGGTCTCATGCCCACTTGTAGGTGGCATCTCTACCTTGGTGACCTGAGGCATCATGGGCCCATCGTGCAAGGAATAATTCTCCCTTGTGCTCCCAGTCAAGGTCCATCTTCAACTCCCCTATCTTTGCAGCTCGATCTACCTGCTGATTGTTTTGCTGCTCCTCATTAGCTCTACTCCTGGGGACATGGGCATCTACATGGCGGATCTTCACAGGCAGGTTTTCTAATCGGGCAGTGATATCTTTCCACTCTTCAGCAGCCCAAATTGGTTTCCCTCTGCGCTGCCAGTTCGCCTCTTTCCATTTCTTCAGCCATCCCCACAGAGCATTGGCTACCATCCAAGAATCAGTATACAGGTAGAGCCTTGGCCACTTCTCTCTCTTTGCAATATCTAGGGCCAGTTGAATGGCTTTGAGTTCAGCAAATTGACTGGATCCACCCTCTCCTTCAGTGGCCTCTGCGACCTGTCGTGTGGGGCTCCATACAGCTGCTTTCCATCTCCGACTCATCCCTATGACATGGCAGAAACCGTCGGTGAATAAAGCGTAATGTGCTTCCTCTGCCGGCAGCTGGTTGTATGGTGGAGCTTCCTCAACCCGGGTCACTGGTTCTTGTTCTTCATCTGCAAGGCTAAAACTTTCACCTTCGGGCCAGTTTGTAATTATTTCCACAATTCCAGGGTGATTCAGTTTCCCAACTCGGGCGCGTTGTGTAATGAGGGCAATCCACTTGCTCCAAGTAGCACTGGCGGCATGGTGGGTGGAGGGAACCTCTCCTCTAAACATCCACCCTAGCACCGGTAGTCGGGGTGCCAGGAGGAGTTGTGCTTCCGTACCAATCACCTCCGAAGCAGCTTGGATTCCCTCATAGGCGGCCAAGATTTCCTTTTCCGTTGGGGTGTAATTATCTTCAGACCCCCTGTAGCTCCGACTCTAGAATCCCAGTGGTTGGCCTTGGGTCTCATCAGGTACCTTTTGCCAAAGGCTCCAAGACAGACCCTGGCTCCCGGCTGCAGAGTAGAGTACGTTCTTTACATCTGGTCCCGTCCTGACTGGGCCGAGGGCTACAGCATGAGCAATCTCCTGTTTGATCTGGGTGAAAGCTTGTTGCTGCTCAGGGCCCCAATAGAAGTCATTTTTCTTATGAGTAACCAGATAAAGGGGGCTCACAATCTGACTGTACTGAGGAATATGCATCCTCCAGAAACCTATGGCACCCAGGAAAGCTTGTGTTTCCTTTTTATCAGTTGGGGGGGACATAGCTGTGATTTTATTAATGACATCCGTAGGAATCTGACGCCGTCCATCCTGCCATTTCACTCCTAGAAACTGGATCTCCCGAGCAGGTCCCTTAACTTTACTTTTCTTAACCGCAAAGCCGGCTTCCAGGAGAATTTGGATGATTTTCTCTCCTTTCTCAAACACTTCCGCTGCTGTGTCTCCCCACACAATGATATCATCAATATATTGTAGATGTTCTGGAGCCTTATTCTTTTCTAGTGTGGCTTGAATCAGTCCATGACATATGGTAGGACTGTGTTTCCACCCCTGGGGCAGTCTGTTCCAGGTGTACTGCACTCCCCTCCATGTAAAGGCAAACTGAGGCCAGCATTCTACTGCCAAAGGAATAGAGAAAAATGCATTAGCGATATCAATAGTGGCGTACCACTTTGCTGCCTTGGACTCCAGCTCGTACTGCAATTCCAGCATGTCTGGTACGGCTGCGCTCAAAGGTGGAGTCACTTAATTCAAGGCACGATAATCCACAGTTAATCTCCATTCTCCATCAGATTTCCGCACCGGCCAAATGGGGCTGTTGAAGGGTGAGTGGGTTTTGCTGACCACCCCTTGGCTCTCCAGCTCTCGAATCATCTTGTGAATGGGGATCACGGCATCTCGAGTTGTCCTATATTGCCGACGATGCACTATTGAAGTAGCAATCGGTACCATTTGTTCTTCCCCCTTCAAAAGTCCTACTGTGATCGGGTTCTCGGACAGTCCAGGCAAGGTATTCAATTGCCGAATGCTTTCTGCCATCACCGTTGCTATGCCGAAGGCCCACCTGAACCCTTTCGGGTCTTTAAAATACCCACTATGGAGGTAATTTATGCCCAAAATGCATGGGGCCTCTGGGCCAGTCGCAATAGGGTGCTTCTTCCACTTATTCCCAGTCAGGCTCACATCTGCCTCCACCAACGCATAGTCCTGTGATCCCCCAGTCACACCAGTAATAGAAACCGATTCTGCCCCTACATATCTTGATGGGATCAATGTACACTGTGAGCCAGTATCAACCAAAGCCTCATAGTTTCGTGGTTTCAATGTGCCAGGCCAACGAACCCACACAGTCCAAAAAACACGATTTTCCCTAACCTCTACCTGGCTAGAGGCAGGGCCCCTCTAAGCATGATTATCCTTCTTTTCTTGGGTATATGTCTTAGAGGTTCCTTCAAGGGGATCGGACATGTCATCATCGTCATCATACTTAGCATCCTGGCTGCGAACAACTGGAGCTGCTCTCTTTTTAGTGGGAGCTCCTCTTTGAACCCTACCTTCCTTCAAATCACGTACCCATTGTGCCAGAGCAGCAGTGGGTTTTCCATCCCATCTCCTCATGTTTTCTCCAGATTCACGCAGGAAGAACCACAGCTGAGCTCGTGGGGTGTATCTTCTCTCCCCATCAAAGGAGCGCCTGCGTTGGAGACCAGGGCCTCTAAATTGCACGGCCGAGATTTGGAGGAAGTCCTCCTTAATCTCTTCCCTGAGCTTCTTATGATTCTCCTCTGTCTTGTCTTCTAGTTTCTGCAGTCGTGTTTCCACGGCTGCAATTCTGGCATGGGTTGGGCCATGTAGAGCATCAGCATATGCTCGAAGCTTTTTTGCCATATCGAGTACAGTCTCATGTATCTCCTCCCGCTTCATTATCGCTAGAGCTGAAGCATATTCAGTTGGCCCGAGCCGTACAAGTTTTCGCCACATCACAGGAGTGCATGGTACCAAGTCTGGGTTCTTAATGTTTAAGTCATCTGAGAAGATGATCTCCGCCACTGCCATTTCTCTTAAACGTTGAATGCCTTGTTCTATGGTCTTCCACTGGGTCTGCTGCTGGTAGAGATCGTCTGCACACAGATATCTTTGTGCCACACTTCTCAGGACCCGTTCCCAGAGACTGCAGGGGGTAGCCTCCCTCATCATTCCTTGGTCAATAACTGGATCATGGGACAGGGAGCCCAAATGCCTTGCTTCAGTACCATCCAAAATTGTAGCCTCGCCTGCAGCATCCCAAAGACGGACCAACCAACTAATTATAGACTCATCTGGTCGTCGAGTGTAATCCTTTCTTAGGCCTCGAAGGTCCTTCAGGGAAAAGGACTCAATAGTGGCTCCTGATCTTGTACCAGCGGGTTGAGCATTTGATCTTGGGCCAGTTGGTCCAGCTTCCGATTGGGTGTGTCAGTTGGTTTGACTTCTGATTTTATGTCAGTTTTTCCGGCATCTGATTGGGTGTCGTCGGGAGGCCCTGAGGGTCCTTCACCTGCATCATCCTCTACCGGCCGATCAGTTTTGTGTGTTCTCTTTGCCCTGGCAACTGCCAGTGTCTTAGACTCCCTGTCTGGTTCAGCTGTTGGCCTGGAGTTCGGAATGGTAACTAGTTTATCTCCCTGTTCTCTTTCTTCTATCTGCTGCCCTTCAGTATCTAGCAGAGTACGATAAACATATGCCAGGGCCCAGCTCACTGCAATAACCCTTTTCTCCTTAGTATCACCCTGGCACGTCTCCTTTAAGTACTTTGCCACCTCGGCTGGGTTCTGAATTTGTTCAGATGGGAAGTCCCAGACTATAGGATCAGAGAATTCTTTTAAAATCTGGCCCATATCTTCCCATTTCCCACTCCACTCAAGATTTCTCTTACTTGGCTTTGCCCCTACATCAGAAATCTCATTAGCCCCTTTGGAAATCTCAGCTTTCATTTTATATAAACTGCAGACAGTATAGATGAAACTTAATAAATTAAATGCCAGGAAGATGGTTTCTTTAACACTCAGGGGAAACTGAACATTTCCTAACAACTCAAAAGAAAAAAAGGAAAGCAGAGGCCGAAAAAACTCTTCCCCTGCTTCTCCCCCAACAAACTGAGTGCACAACCACAAGAGTGAACCATATACTATGGGAATAGATTCGAGCATCTTAACGACCCTCCTATAAAACATCACCACCAAGCCCAGTCCAATAAATATTCTGGTTAGTGCCCCACGGCTACACAAACTACGTATTAGAAACAGTACCAGAGCTATTTCTGGGTAAGGAAATAACCCTAGGCATCACAAAGGTATTAAGACTTCAAAAAACCCCAGGGACCAGAAATATTGGCAGACTTTCACCCCGAATAACATTATAAGTCCAGAAAAACCCATCCCAGCACACCCACAAAACAATTAGAACCACCAATACTATTATTAAGGATTTTCCACTTTTCTCTGGCCTCGTTTCCCGGCCAACGCACCAAGAAATGTCCTGGTTTGGAACAGATTAGGGGGAGAACCCCTAAAGGCGTCCCCTAAAACAAACCTCCACTGTCGGAACCCAGGACATCCCTTTAGATGTCCCGGGCAGTCCGAGACCCCAGGAGGGGGTCCTGAGACCCTGGTATAGTGATGAAAATGCCAGTGCCCTTGATTTTAGCCCTTGGGAGCGATTGCCAACGTTATATGAGGAATTACAAGCCACAAGTGTATGATTAGGATTTTAAGTAACTTGTTTTTGTTTATTAAAGTGGATTTTGGGGGTTCACAAAGGAGGCTCAAGGAGACAAGATGGAGGGATTTGGGTGTGTCCCTTGTCCTTCTTCTTCTTCTTCTTGTCCTCCATCTTCTGCTGTGGTGGTGGCACTTTTAGATTGGATTAGAGTAGAAATACACAGTTTAATAAAGGTGATGGGTATTGGTATAACATTGTAAACATAGGACACGTAGTACATAGTATAAGAGATAGCGACAGCCCTGGAGGCGGGCAGATAGCCTTGAGCAGCGGCGTAGGTGATACCTACGCCGGCCGAAGAGAAAATATTTTGGAACATCAAATGAATAAACTATTATGATAAAGAAATCGACGCATCCTGACTCTTCCTTCTGGCACGGGGCTTGGAGAAAAGGACTTTTCCTGCAATTCTCGGTAGGCTATCAGCCTGGGATCCGAGACCTGGCGTCCCTGGGTGGGCACATCCAGTGGTCATTCAGCAGTGAACCTCCACCAGTGCACAAAACCTGCGTGGAAAGAACAGCAGCAGAAAATCCAGCCCCAGAAGACACAGAGCCAGAAGGTGAATCTCAGGAGAAGACAGCCTGACCCCTGCTGAGCAGCCTCAAATTCAACCTGGACGGAGGGACCTCCGAGGCGCCTGGAGTTTCCTCACCTGAGAGACCGCGGGCCGGTGCTTGGGACGCAGCCAGATCGACTCTGAGAGACCAGCAGAGCCTGACCCCTTAGGATTTTGGTAAGACCGGTCAAAAATAAAGAACATGGGAGCTTCCTTATCCCAAGAGCAGCTCGATGCCTTGTCAGCTCTACAGAGCGTGATGGCAAGGCATCCAAGCAGGAATTACAGGGTTTATTATTAGGGTAAGGTGCAATTACCCACATGCAGAGTCTCGCCTGTTGTTCGAGCCAGGTTTCTGGCAGGAGGTCAACAGGAAACTCTATCACGTAGCTACGATGAGGGATGAAATGGCCATGAAACTCTTAACTCCGGCTAGAGCGATGCTGGAGGCAATTTCCCGGAATCACGGGGGGGAACGAGTCAAGCACATTTGAGTGCGGGAGACGAAACAGTTCCTCAAACTGCTCGCCCAGAGGGGGCGGGGTCAGCGACCCGCCATCAGCGGGAAGCAAAACTTTCTCTCTCCCCGGGGGGAGGGGAAAAGCCGTCGCCACCTTTGAGGGACCCTGAAAGTCCGTCACCTGTCCCGGGAAAGCTAAAACTCATGATTCACCCGAGTGATTTGGAAGACATGGATCTTGCCTTTTTCGAGGCGTGTCTTCCACATGCACCGAAACAGGGAGAGTTGCGGAAGTCGGGGCTGACTTCATCTCTCCCACCGGGTCTAGAAAACAGCCCGGAGAATAAAATCGCTGCTCCACTCCCCCCTCCCGACATTGAGACACAGGCAGAGGAACGGGGGGGGGAGGTGGAAGCAGCATTGGGACGGACGGGGGAGGAGGGGCCCCGGGAACAACAGGGCGCGCGCGAAACCGCGGGAGGCGGGGGGGCCGCGGGGGAAAACAGCGGCTACCTGAAGACAACGCGCGCAGCCGCAGTGGCGGCGGCGGAACCGGCGGCGGGAATACGCCATAGCGCGGCGGAAGCGGTTTTATCGGGCGGGCGCGGAACGCGGCGGCAGCGGCCAGCCCCGGTGGGGGGGGGGCCATGACCGCAGCGGCGGAAATCGCGGGACGCGACGGGCGCGGGATGACGACGCAAGTCGCGAAAGGCGAACCGGAGCGCAGCCCGAATCAACGCGCAGACGCAATTGCGGCGAGATCTTTTGCGCAGCAGCCGCCGCGCGGGCGGGAACTGGCGCGGAATGGGAGAAAATAGGCGGGGTCAGGCAGCCCGGGGCGGGGCGGGGCCACAGCCGCGAGGCGGAGATGGGCGTTCCCCCAGACGCAGTCACGGCTGGGCGACCCGAGGCGGGGCGGGGCCGTGACCGCGGGGCGGAGGAGGGCGTTCCATCGGGCGTGGCCACGACACAGCAGCCCGAGGAGGGGCGGAGCCAAGGCGTTCCTCTCCACACCCCCGCGGTGACGCACGCGGGAACGGGGAGTGGTCAGGGCGGAGGCTCCCTCCAAAGCTCCGCCCGCCCACAGCAGCCTGCAGACAGCATGCCTACACCTCCCTGCGCCGAAGGGGGACGGGCGGATACTAGCCCGGAACCCAGGAATGCTCAGCAAGCCCAGCAGGCTTTAGCTGAGGAAAAACACCTTTTGCAAATGTTAAGTCAAATAGTTAAAAATATATCGAATACACAAATCCCTGAGGTGGAAGAGGATCTATCACAATTAGGTGCAGCATGTGCAATGCCAAGTCCGGCCATGGAGATAACAACGCTACAGTCAGCAGCAGCCTGAATTTCAGTTAACCCCTGAAGCTCGCAGAGCTCCAGAGAATCCTGTTGAGGAACAACAACAGGACGATATCGTCCACATCACGGCATCCGAAGGCATTTCAGTTCTGACAATTCCAAAGCCAATGCTGCGGGTTCCTCGAATCAGGAACAAACGATTTTAATACCCAAACATGACATGAAGCAGCTTGTTTTACAATATATAGGCAGAGTCTTGGAATCACGTCCAGAACTGTGGGCCCAACTTCCTCAGCTCTTTGGTATAGTACCAAGTGAGCAAGCCATCCCTCCAACATCTACGGGCATGCCTTCTTCATCTGGACGAACGCTGCCTGCTGGATTTCCACCGTCGCAAGATTTATACGCTGCACCAGGGTCACAAATTGCTACGCCTCATCCAGGACAGGGAGGAATGCAAAAGGTGTCACTCTCCCTCGGAGGAGAAGTGTCACTGCCACGGCAAGGCGTGGGAGCACCACAAATGCCGACGGATCTTACGAGAGGAGAGATGGGAGTGTGGCATCCCACACAGCAAGTGACTCCACTCTACAGACCGGTGACGATTTCTGCAGGCCCATCAAGCCGAGAAGCAGAAGTGCCCACAGTGACTGATTGGGCGGAGATTAAAAGGAAGGCCTTAAGGGAGAAGGACTTCGAGATGACTGGCACAAGAGATTTTGCGATGCCAGTGAATTATGATGCGCAAGGACATAATCCGAGATGGGAGCGATTAGATCATGAAGTGATCAAAGACTTAATGAAAGCAATCAGAGACAATGGACTGGAATCTCCCTACTTTAAACAGCTTTTGAAAGGGACATTTAACATATATGATTTGACACCATATGATCTCAGGTCCATTGCCTCAGTGGTTCTGACAGATGCGCAGGTTCTAATGTGGGATGCGCGGTGGAGGAGAACCCTTGAAGAGCTGAGGACCAGATATCAGGGAGGTCCGAATGCAGGCTTCACAGTAGCACAGATGGCAGGTGATCCTCCAAATGATGACCCAGCCCGACAAGCGAGAGACATACCGCAAGATGTGCTGAGAGATATCAGAGAGGCGGCCCGAAAGGCGATCATACAGATTCCGCCAGCAGGAGTGCCTGATTCAATCTATACTGACATCAAGCAAGGACTTAGCGAACCATTCGCCTCATTCATCGATCGCCTGTCACAGGCAGTAGATAGGCAGGTGACCGATGAAAGGGCCAAACCACACTTGCTGCGAAGTCTTGCATATGCAAATGCAAATGCAGAATGCAAGCGAATCATCAGCGCTTTGCCAGGTCAACCCTCTCTGTCGGAGATGGTGGAGGCGTGCAGCAAAGTGGGGACTCCTCAACACGTGGCATCCATTTGGGGAGAACAGTTTGAGAAAATCCTTAAAGCACAGAGTGACAATCTAAAAGAAGCACTCGCAGCCTTGCAGAAGAGCAGTTCCTCAGGCTCAAAGTCACGGAAACCCACGGAAGGACAATGTTACAAGTGCGGTCAACATGGGCACTTGAAAAGAAACTGTCCCCAACGCGCAAAAGCGGAAAAGCCTCTAGAGGTCTGCCCAAGATGCCGGAGAGGCAGACACTTAGCACGCGAATGTCGGGCACAGACGGATGTAGACGGAAGACCTCTACCTCTGTCGGGAAACCTGAAACCGAGCGCGGACTGCCATCGCGCTACGACACAAGTAATGGCGATGGCGCAGCAACAGGCGCCAGTGGAACAATCATTGGGGAACGTCAATCAGATCCCTTCAGCAGGGTGATCTGCAGGATGCCCAGTGATCCAGAGTTGCTGCCACCAGGAGCACAATGCAATCTGGCAGCTTCCAAAATGATATGCTTCCTAGATGAAAACCATGCAGCGATACCCACGGGTGTCACTGGAGCGTCTCGGAAGAGACAGGATTTTTTAGTTATCGGCAAGGACAGGAGCAGCATCCTAGGACTCATTGTTTACCCCACGATTGTTTCAGCAGACTGCAACGAAGAGTTGACGGTGCTGGCCAAGCCCCTTCGATCACCACTAGTCATCCCAGAGAACACTTCAATAGCAAAAGCAATCGCATTGCCAGTTCACACAGCGGAACAGGTCATGCCAGTGTTCAACGTACAGGACTTCCCTGCAGGCGAGCACGTGGAAGTTCACGCCTCTTGGGTGAAGCACCTCAGTCGGGATAGGCCCGTCATCACGTGCCAATTGACCTGTGGTGACAAGTCAATCGTCATCGAAGGGATGCTGGACACAGGGGCGGACGTTACCGTTCTTTCGTACTTCTTCTGGCCCCGGGAATGGAAATTGATTGCACCGTTGGGTTCTCTCTCAGGCATAGGAGGAAGTTCCGTATGTCTGCAGAGCGAGAATGCAGTCGTCGTTTCAGGGCCAGGAGGAAAAACAGCTATTATTCGTCCATTCATAGTGCAGAAGCCCATCACGGTTTGGGGCAGAGATCTGCTAGCGCAGTGGGGGATGAAGCTAGAAGTGGATTTTTAGTGGGGGTCACTGCGGCGCTCACCACTTTGAAACTGACGTGGCGAACAGACAAGCCCGTCTGGGTGGATCAGTGGCCCCTTCCAAAGAAGAAGCTGAGTGCCTTGAAAAATCTGATCAAAGAGCAGTTATTGAAAGGTCATATCAAGCCGACAAACAGCCCATGGAATTCTCCGGTGTTTGTCATCCGCAAGAAAGTCTCAGGTGCGTGGAGATTGCTTCATGATCTTCGAAAGATCAACGAAGTCATCGAAGAAATGAGACCGCTCCAATTGGGCCTCCCTTCTCTCTCAATGATCCCGAGAGACTGGCCGCTTGTGGTCGTCGACCTCAAGGATTGTTTCTTTAACATCTCACTCCATCCAGATGACGCACCTCGGTTTGCCTTTTCCGTTCCGAGTATCAACCGACAGGAGCCCTTGCAAAGATACCATTGGGTGGTCCTCTCACAGGGCCTCAAAAACTCACCAACCATCTGCCAATGGTATGTGGCTCGAGCCTTGGCACCCGCGCGGAAGAAATATCCAAAAACAGTTATCATTCATTACATGGATGATTTGCTCATTGCAGCAGCAAACCAACAGGAGTTGCAAAAGGCTCGAGAATGTGTCATCAAAGAAGTGGAAAAGGCAGGATTGGAAATCAGTGTCTCAAAGATTCAAGAGGTTGCGCCGTGAAAATATCTTGGATGGAAGATCATGGGCCAAACGATAAGGCCACAGAAGATTCAGATCAACTCAAATGTTAACAACCTACAAGATCTACATCAGCTTTTGGGAGAGATCAGCTTCCTGAGACCAATCTTGGGGATCACGAATGACGACCTTGCATCATTGTTCAACCTCTTGAGAGGGGACAGGGACATCACATCTCCGAGAACTCTCACGCTACAGGCACAGAGACCTTGACAGGATTGCGAGGATCATTCAAACAAAACAGGCACACCGTTTCGTAGCTTCACTGCCCCCTTACCTGGCAGTGTTGAGAAAGAAGATACAGCAAGCGAAGCAGCGGAGAGATCCAAAACTACTTTCAACCACATCGGAACGAGCGTCCAAATCACCACACCTGATCACACTGCGCTTTAGGTTTTCGTCCACAGTTGAAAAAGACACAATTTCCCCAATTATCCTTTTCAGCAGAAGGTAGCCATCCCACTCCCACATTTTATAGGTGTTCCCTATATGTCTACGCCTCAGCTACCAGCTGGGTTCATGGTGGTTTCAGCCATGGGTTTCCCCTGGGTATGCTTCATAGGAATTGTATCTCCCCTTGCCTCAGCCAGGAGGGGGAGGGGTGCCTGGAATGCTAGTAACCCTTGGATGGATTAGAAGGGGCTGCATTCTGATGAAATATAGGAGTTCCTAAGATGTCAGTAACCCCTGGGTTAGAGGGGGCTGCATCTCGGCAAGAAAATATAAAGTAATTGAGAGAAGATTTATTATCATAATGGAGAGAAAAAGGTTAGTGCAGTTTGGGATTCTTTCATCAAGGTTTGTTTATACCAGAGTGCACACTGTTTGATTTTGAAATTGATTTAGGTTTGTTAAAGCATCATGTCTAACTTACAAAGTTTGATTGGTTTTCTTAGAAATGGAACGGCTGCGACTGAAACAGCTGGGAAGAAACACTGATAGACACCAGTTATTTGTGGATGGAAGAAGACGCAATTTGTTAAACCCTTGATTTCCAGAAAGGTTTTGTTATTCATTAGTCTTTGCTGATGTTTTGTCTTCCATGGGTGGCATGGAAGGATCTGTGATAATTTTACATTGTGGTTATTATTGGTTGTAAGATGTTTTTGTGAATTCTCTACATTTTATCTTAAAATCATAAATATATAATAATTTAGAAAGATATTATCTCAGCTTCCTAGGGTGATTAGGACTGAGGTGTCAGTTGTTTGATGTAAATTTGTCGAGTTTTCTATGAGGGGACATCACTCCAGTTTAAAGCCTGAGTCCTGGCCAGACTCTTGACTTTATCTGGACAGATGTTTTGCCAAATAAGCTCAGATGTTTTCTGCCTTGAAAGTAAACTCAAGTCGCTTTTGACTTGACAATTCGATCCGATAAAAAAATAACAGCTGGACCAGTTTTGGAGTGGACCTAAGCACCTTGCCCGGGAAAGAGTGTTTGGGTCTTCCCTAAAAAGGGGGTTCCAAGAGCTGTTCGCAGACTCTGAGATGATGGAACAGTATTTCAAAAAATTAATAATCATTTAATTCCGTATGTGTCATCATTGATAGCCATCAATCATATTATCATTTAAAGTATGTACTAGAAGTTTTTCTAGTTGTTGTCAAGAAAGTCATGCATCTTTTGAGTATCAATGCACGTATGTAGTTTTTGTATTTCCAAATATCAAAACAAGGTAATCATAAAGATATACCCAGAAACAGGAAGAACTGAAGGTACACTTTCCATTAACCTGGGGCAAGGGATATACTTGTATTTCTACAGGGCGAGGACCGAAGTGGGTGTCAGCGAGACACGTGAAGCCCTATCGAGTCCAGGCGCGAACAGACGCTGATCGAACTCAGGCGCAAGCAGACGCTGATCGAGTCCAAATACAAACAGACACGGACTCCAAGAACCAAGACGAGAGCATGCAGACGTGACCAAGCGGGAAACACCAAAGACTTGGGGGTTTTCTTTGGGGTTTGAGTGTGGTTGTGCCTCAGAGGTTCCCACAGGGGGGCGGGCATGAAGTACGCTCAGATGTTATACGTGTGCTTCATTTTCTCTCTGATTGCCTCAGACAAGGCAGCAGACTTGCCCGTGATCCAGCCAAAAGAAAATGTGTGGGAAACTTTGGCCAATGCAGCAGGTTTAGATACCATTTGCTTGGTACACTCAAGACCAGGAAAGCCGTTTTCAACATGCTTGGTAGGTCTGCCAGTGCAGGAATGGCCGATTCCAGAGAACATCACTGTAACTATTGTAAAGGCCATTTCAAATCCTGTAGACGAGTGGTATATATGGACACAGTTCCTTCCTGTGGCTCCGTTTGAACCTCAGGAATTGGAAATTCTTGGTTCATTGGAGATGACATATTGCATTGTATTTAATCACTCGAAGATCACACAGGGGGAACAAAACACATTAGATGTGACCCCAAAGCATCTCGTCTACAGGAATGCATCATATTGGTGCAATTATACCAAGGTATCCGAGAAACCATCCCACCAAGCTCCAGCGCAATTGCCTCGGGGAATCTTCTTCATTTGTGGGGACAGAATTTGGCCTGCTATCCCTGCAAATGTCGAAGGCGGTCCATGCAGCATTGGGAGACTCTCACTCTTAACACCAAACATAACATCACTAAGAGAGCAAAGACAGAGGGAAAAAAGATCGATCAAACAATACGATCCGAGTTGTGATGATAACGTTCACACTTGGACCAAGGCCCAGAGAATTGCGGCTGCAATCCTCTCGCCACAGACAGCATCGGCAGCAGCCTTGACTCAACTAGACCAAATGGGGTGCTGGTTGAGCAAATATGCCCGTGCCACTTCTCTTGCACTGAGCGACATGTTAACCGACATCGACAGTGTGAGACGGGCAACCCTTCAGAACAGGGCGGCGGTTGATTATCTACTGCTGACCCATGGGCACGGATGTGAAGAATTTGAAGGAATGTGTTGCATGAACTTGTCGGATCACTCAAAATCAATCCACGAAGACATAAGGCAATTGCGAGAAGGTGTAGCCAAGCTAGGAGAAGTTACAGGATCTTGGCTGGATGGTGTTCTTGATTTTTTCAATCTTTCTCCATTGTGGAGAGAATTTTCTAAAACAGTGTTTTATATTTTTATAGGGTTTGTAATAGGACTTGTAATTCTTCTGCTCCTTGTGCCGTGCATCCTCCAATGCACGCGCCGGGCCATAAGCAAGGCTGCAAAGGAAGTCTTTTTAGTTCAAAGAGAAGGGGGAGATGTCGGAACCCAGGACATCCCTTTAGATGTCCCGGGCAGTCCGAGACCCCAGGAGGGGGTCCTGAGACCCTGGTATAGTGATGAAAATGCCAGTGCCCTTGATTTTAGCCCTTGGGAGCGATTGCCAACGTTATATGAGGAATTACAAGCCACAAGTGTATGATTAGGATTTTAAGTAACTTGTTTTTGTTTATTAAAGTGGATTTTGGGGGTTCACAAAGGAGGCTCAAGGAGACAAGATGGAGGGATTTGGGTGTGTCCCTTGTCCTTCTTCTTCTTCTTCTTGTCCTCCATCTTCTGCTGTGGTGGTGGCACTTTTAGATTGGATTAGAGTAGAAATACACAGTTTAATAAAGGTGATGGGTATTGGTATAACATTGTAAACATAGGACACGTAGTACATAGTATAAGAGATAGCGACAGCCCTGGAGGCGGGCAGATAGCCTTGAGCAGCGGCGTAGGTGATACCTACGCCGGCCGAAGAGAAAATATTTTGGAACATCAAATGAATAAACTATTATGATAAAGAAATCGACGCATCCTGACTCTTCCTTCTGGCACGGGGCTTGGAGAAAAGGACTTTTCCTGCAATTCTCGGTAGGCTATCAGCCTGGGATCCGAGACTCCACCACCCCTCCCCCAGCCCTGGGTTCAGGAGGGAAGAAAAACTCCTTGGAGGAAAAGTGGAAAAATCGGTTTATTAACAACACTCCCCACACAAGAGAAAAGAAAACAGGTACTGTGGGAGGAGAGGCGCCGAGCTTCTGTTTCGGGCTCCAGGGATTCCCAGACTTTCTCGGGTCCGGTCAGGTCCAGGAGCCGGTCCTAAATCTTCGGGAAGGGGGGAAAGAAAAGAAAAGGAAGAGGGGAAAAAAAACAAGCAAAGAGTGGCAAGAGCAAGCAAGCAAGCAATCAAAGCCGGTAGCAAGCAAGCCAGGCAGCCACAGCCAAAAGCGAAAGCAAAAGCCCCAAAGCAAAAGCCAAGCAGCCCCCGCCAGCGAGAGCTCGCCCCGCAGCCACAGTCCCCACCGAAGGGGGGAGGAAGCAGCTGCCAGACACCACAATAGAGTCCCACGATATAGGATATAGGATAGAAGTCACTGTCAACCCAGGACAGGTGCCCCGCCATTGAAGCCTGGCTGTCCTTGGGTTCCAAATGCCTGCCACCAACTGACATCAGGAGCCTGGGGGGCTGAGTGGAATTTCCCACGGAAAAGGGCCACCATTGGTGCCCAAGTCAGCAAAGAATCACTTTAGGAATACTAGCACAAAATCTGTGTCCGTACCGAAGGGTAGTTGCCTACCTCTCCAAACAGCTGGACACAGCAGCTAAGGGGTGGCTGGGGTGTCTCAGAGCCGTTGCAGCAGTAGCAGTGAACATCCAAGAGGCACGCAAGTTCACCCTAGGCCGGAAGATGACTGTGCTAGTGTCCCACACAGTGTCTACAGTGCTAGAAGCTAAAGGGGGGCATTGGATCTCCCCACAGAGATTCCTGAAGTACCAAACTATACTGGTAGAACAAGATGATGTTGAGATTGTGGTAACTAACATTGTGAACCCAGCTTCCTTCCTCAGCGGAAGTATGGGAGAACCTGTGATCCATGACTGCCTGGAGACCATTGAAGCCACCTACTCCAGCCACCCGGATCTGAAGGGTACCTCGCTTGGAGATACTGAGACCTGGTTCACTGATGGGATGTCATCAGTGGAAAGAGGCATGCTGGGTATGCAGTTACCACAAACAGAGAGGTAATAGAGTCTGGACCATTACCAACAAATACCTCTGTGCAGAAGGCTGAGATAATTGCCTTAATTCAAGCCCTAGAGCTGGGAGAAGGAAAAGAAATTGACATCTATACAGACTCAAAGTATGCATTTGGGGTAGTTCATGCACATGGAGCCATTTGGAAAGAGAGAGGACTGTTGAACTCACAAAAGAAGAATATTAGCCATCATGCACATTAAAATGCACCAAAAAGTGAGCTCTAAATTAATATGCTGGAGGAAAGGTGGGCAAAAGAAGCAGCAAAAGGTGAGATACCTGATGAGATAACTGAGGCAGCATTGATTCCAGATGGAAAAATTTCTATTGAAGGTAAGCCAATATACAATAAAAAGAATAAGAAACTTATCAAAGTAGAAAAGGCAAGTTATAACCAGGAGGGATGGGCTGTAACAGAAGGGAAACTTGTAGTATCCCCCTATTTGTTGTGGTCATTAGTACAGAGGGAACATAAGAAAACACACTGGGGAATAGATGCCCTGTATAACCATTTGAAAGAAAGAATCATGGCCAGGAAATTACAGAGCACAGTGATACAAGTAACTCATCGGTGTAGCCTTTGCCTCCAAACTAACCCTAAAAATACCCCAAAGCCTAAAGTGAGACAAATTGAGAAAGGCTGTGGACCTGGGCAACAATGGCAAATTGATTTTACAGAACTGCCCAAAAAGGGAGGGTACCGTTACCTATTGGTGTTAACTTATACCTTTCCAGGATGGCCAGAAGCCTTTCCTGCCAGGACAGCTAAGGCCCAAGAAGTGACCAAAGCACTGTTGCAAGAAATAATACCACAATTTGGAGTTCCAGCCACCATATCCTCAGATAGGGGGCCACACTTTATTTCAAAAATTGTGCAGCAAATCCCTTTTGAAATATTGTATGGAAGGCCGTATGCAGTTCAAGAAGGAAACCCTGCATAGATATATGGTGGCCCTAAATAAACAACTTAGAGAAATTGAGAAATATGTGGCTGGAGCTCAAAACAGAGAACTAGATGGGCCAGTACATGATGTACAACCTGGGGATTATGTGTATGTTAAGTCTTTTGCAGAGAAGACCTTGGAACCGCAGTAAAGACAAGGTGCTTCTCACTACCTTCACTGCAATCAAGATCAAAGAATAGAAGGCCTGGATTCACCACTCCCGAGTGAAGAAAGCCCCAGAGGGAATTTGGAAGGTCACACCAGGCGATAACGAACTGAAGCTGAAGCTCATTCAGAACCATGAATAAATGGACTAATAGTTATTGTGGACATTATGTGGAAGGTTGTAACTATTGTAGTAATTACCTTAGCCATAACAAGAGTTAACGCAATACCACATAGGTATAATGTGACTGAGATATACCGGTGCCAAGGAAGAGCTTATGATCCTTACTCTTGTAAGGCTTTAAACAAGATGCTAAAAGTCATGAATGCAAGCTTGTGGGAAGGAAGAAATATTTGGGGATGTAAGAATGCATTCGTACAGGATGGGTTCCACGAGGCTTACCACCCACCCATGAAACTCATCCGGATCAGTCCTGGATGCTGTGATGCAATCAGTGGCTGCTGCAGTTATTAGGGAAGGTGGAGAGGGACAATGCCTCTGATATGGAGAGGGAACTTCAGTCTTGGTAGGTGGTGGTCAATTCCACCTACAACCCTGTGACTAGTATAGTGATAGCCTTTGTTTTACCTAATACATCCAATAGTCCCCCTTAAGATTAAACTATGAGGTAACTGTATTGTACCCGTCTGAACACAGGATGTGGGCACAGAAATTGAAGGAAAATGGCAAACATTAATCTAGAGTCCTGAACTGTGACAGGACAAGGTTGTGTCTGTCTAAGGACAGCATGCCCCATCATAAGGATAGACAACCAAATTATAGATGAGACTCAATTGTAATTTTGTTAGAATTAAGGGATATGATTTTCCTATCGTGCACCTGTATACACCATGACACAGAGACCATCAAAGGAGTTTTTAAAAAAGCTTGTGGAACATTTGTCTCATCATTAGTAGGATGTGCCTTTTGGGTGGTCTCCGACAGCAACTGGTACACTAAATGCCTTAGTCTACCCTATAATTGTGTTGCTTATTTTAGTTAGCATAAGTCTGGTGTTATCTGTTATAATACTTATTTGGAATTGGAGGATGCTACGACAAGTAGCAGCTTTAACATCACTATCAAAGGCATATGGCTTAGTCTTGAGAGATACTAGCTGTATGGCTTAGATAGATGAAGAAGATTCTGCATATTGAGTAAAAGAATTTACTCATTTCAAAGAAGAAGTGGGGAAACTGAGGCACTAATTTTGAAGACTTTAGAAAAGTCTTGCTGATTTAGCTGAAAAGATAAGTGTGAAAAACGAGGTTCACTTTCTTGGAAAAATTTAGAAGTTTAATAAAAAAATAAAGAAAATAGACAATTAGGAGAGATAAAAGCAAAATACATTTTCTCCGCCAAGGGTGCCTGGCACAGAACCAGCCAGCACCCCGTCTAACAGAGTTTTTTTCTTTTTATACATGAGCCTGTTGCATTGAAAATATCCCTCGAGCCCGGCTGGAAAGTGGCTTCCAGCTGTTCCCGGCTAGCCCTGGCTCGGGATACTTCTAAACTCGGTTGGTAGCAGCAGGCAGACCAGCTGCCACCCCCCTGGTGGGTCAGAGCTGCACGAGAGATGTCGGTGAGGCTTGACGAAGGTAGGAAGCGAGGAGGCTACTCTGTGGCTAGATGGTTTTTATTGTCCCCTGCCCTTCGCAGGGGAGCCACGCTTCTCTGAGCCTCTCTCGAGAGTGTCCCCGCCCGAGGCGTGGCCACAGCTTATACGGGGTTGGGAGAAGGGGGTGGACACAAGAGGGAAAGCCAATAAGGGAAATATGGATGTCACACAGACAGCGAATGGGAAACGAGGGGTGGGGGTTCCCCAACCTGCTCCAATCTGGGACCGAGTCTCTCCGAACACTCTGGAAGAAGAGGCTTCCCAGAGAGTGACAGGCTGTGAAGAACAAAGGCAGAGGGAAACCAAATGGGGAGAAATACAGGGGAGAACTTGGGAGAAACCATTACAGAACTTATTAATATTAACAATAAATAAAAAGGTATAAAACGCGCTGCTACATTGCATATTTAAAAATTCACATGCATGATTCAAACATTCCTTTTGAGTGTGAATTCTTTTGTTTAGTCCCAACTCCCCCCAACCATTCCATCTGGCAGACCCGTCCTCGGGTGGCTCCATTCCATCTGATAACACAGGTCCATAAATTCTTCTCTTGGGGCTCTGGTCATTTTCATTTTGACAAGATATTTGATAACAGAAGTTTAATTGCTTTCTTGGTCAGCAATCTTCATGCAAGAAAACAAAAGACCCCAGTCTTCTAAGTTACAATCACATTTCTAAGTTCTATTAATTAAAAGAAAATACAGTACAATCTTCCCACATTCTACATAAAGTATTCAATTTAATATTTGCAAAAAGCCAACTATATACTATGCATTTATAACAATAAGCTTTGCTGAAATCAGTTAAAACTTAGAGGATGGTTAAAGAGAGACTGGATTTTAGATAAGCTATCCCGGATCTAATAACTCATTGCTTGAAAAGTTTTTGTCCCATCCTCTGTGTTCTCTACCCTCTCTAACTTAAGGGCGGGGGAGAGTAGAAGACAGAAAGGAGTTTTCCTGACAGAGTGGAGTCCCGATGGTCTCAGAGCTTAGCCATGGCTCTTAAACCGATACCTCGGAAGGGGGATCCTGACCCTCCGAGGCTTCCTCACCCACCGGGGGTCCATGCCCCCTGCTCAGCCCCACTTACCCTCGGGTGCGTGCTTCTGGCTATGCCTGGACATGTGCTTTTCACAACCCGCTGGGGGTCCTAGCCCCCCGCTCAGCCCTCTCTCACCCTGGGGCGTGGGCTGCGGCTCTGTGATCCAGCTCCTCTCTTGCCGGGATTCGCCGATGTCACTGTGCGCCTGCAGCCAGGGAACAGGCACACACTCCCCAAGATGGAATTTCCGATAAAATGGTGACTTTTCCTTCCTTTGCCTGCCGTTTCCATGGACCGGCTGCCCCATGCCCTCTCGTCCGAAGCTGACGCTTTTAGCTCAGAGTCCTCTCAAGTCTGGAAGGCTTTCTCTTTGCGCCCTTCGGGTAGGTCCACCCTGCGCAAGTACCTCACCCATTTCAAGGGCTTCACCCCGCACGTCCTGGTGGAGAGCCTCGAAGGCAAGGACAAAAAAGAGTCCTGGAGCCTAAATTTCACTGCTTGGCTCCACTTAGAGTCTTGCAGATCTCAAAATGTTGCTGATGTTCTTCTGCTCCCGTCTTTTTCTCCAACGAGAAGAAGCAGGGAGGCCCCACGATGCGGCACCAACTGTAGAGTTTCCTTGAGGTAATTCCGTACCCCAGGGGTGCTCAGGGTTAAACAGCACAGAACGGGGTGCGACAAACCCCCTTTTCGAGTTCTGCAGGTCCCGGTTATCGAATCTTTGGCACAGGGACAGATGGAACAGCAGCACGGGTCTTGGAAGTTGAACAGAGGTGGTTTATTAAATGCATGGTGGAATCCCAAGACAATTATCTGCCACATGCAGATGGCTTTTATGCACACACAGGGTAGGAGGGGTTGGGGTTGGAGTCAGGTGACTACCCAATTACAGCAGAGCTTTAGAGGGGAATTAAGGGAAATAACATGGGTGGAATTAGGCAAGGGAAGGATTGCAACACCTGGGTTGCACCAAAAACCAGCGGAAAAGCAGGGGTGTGCTGGGTCAAACCATAAAATGAAAACATGGATACATATGAATCAAAAAGCACACTGCAACCTGGGGGGCTGAGTTGAATTTCCCAGGTAAAAGGGCCACCGTTCTTGCCCAAGTCGGATTACCTGGCACAGGGCTGCCACCTGCTCCAAGTCCACTCCAATTCCGCAGAGATCAGAATATCTCCCAGATTCATGGTGCCCCACACAATGGAACCCTGGCTGTCCTTTGAGTGCCAAACACCTGCCACAAACTGACATCAGGAACCTGGGAAGCTGAGTTGAATTTCCCTGGGAAAGGGGCCACCGTTTGTGCCCAAGTCAGCCTGCCCAGCACAGGGCTGCCGCCTTCTTCAAGTCCACTCCAATTCCGCACGGATCAGGATTTCTCCCAGATGCAAGGTGCCCAAGGTTTTAACCCTGGCTGTCCTTGGAGTTCCAACTGCCCGCAACAAGCTGACATCAGGAACCTGGGGGTCTAAGTTGAATTTCCCAGGGAAACGGGCCACCGTTCCAGCCACAGTCGGCCAGCCCGGCACGGGGCTGCGGCCTGCTCCAAGTCCACTCCAATTCTGCATGGATCAGGATTTCTCCCAGATGCAAGGTGTGCCAGGTTGAACCCTGTCTGTCCTTGGAGTGCCACATGCCTGCCACAAACTTACATCAGGAACCTGGGGAGCTGAGTTTAGTTTCCCAGGGAAACAGGCCACTGTTAATGACCAAGTCCACCTGCTGGGCACTGGGCTGCCGCCTGCTCCAAGTCCACTCCAATTCCACTCGGATCAGGATTTCTCCCAGATGCAAGGTCCCCCAGGTTGGAACCCTGGCTGTCATTGGAGTGCCAAACGCCTGCCACCAACTGACTTCTGGAACCTGCTGGGCTAAGGTAGATTTCCTAGGGAAAAGGCCCACCATTTGTGCCCAAGTTGGATGGCCCGGCACAGGGTTGCTGCCTGTTCCAAGTCCGCTCCAATTCTGCACTCATAAGGATTTCTCCCAGATGCAAGATTCCCCAAGTTGTAAGCCTGGCTGTCCTTGGAGTGCCAAATGCCTGCCACAAACTGAAATAAGAACCTGGGGAGCTGAGTAGAATTTCCAGGGAAACTGTCAGCCCTTTGTGCCCAGATCAGCCTGATCAGCACAGGGCTACCACCTGCTTCAAGTCCACTAAAATTCCGCAGAGATCAGGATATCTCCCAGATTCGTGGTGCCCCACAATGGAACCCTGGCTGTCCTTTGAGTGCCAAACGCCTGCAACAAACTGACATCAAGAACCTGGGGGACTGAGTTTAATTTCTCAGGGAAAAGGGCCACCGTTCGTGCCCAAGTCAGCCTGCCCGGCACGGGGTGCCACCTGTTTCAAGTCCACTCCAATTCCGCACAGATCAGGATTCCTCCCAGATGCAAGGTTCCCCACGTTGGAAAATGTCGGGGTCTCTTTTCTGCTTCCCAACAATATCGGGGCTATTGCTAGCCCCGAAAGGGTGGTTGCTTGCCCGACGAGAGGGTGATAGCTGAGATGCGCTCTCCAGAAAGCCCCAAGTCGCGCGCAGGAAAGACGAGGAGTCTTAGGAGTTCTTTTTCAAGGTCTGCAGCCTTGTTTATTTTATCTTATCTAGTTACTTTTCTTTGAGCCTGGCCAAGGTCTGCTCAGCACGAGCGACAGATAGCTTCTCCCCCCGCCTGCCTCCAGCTCTGCATTCTTATAATGTATATTACGTGCACATTATTTACAGTTGTGAACCAACACACACACAGAACACTAAACAGGTGTCTACTAACCTGACCCAATCCCTCTAAATCTACTTGGTGTCATCACCCCTGCACAAGATGGAGACGAAGAAGAAGACTTCAGGACAACGCCCAAAATCCTCCATCTTGTCTCTGGTCACCTACATTCCAAAACCCTAAGTGCATTAATAACATTACTTTCTATTACCTTCTAGAGTTTGCAATTCTTTCCACAATGTTGGTAATTTCTCCCAGGGACTATAATCGAATCCCTTGTCTGTCTGGGGCCCATGCCAAGGTCTCCAACCCCCCTATACATTTCTCAAACCCCCCTGTACAGGCTTAGAACCCCCCTGTACAGGTTTTTGTTCAGGTTTCTCAGGGTCAGGATGTCCAGGGAAAACATCCTGGACTCCTACAGGAAAAGGGAAACCATTGTAGCCCAAGTAATCCTGCCTGGCACAGGGCTGCCGCCTGCTCCAAGTCCACTCCAATTCTGCACTCATAAGGATTTCTCCCAGATTCATGGTGACCCAGATTGGAACCCTGGCTGTCCTTGGAGTGCCAAATGCCTGCCAGGAACTGAAATACGAACCCGGGGAGCTGAGTAGAATTTCTCAGGGAAACTGGCAGCCCTTCGTTCCCAAGTCAGCCAGATCCGGCATGGGGCTGCTGCCTGCTCCAAGTCCACTCAAATTCTGCAGAGATAAGGATATCTCCCAGATTCATGGTGCCCCACAATGGAACCCTGGCTGTCCTTGGAATTCCAAACACCTTCCACCAAATGACATCAGGAACCCTGGGTGCTGAGTTGAATTTCCCAGGGAATAGGGCCACTGTTCGTGCCCAAGTCAGCCTGCTCAGCACAGGGCTATTGCATGCTCCAAGTCCACTCCAATTCTGCAGAGATAAAGATTTCTCCCAGTACAAGGTACCCCAGGTTTGAACCCTGGCTGTCCATGGAGTGCAAAATGCCCACAAACAACTGACATCAGGAACCTTGGTTCTGAGTTTATTTTCCCATGGGAAAGGGCCACCGTTCATGCTCAAGTCGTCCTGCCCAGCATGGCGCTGCTGCCTGCTCCAAGTCTAGTCCAATTCCCCACTCATAAGGATTTCTCCCAGATGCAAGGTACCCCAATTAGGAAGCCTGGCTGTCCTTGGAGTGCCAAATGCCTGCCACAAACTGACATCAGGAACCTGGGGGGCTCAGTTAATTTCCCAAGCAACCGGGCCACCCTTCGTGCCCAAGTAGCCCATATTCGGCATGGGGCTGCGGCCTGCTCCATGTCCACTCCAATTCTGCACGGATCAGGATTTCTCTCAGATGCAAGGTTCCCAAAGTGTTAACTCTGGCTGTCCTTGGAGTGCCAAACACCTTCAACAAACTGACATCAAGAACCTGGGATCTGAGTTGAACTTACCAGGGAAAAGGCCAACCCTTTGTGCCAAAATCGGTTAGCCTGAAACGATGTGTTTCTTTGCTTGTTTGCAGAGGCCAGATTCGTTTTCTGTTTTCCTAGCTCCAAAGAAGCTGCTGCCGCACCATACATGCCTTCTCCAGCACTGCAGTTTTTTTCTGAGGCTTTTGGAGTTTTCCATGTCTGCAGCGACCCACGCAACAGCCTTGCTGCCTAGTTTCTCCTTTTCCATGGCAGAGTTTTATAGAAATTAAATCTTCATTTTGCACAGAGCTGTGCACACAGCTTTTGCTCTGCGTGCTTGTGGTGTGTTGCTTTGCTCTTTTGCAGAATCCCAGTTGGTTTTCTGTTTTCCGCTCTCCAAAGAAGCTACTGCAGCACTGTACATGCCTTTACCAGAGCTGCAAGAGATTCTGAGGCTGTTGGAGTTTCCCATGTCCGCAGCAGCAAGACCAAAGTCCTTGCTTCCTAGTCTGGTTTTCCATGGCAGAGTTTCATATAACTTTGATCTGTTTTACAGAGAGCTTTGCCCACAGCTTTTGCTCTGCGTGCTTGTGGTGTGTTGCTTTGCTCATTTGCAGAGGCCCAATTTTTTTGTTTTTTCTAGCTCCAAAGAAGCTACTGGAGCACTGTACATTCCTTCTCCAGCACTGCAGGAGATTTTGATTGATGCCTTAGCTTTTATATTTTCAGATTCTGTGCTGCCTAGGGATGAAGCCTTGTATTAGGAACTGTACTAAGCTCTCTTTACAGAGCAGTTAGACATAACAAATCCATTTCTGCTGGAAGACCAAGGACAACTTTCAGCCCACGAACACAAACAACAATTGACTGAGGGGTGGAACAAGAAGGATGGGACCTCATTTCCTTGGGTTGTAATTGGACAATTAGGCCTCAATATGCAAATAGACCTAAACTTACAAAATGGCAAAATCTCGTGACTGTGGGGCCATCTTTGTTACCACTTGCAGCCCACCCTGGGTGCAGCCTTGCGTAGGCTTCTGTAATGCCCAGGGTGGATTCTGGGGACCTTTTAATAAATCCTGATTTTATTCTCTAGTTTTGCCTAGCCTCTGTTTCAGGTTAGCCTTCCCAAGGCAACAGCTTCTGGCGACTCGGCTGGCATAGTACGGCATTTGTAAAACCCCCCCTGGACCAGGAGAACACCCTGACTTTTTTTGAGAGGGGACAATCCCTTCTGGGGCCCAGGAGGGGTCAGAGCTCAAGAATCCAGAGCTCCGGGGACCTGACAGAGGCACTTGAGTAATTGAATAAAAGGTATTCTGTTCAGCACCCGAGTCAGGCGGGGGCTAGATTGCATTGCATTGCTGGCGTAATGCTAGCAGTGGATTCTAGTGCTCTTGAATCTCGGTAGTGCTGCTGGCGTGGTTCCAGGGATGGAGTGGGGGAAGGATCCTCCACTTTTAGATCTTGGCAGGGTTGCTGGCGTGGTGCCAGCGGTAAGGGGAGGAGGGAATCCTGCTCGAACTCTGAAGGGCAGGAGTTCGAATCCCATCCTCGCTTGTTTTTTCTCACTCTCTTTTCAGTCATAGTTGATTAGGTATGGGGTGTGCATTTTCCTGTAAGAGTTGCAATGATCACATCCCAAGAGATAGCCCCCTGGCATTAGTCTTGAGAAGCTGGACTGATATAACTGGGGGGATTCCTTTTCCATAAATCTAAACTTATAAGACTTTCAAAGCATATTTGGCCAACCTATGAACTAGATAATGACCAGAAGTATCCTGAATTCGGAAGTCTCGATAAGAAACTGATATCTAGTTTAATTTCTCGCATACATGAAGATCGATATTTTGATGAACTAGAATATGCCCGTCTGTTCATGATAATAGCTTCTTGCCAGAAGCCGGAGAAAAAGGACCATATACTGGTCTTAAAGAAAAAACGGGAAAAGTAAGAAAGACGATGAGTTAATGTGGAATAGTGAATATAAAATCAAGGAAGAGGCAGAGTTTGACCTTGTCGCCCCTGATCTGAGAGCGGGCCTGTGTCCAGGCGGGGCTGCTGCACCCCCGCTCCCACCAGCGCTGCCCCTAGCCCCCCGGGGCCACCCCTGGGGGTGGGACAGAGCTAGAGAATAAAGTAGATATTTATTGAAAGGCCTTTAAGGGTACACCTTGGGCAGTACAAGAACCTGGCCAGGGCTACACCCAAGGTGGACTTAAAATGGTCACAAAATGGATGACTGGTCACGAGGTCTCACACTTTTAAGTTTTGGTCCATTTGCATATTGGGGTTTAATTGTCCAATTACAGCTTCAGGTTGTGAAGTCCTGTCCGTCTTGTTTTCTCTCTTCAGTCCACTGTTGTTTATGCTTTGGGGCCTGAAACATGTACTCCTTGTCCTTGGTCTTCAGCAGGAAAAGGATTTGTTTTGTCTACCTACTCTGTGACAAGAGCTTACTAACACTTGATATGAGGCTCAGAACTACACCCCTAGGCAGCACAGAATCTGAAAAACATGAAAGCTAAAACTTAAGGCATCAAGCCAGGGCTAGGGCTTAGCCAGAGCCTCAAGCCTTGACTGAGAGGGTTTCCCTAAAATACTTACAAGTAAATCTTTATTAATATAATCAAAGAATGCATATAAATAAGATTAAATAATTATCTTACAACTATACCTCTTTATAAAAACTATGTATTAATGCTGTCTGGATCCAGAAATATACTACACACAGCTAACTTTGAATTTCTCTAATGAACAGTCATTTAGTGAAAATATAAAATTAGTTTTCAACAAAAGCAAAAAATGATTTAACAATGCCTAAATTTGATAATTTTCCTTCACAGAAGGTATATAAATCCAGGCCTAGGACATTACAATTATATTAACCTTAACTTCCCAAGTAGTTTCAAAAGATAACAAGCCCCAAGTCAGAAGTTGCTGCAGGATGAGAGAGTTATGGTCCTTCATTCCAATGGTAACCTTTTCTACATTAGGGAAGTAGCAAGGTGGGAGTTGTTCTTCTGGTTTCTTCAAGTAGAAAAAGGGTACTTTGAAAAAACATATCAGTTAATTTCTGCTTGAAAGGATAGCTTACAATTTAGAATTATTACAGGAGCATCTATCACAAAAGCAATCAGAGCAATGCAAGGGGTCACAAGGTGGTATGGTAAAAAAGGCAATCTTAATAGTGAGGGTCCAGAATAGTGGCAAAATAAGCACAACAACAGTACTGTCCCTGCCAAATCGTGCAGCAATCGCCAGCTGAATAGTAAAAACAGAAGAGTTCTACGGACCAGCTGCAGAAACAGCATAATTAGCCTGCAGCTGCTCTCGCACAAGCTGGTACAAATGCTGTAGTCCCCCTGAGGAAGGGGCCACCCTTTCACCCAGGTCTTTTCTCCAGTGCAGTATCAGCTCACGAGGGCCCCCAGGACATGGGAGCCTTGGCTGTAGCAGGAGCAAAGCAGGTCAAGCGTCGTGCTGGGGCTGCTCGCAGAGCTCTGCCAGTGCACAAGATGGCAGCTGCATCTCCCCAAGCAGACCCTGCCGTGTGCAGGTATGGTGATGTGTTTTTGTTAAGTTATTGTTAAGTTATTCTCCCAATGGTTTGTTCCTGTTATGCCCCCAGTATGTTTGGTTTTACCCCAAGTTTTCCCCTCTCATTTCCAGCTGTCATTTACCCCCAGACTCACCTGATACCTTATTCACCTAATGTCAATTTCCCCTAAATCCCTATCCCTTGTTCCAGAGAAATCCCTGTCAATCCTAAACTCCACCTGGGAATTCCCCTTTTCTTAGACACCCCATTGGCCCATGTGACCTTTTCCACTCCTCTTGCCATCCCTATAGGTTGTCATATTTTGAGTCCCTCCTCTATCCCCTCTGAGTTTTACCCCCAATTGGTTGAAGAATTGTATCTTCCCCTGGTTCCTTCCCCATTTAAAAGATTGCAAAAGTGTGGGCTTTTTGGCTTTTCTTGGTGGCAACCCTTGGGAGAATAAACCCTTTGAGACGTACCCGAGAGACCATCTCTCTGTTCTTTGCCCTGACCCATGGTGCAGCACAATTGACTGCCATTTGAGAGCAGCTTTGCAGCTGCCAGACTCAGCAGCCCCTCTCCACCGTCACCCGAGCCACAGTCTGGCACGGAGATGGCCACTCACGGCACGGTGCCGGGGTGTGCAAGCTAGCTGGGTTTCTCCAGCATTGCGTCATGCAGGGAGCAGGGAGCAGGGGAAGCAATTGACGTGCCAGTCTTTGAGAAGCATTTGCAGCTGCCAAGACTCACGGCAAGCCCTCTCCAAGCCGTCACCCGGAGCACGTCTGGCACGGAGGATTGGCCGCGTGCTGCCCTTGCTGGTGCCGCCAGGCTCCCTGGGTCACCTCTTCATTGCCCACATGCAGAGTCCCATGCATCCCGTCAGATGCACTGACACTCTGGCCCACTGCTCACCACCATCCCTCGGCCGTGCCATGTGCTCACCGCCATGTGCTCAGCACCATGCCCTCGCGGCTCTGCACCTCCTCTCCTGCCACTGCTACACTCTCGCAGAGGGCAAACGAAGAGGGAACATGCTGTCAGAAAAGGCTCCCCCAGGCTCCAGCCACTCGCCCCCACACGACTCTAGCTGATGCTGCATGGCCTGGGGTGGCGCGAGCTCTCCTGTGATACCGTCAGGGTCCCCTCCAGGATCAAATGGGTCAGAGGACCAGGGATCATCTTCTGATTCGCCTCCCATAGCCCTGAAAGACTTACAGTCATTCGCTGGCTGCGCAGGAGGGGTCAGCACGGCTGCCGCTGTGGCACAAGCATCCTTCTTTGTCCAATCTGTGGGTGCCACATGCACATATTATTTTTAGCAGTCTCATTGTCTCGTGACACTGACTCAAAAATCAATTCACCAGTTGGTTCCCAGTTTTTAATACTAAATACGGCTTCTGTGGTGGCATCTACCCCTTGGCTCTTGCACCACAGCAATACAGTTTTCAGAGCCTGTTCATCATTTTTTATCCCTTGTTTGCCCAACATAAGGGTCCATAGAGTCACTACAACTTTTTCTTCAGCAGCTAACCTAATTTACGTGTCCAGACTATTGCAGATCTCCACGCTGCCTGCAACTCTCCTTTCTCTGCTGGGCTCTGTATCCCCTCTCTCCACTTGGCTGGCTGTTGCCAATCACGTCCAGGTCACCATATGTCGCTGTTGAGACAGACACAACATGACACTCCAAGGTTCATGTGGCAACAGCAAATGTTATTGTTCACAACTCACACTTATATGGTTTTCAGAAATCGCTTGCTCAATCCTAATTGACTAGTAACTTGTTACCACCCAGTTCACTGACCAATAGCTGCCTGCATATGTGCTCGCCAAGGATTGGCTGGCATCCATTCCTTGGAGCCAAGTCTCTCTGCCTTTCAGTGCCCTAGTCCCCAAAGATGTCCACTTCTTTTCTTTCACGGGTATAGGCTGATCAAGTTAAGGTCAGGGTTGCTTGTGTCTGTGAGGCCTTCAGACCAGCTGTTAGCTGTTACATAAATGCATTATTATCATTATTCAATACACTTTAGAACAGTGGTCCATATGCTGCTTTACTTGCTCAGGCATGTGAACTCCTCTCACAGGCAAGTCAAGATCTTCATGAGTTAAATGATAATACAGCAGGGGCAGGATGGTAAGCAGAGCTCAGAAGGGACATGTGAAAGACAGACTTTAATGCTCAGAGCTGGGGATACAGAGGCTGAAGGTGAGTGGTGGTAGAGGTGGACAAACCAGTGAGGCAGGTGTCACCAATGTAGTAGAGGATTGTCAGCACATTGTCCAATTAGTAATTCCTAGAAACCGATGCACAGGAAGTTCCACCTGAACACAAGGAAGAATTTCTTTAATGTGAGGGTGACCAAGCACTAAAACAGATTGCCCAGAGTGGGGAGTCTTTTGCTGGAGATAGTCAAGAACTGTCTATATGCAATCCTATGCCATGTGCTCTGGGATGACCCTGCTTGAGCAGGGAGGTTGAACCAGATGACCCACTGTGGTCCTTTCCAACCTTAACCACTCTGTGATTCTATGATTCTGTGATTCTGTGAATAATGCTGATAACACACTGATGTTTTAGTTGTTGTTGAGCAGTACTTACCTTGAATCAAGGGCCTTTTCAGTGTCTCATGCTCTGCCACTGTGAGAGACTTGAAAGACTGATGTCTCAAGACATTTTGGGATGCATGTGTGTGGGAAAGGCAGCAGGTCAGGCCTTGCCCTGTCTAGGCAGTGCAGTGCCCTACATCCTCCACCCCTAGAGCCTGTATCCCAGCCCGGCAGTCTCTGCCAATCATGGCACACCAGAGGCAATTCTCCACACCTGCCCCTGGAGCCCTCAACCCAGCTTCTAAGTGGCTAAATGACTGGAAGTTCCACCTGGGAGAAGGGCCCAGGAAGGCCAAGGGGTATTAAAGGCCGAACACTAGGCCATCCCATTTTTCCAGACCCTACCTTCTCTTGGAGTTTTTATCTGAACACTGCTGGAATCCAGGAATTGGTAGCTATATGTGTGATTTTCTATATCTTTTCTGTCTTTCTCTTTCTTCTAATTCCCTCTTCCTGGAATTTCTTGAGTAACTTGAAATTGAACAGGCTTAAAGTTTAAGTTGAATGGGCCAAGTTAAAGTTTTGAGAAGTGTTTTATGTTGATTGAATGTTGTACTAAACTTTTTGCCAAAGTTCTCTGATTTTTCTAAAGTTGCCAGTAAAGTCTTTTGTGTTGTTTTGACCTCTTGAGAATATCTTGTCAGTATTTCTCCAGTACATCTAACTCAGAGTACATGAACCATTGTAAACCCTTTTAAAAGTCTCATTGAGTGAGCTGTTTGTGGCCTTATAGCCAGTGAGGAGCTGCAAAAGAAGCTGGGAGAGAACATAGCTGGGACAGCTGACCTGAACTGGCCAAAGGTATATTCCATACCATACATCATCATGCTCAGTATATAAACTGAGGGAGTTACTCAGAAGGGGGGCCAATCAATGCTCAGGGACTGGCTTGGCATTGGTCAGCAGGTGGTGAGCAAATGTATTGTGCATTACTTGTTTCTCTTGAGTTCTGTTACTCTTTTTCCCTCTCCTTATCATTACAATATTATTATTAATATTAATAGCATATTTTGTGTTATTATAATAATATTTTGTTTCAGTTATAAAGGTATTCTTATCTCAACCCACAAAGTTTATCTTTTCTTTCAGATTCTCCTCCCCACTGGGAGGGGTGAGAGGAGTGAGCAAGCAGCTGTGTGGTACCTAATTGCTGGCTGGGGTTTAACCAAAACAGTCAAGCACAGATCAACTGTTCTGGGTTTTTGTGTAAGTTCAAGACAATTATTGAACTTGGTATGTCTTCCAGCTGTGTTGCTGCAATATCTACAGAGAAACACTGAAGGTCTGTGTTACTTTGGGACTCACATAAAACAATTCATTATGCATAGTGGTGATGTTGGCAGTGCATGCCAAATTGCTAAATCTAATGTAGCATACAGTTTCATTAAGGCAGAAAAAAATTAATCTATCTCTTCCCACCAGGAGGAGTAAACAAAAGCAATGGAGGAGATGCTTGTAAAAATCAGTAATTCATTAATAAAATGGAGACATGTAAAATAATTAGGCTTATAAAAATAGATTAGAGGACTAAATGATCTCTTTTATTTGCCATGAAATATGAGCAAGTCCGAACCCTAGTTTCAGGTTAGGCATATAAATTCAATCTTAACTGCCTTCTGATTTCCTTCCATGAAAGATGTGCACATGCAGATCAAAATGATGACAATAGTTTCTTTCAATAAATTCATTCTATTTTGCAGAAACTGCCTGTGGGATACTGTCACGATCCAAGCAGGAATCGTGATAGGTTTGTGTGACCTCCGGAATGCAAAGACACAGCAGGGGGACAAACAGCAATTTTACTCTCAACAACAGTACACTTTTATTAAGTGCACACACAACAGTATGCGATAGAGGGAGAGAAAAAGAGGAAGAGAGAGAAAGAGAGATAGAAAAGAGGGGGTTGGGATATAGCTACCACAGACGATGATCGAGGTCCTCGTGGCACACGCTGACCAATAGACACGTCTTCCCGTGGGGTGTACACGAAGTGGGTCTCTGTCCTTCGGGGTCTCATAGTGTTTTTCGAAGCGAGAGGCAGCAGGCCAAGAGGTGAGGCATTGTGGTGCAGAGCAGGTGGGGCCGCCAGCTTGGCCAGGACAGTCCACAGAGGGAACAGGTACAGCACAAGCAGTTCTGTAGCAGGTGAAGTTTACCGTGACGGTCTCCATTGTTCGGGTTCCCATGGGAATGAATGCTAGTCACAAGTCCAGCAAACACACCTGTGGACAGCACTTGGCAGACATCCCACCTCAGCCAGGCCAGTCTGTGTTCCTTGGGGTCTCAGAGCCCCCCCCAATCCCTCCAAGGGTCTCTCTCTCTCTGTGTCCTTGAGGTTTCCTTGGAGATGATCGTGAGGCAAAATGAGGGACCCTCAGACAGTCTCTTACAGATACTATTTGCATTCAAAGTCAGTGACTTGGCTTCAGATCTCCTTTGAGAAATTGAAAATGAAAGAGTTAACTCAAAGAACCATGGCCGCCATAGCTGCCACTAAACTGATGTACAATAACTCGTAATATGTTATTAATCATACTGAAACCAAGGGACTATCAACAGAGGTATGGAGCTTTCTCTTTCCTGATTAGTAATGATAGTTAAAAGGGAAAATTGTCTTTCCTTATGAACTCCTGTGTCCCCAGTAGCACAGAATCACTTTTTAAACAACATGTTCAAACAGTATAGAAGCTGTTTGGTTAAAGCTGCAAAGGAAAATGTTTAAAAATAGGCTACATTTATTCTGGATAAGAAAATCCCCAAATGGACAGACCTTTGAATTAATCAAGTAATCAAGAAATTCCTTGCCCTTCTGTACCTTAATTTTCTAATTCAGCTGAACTCAGCAAGAACTTTCTTTCTGTCCTGGTTCAGGGCAAATTTGAGAGGAAATTTCCGAATGGGGTTCTTCTAGAAAAAGCAAATTTAAGCAGCCCCTCCCCCCAATGGTTCGAGGAAGTTTTCTTTGGACAAAAGTGGAAAAATCTATTTCTTTAACAAGCAAAGTACTTACAAACATGAAAAAATGAATAATATTAAACAATGGAACCTCTCGCTGTTGTGAAGAGATGGTAAATTCAGAAAGTCCTTTTCATGGGGTGTAGCTTGGCTTGCTCAGTCTCTTATTAGTCTTTTTTGCACTGGAAAATGTTGCATCATGGGCCCTGGTGGGCCACAGGTGTGAGCTCCCAGTGTTTTTCTGGGTTTTCAGTCTAGAGTAGGGCAAATCAGTTCCAAGAAGAAGAAAAGTCACAGTCTGGGGAACTTCTCTGCTTCAGCTAGCTAAAAAAACTAACTAAAAGCAAAGGAGAGCTTTTTCCCGCTGTCCATACTGCAGATAACACAGTTCGTGAGAAGGAATGCAGGAGAGCAAGTGCAGTTTCTGCAAACTGCGCGCTTTTTCTCCCCCTCCTTCGCTCTCGGAATCAGTCATAAAGGTGCAGTGTTGCAATAGGACACGAAAAGAAGACACGGACTCCAGTTTACCATGAGAGCAACAGAAGGCTGAAGGCTTTATTACAATTTCTTTGGTTTCTTTTATAGCATGCTTCGCTAAAAAGGTATTCATTGGTCAGTAGAACCGACACCTCTTTCCATTGGCCAAGCAACAGAAAACAACAGCTGGGAAAGATTGTTTTCAGAAAAACCACTGCCCACTTAGAAATATTTTGGGAAAACAGGGAAAGATGTTTTGGGAAAGGAAACTGTTGAAAGTTTTCCCTTGGGAAAGGAGCTTGCAAGTTAGCAAGCTGAGAATTCTCTCAGGCTCAGAAATACCGAGTCCACAGTGCAGAACTTAATATTCAGCATTAACAGAACAGACAGTTCAAGATACAAGCATCATAAAGTTACTTTAAGACATTCTCCTCCTTATCCCCATATCGTCAGCTTACTACCAAAACTAATATATATTCTAACTCTACAAACACATACATTTATACATGCATATATATATACACACATATACAGTATATAGTTATATACAGACAATGGCAGTGACATTTAGCAAACAGTGATATTTACACATGGTTCTCACCCAACAATCAGATCACCCCGAGGTACACATCATGTTGTTCCATCTCTCTGCATTATCCACCATGTGCAGTCTGTTCTCTGAGGAAAGACAACCCCACGAATGGGTTTGTCTGTACCCAAGGCAGAATTGATTCAGGCTTTCCCTAAAGACTTCTAACATGCACTACTGGGACCTTGTCTCCATCTACTGTATGCAGGGGCTCAGATTGGGCAGGGCTTGCTCGGTTGGTGGAATTTCAGGTGTTAACTAACCAGGTGGCCTTAGCTAGATGCTGCTCCCAATTTTCAAAAGATTCCCCACCCAATGCTTTCAAGGTGGTTTTTAACAGTCCATTGTATCTCTCCACTTTCCCAACAGCTGGTGCATGATAGGGAATATGGTACACCCACTCAATGCCATGTTCCCTAGTTCAGGTGTTGATAAGGCTGTTTTTGAAATGAGTCCCGTTGTCTGATTCAATTTTTTTAGGGGTATCATGCTTCTAAAGGACTTGCTTTTCAAGGCTTAGGATGGTATTACAGGCAGTAGCATGGGGCACAGGGTAGATTTCCAACTATTCAGTGGAAGCTTTAACCATTGTGAGCACATAGCCCTTATTTTGGCATCTGGGGCAGTGTGATGTAATCAATTTGTCAGGCCTCTCCATATCTATATTTGGACCACCGCCCACCATACCATAGGGGCTTCACCTGCTTGGCCTGAGGCACATGTCTCACAGTCATGGATAACTTGAGAAATATTGTCCATGGTTAGATCCACCCCTTGGTTTTGTGCCCACTTATAGGTGGCATCTCTACCCTGATGACTTGAGACATGAGCCCATCAAGCTAGGAACAACTCTCCCTCGTATTGCCAATCTAAGTCTATCTTTGATACCTCTGTCTCTGTATCCTGATCTACCTGCTTGTTATTTTGGTGCTCCTCATTAGCCCTACTCTTGGGAACATGGGCATTTACATGGCAGACTTTTACAGATAGTTTTTTCTACCTGGGCAGCGATGTCTATCTGTAGAAGAGGTGTCGACAAAGGATGTTGGGACAACAGGCAGCTCTTCAAAATGCTGTTTATTGTATAGAAGATGTTACAGCAGTCCTGGGTCGTGGGTGACAGAGCCAAGCCTAAAGCTGCCAGCTACAGCTTATAGGCAAGCCTGAAGCCACTTTAGTTCTGGTTACAATGCATTATATAGTTTTCTTTGCTGAGCATCTTGATACTTAACAACCAATGAGCATCATACACAATACCTTTACTAATACCTTTCTGGCCTATCATAACTATTATCATTACTGTATTATGGTCACTACTATCTAACCACATGAGTTAGTATTTGCAGTTTAAGCTTAAAGTTGTTTTTCTGTTTTCTTGCAGTGGAAAATTCTTCTCACTTGGTAAAAACATGTTTTTTGTTTGCCTATGCTTTTCCTGAGATTTATCTTTACTTGGTAAAAACATGTTTTTTGTTTGTGGTCAACATATCCTTTGCTCCAACCATAAAATCTCCTTCCAACTCGACTTAACCTTTGCTTTCTTAGTTGTCCAGTAACTACTGGTTCAGCAATTCCTAACTTAAACATCTTTATTCTTCTATATCAAAACTTGTTTCCATCTCTATTCCGCTTTCAGGTTCCCCATTCAGAGAGCCTTCTGCTAAATCTACATATCTGTGAAACTTTCCTGTCAAACTTTGATCTTTCCCAACATTTTTCCATTCTTCAGCAGCCCAGATTAGTTTTTCCCTATGCTGCCAATTAGCCTTTTTCTAGTTCTCCAGTCATCCCTACAGAACATTGGCTACCATCCATGAATCAGTGTAAAGGTCACTTCTCTCTCTCGGCAATGTCCAGGGCCAGTTGAACGGCTGAGTTCAGTGAGTTGGCTTGATCCACCTTCTCTTTCAGTAGCTTTTGCGACTTGTGTTGGGTTCCATACGGCTGCCTTCCACTTTCATTTTATCCTTATAATGTGACAGGAACCATCAGTAAAAAGAGCATAGCCTGTTTCTTCTGCTGGCAGTTGGTTGTATGGTGGAGCTTCTTCAGCATGTCACTTGTTTTTGTTCTTCATCTGTGAGATCAAAGTTTTCACCTTCGGGCCAATTTGTAACTATCTCTAAAATCTCAGGGCGATTTAGTTTTTCAGTACAGGTGTGCTATGTGATGAGAACAATTCACTTGCCCCATGTGGCATTGGTGGCATGGTGGGTAGAGGGAACCTTTGCTTTGAACATCTACCCCAGCACCGGTAGTCGGGGTGCCAGGAGGAGTTGTGTTTCAGTGTCTATTACTTCTAAGGTAGCTTAGACTCTTTTATAGACTGCTAAGATTTCTTTCTCTGTTGCGGTGTAGTTGGCTTCAGACTTTCTGTAGCTTAGATTCCAAAATCTTAATGGTCAGCCTTGAGTCTCACCAGGTACCTTCTGTCAAAGGCTCCAGGGCAGACCATGGCTTCCAGCTGTGGAGTAGAGCACCTTCTTCACATCTGGTCCTGACTGGGCCAAGGGCTACTGCATGAGCAATCTCCTGCTTGATTTGGGAAAAGGCTTGTTGTTGTTCAGGGCTCCACTGGAAAGTGTTCTTGTGGGTAACCAGGTAGAGAGGATTCACAATCTGGTTGTACTCAGGAATATGCATTCTCCAAAAGCCGATAGCACCTAGGAAAGCTTGTGTTTCCTTCTTGTTGGTTGGTGGAGACATTGCTGTGGTCTTGTTGATGACATCAGTGGGAATCTGACGTTGTCCATCTTGCCACTTCACTCCCAGGAACTGTATTTCTCAAACAGGTCCCTTAACTTTGCTCTTCTTGATGGTGAAACCGGCTTTCAGGAAAATCTGGATGACTTTTTCTTCTTTTTTAAACACTTCTGCTGCTGTGTTCTCTCACAAAATGATGTCATTAATGTACTGCAGATGTTCTGAAACTTCACCCTTTTCCAGTGCAGTTTGGATCAGTTAATGGCAGATAGTAGGACTGCTTTCTCTTCTGGGGTAATCAATTCCAGGTGTACTGTATTCCCTTCCAAGTGAAGGCAAACTAAGGCCTGCACTCTGCTGCCAAAGGAATGGAGAAAAAATGCATCGGCAATGTTATTAGTGGCATACCACTTCGCTGCTTTGGACTCCAGCTTGTACTGGAGCTCCAATATGTCTGTCACAGCAGTGCTCAATGGTGGAGTCACTTCATTCAAAGCACGATAGTCTACAGGTAATCTTAATTTTCTTTCAGATTTGTGCACAGGATAAATGGGAGTGTTAAAGGGTAAGTGGGTTTTGCTGACCACCCCTTGGTTCTCTACCTCACGGATCATCTTGTGGATGGGAATCACAGCATCTCGAGTTGTTCTGTATTGTCGGCGATGCGCTGTCAAAGTGGCAGTTGGTACTCATTGCTCTTCCCCTTTCAGAAGTCCTACAGCAGATGGGTTCTCTGATAGTCCAGGCAAAGTGTTCAATTGCTTAATGCCCTGTCTCTACAGCAGCTATCCCAAATGCCCACCTGAGTCACTTTGGGTCTTTGAAATAGCCGCTTCAGGGAAAGTCTATGTCCAAAATGCATGGGGCCTCTGGGCCAGTCACAATGGGGTGTTTCTTCCACTCATTCCCAGCCAGGCTCACTTCAGCTTTCACCAAAGTCAAATCTTGTGATCCCCTGTCACACTAGTAATAGAAGCAGATTCTGCCCCAACATGTTTAGATGGGATTAATGTCCACTGTGCACCAGTGTCGACCAAAGCCTCATATTTTTGCAATTCTGATGTGCCAGGCCAATGAATCCACACAGTCCAAAAGACACAGTTTTCCCTAGCCTCTACCTGGCTAGAGGCAGGGCCCCTCTAAGCCTGGTTATCCTTCCTTCTCTGGGCATACGTCTTAGGGGTTCCTTCAAGGGGATCGGTCATGTCATTAGCATCATACCTGGCAGTTCGGCTACAGGCTACTGGAGCCTGCTTCCTTTTTAATGGAACTTCTTCTCTGAGTCTTGCTGTCCTTCAATTCAAGCACCCATTTTGCCAGAGCAGCAGTAGCTTTTCCATCCCACCTCCTCATGTTTTCTCCACAATCATACAGGAAGAACCACAGCTCAAGTCATGGGATGTACCTTCTTTCCCTGTATGGAGGATGTCTGTGTTTGGTACCAGAACCTCTGATCTGTACTGCCGAGATTTGGAGAATGTCCTCTTTAATTTCCTCCCTGAGTTTCTTGTGATTCTCCTCCATCTTATCTTCTTGTCCTAGGGTGACTTAATGATGCCTGTATCCCCAAATTGTCTGTTATGTATATTGTGTTCTGTACTTTTGATTCTGAGAGCGAAACAGGGAAAGAAGAAGTGCGGTTTGTTTTGAGAAAACTGCCTGACTCCCACACATTTTTTTTCTCTTCTCCGGACAGAGTCTCTGACAGAGATCTCCTGTGCTTTTTAGTTAGTTTTAGCTAGCTAGGGCAGAGAAGTTCCCTGGTGTGGTGGTTTGACCTGCCCTAGGAAGTGAGAGCGAGCTGGCTCTGAGATTGGCACCTTGTTAAACCAATGAAAGGCCATGTCATCTCTGTGAACATACATTTCAGGACAAGAAGTCCCAGGGGTAGGTTTCTTCCTTTCTGGCCTTCAGAGAGTGAACAGGCTCCTCAGGCTCCCCTCCTCCTCCTGGCTGTGGAGGGGGAGGGGAGGCCTCCTCTGGCCCTGGCCAAGGCCTGTCACGTAGCCTAGGCTAAGGTAATTCTGTTATAAGCGAAATAGCCGAATTGTTTTATATGAAGAAATTTATTAATGACAATTTGGTTACAAAGAAATAAAAATCCACCACCAAAATAAAAATAAAAAGAGATGCCGAGCCCGGGGGATGGCACTGGTGAACAGGGTCGGTTCAGCGGTCTATCTGGCAAACAGCCCTCCCCTAGTTCACGAGAAACTGTTGCTGGAGCCTGGGTTTTATACAGTTTTTATGCCCTCAGGCTGGACCCAGTGATGTAAATCTATTCAACTGTCCCGGTATCGGTGTTTTCTATTCTTCTCTGCTCGCGTTGAATAGTCCTTCCTGGGCTTATTGGAAGCCCTTTGTGTTTCCATCCTGGGTCTGGTGATGTTGTCCAGATGGCATTGTTATCTTGTCAGGGGGTGATGATCGTTCTTATCTGCATCGTTGTGGCATTGCCTCACTCCAAAAAGGTGTTACTTCGCCCTGTGTCCTCAAATGCAAATGAAGTCTCCCTCGAAGTTTGAGCTTCGCCCTGTGTCTTCAAATGCTAATGAAGCTTTCCCTGAGTTTGGGTTTTGCAATCTGAGTTTTACAAAAGCGAGGAGTGCCTAGTATATTCACTATATTTAACTTTCAGCGATTTATATAAAATATCAACACAGGCATGAATTAATTCTTAGCTTTCCTCATAACAGTAAGCCTGGACAGCATTTGCCTGCCTGCCAGCACAGCTGTCTGCAAGCTTCACTGCTGTTGGATCTGGGCCAGGGCTGCTGTTGCTGTGGCCTTGGCAGAGTCTCCCCCCTCCCCCCCCCTCTCCCCCCCCCTCCCCCCCCCCCCAGATAGAGAAGGAAGGGAATGGAACTGTGTAGGTCGCCAGACCTACTGAGAATGGATGGGTGGAAAATTTATCACTGGGACGTCCTGGATGCTGAGGCCCCCCCCTCCCCAGAGAGTTCAACCAGTGCTGCTTCAAACCTGATATCATGACCTTTTCATTGGCTGCAGCTTCTGGAAGTGATGGGAGAGACAGCCTGGGACTTGTGATGCCAGCAGAAGATAAGAAGAAGAGATTGATGGAGTGGCCTTTTGGCCAGATTTTTTCTTGTAGTGGCCATAGAAACTGAATTAATTCTCCTGTAATTTATAGAAACTGTGTTAGGGGGATGCAAGGTGAGCACTGTGTAGTAGAGATGCCACTGCAGGAGTGAGTGAACAGAGGAGGATTAAGAGGGTGTGGTGGTGTCTTCAGAGAAGAAGACCTCTGTTCTTAAAACCCTTTGCCCCGATGGAGAAATGGGGGGGACTTGTGCCCCAAAGGCATCCTTAAAAAGAACCCTATAAGCAGTTTGGTCCATGGATGGTGGTGAGAGCACTATCTATGGAAGGAGGACTTCTCAATGGCACATTTCCTCTGTGTGAGGTGGGCCATTTGTGAAGAGTGTAGGCCACAAGAGACTGTGTTTCTTGTGGGAGTTTCTATGGGGCACAAGGAAGTCTCCTCTCCGTTAATAAACTAAAAAATTGATTACTTTAGAGGTACTAAACTAGCTGAGAATTCCAGGTTTTTTCTCAGAAAATTTTGGTAAAATTAGGTGGGGGGAGGAGGAGTGGTTCAGAAAGTTTTCATTCTAGATCTTGTTTTTTTTTTTCTTTTCATATAGTGTAAGTTAATAAAGTTTTTCTTTTCATTTCTAAGTTGGAGCCTGCTCTGCTCTGTTCCTGGTCCCACTCACAGCATCATTTAAGGACTTATATTCTTATAGGTGCACTGGCATTGGGCCAGTGACTAAGCCCTATGACACCTGGACAGGTTTTTTCTTTTTTTCCTTGGGACTGTTTAAATCTGCTCTGGACTGAAAAACCCAGAAGAGCACCGAGGGCTCCCGCACCTGCTGCCCACTGGGGCCTGGACCCTCTGGAGGCCTGATAGGAGACTGAGAGCTGAGCTGCCCACTGCAGAGACTTTCTGAGTTTACCATCTCACTTCAGAGCAACGAAAGGTTTTATTGGTTCAAATTATTCATTCTTTGTGCTTGTGGGCACTTTGTTTGTTAAATAAATAGTTTTTTTCCACTTTTCTCTGAGAAAGTTCTTTTTCCCAGACCGGTTGTGGGGGAGGGTCCATTTGGGTTTTGTCATCACGTGCCTGTCACAAGGCACTTTGCGGAGGCACAACACAACCCCCGGGGTCCTAGAGTCCCTAACAGTTGTTGCTGGGTCGGGGTATAAGGAACAAAGTAGGTTTCACTTGCAGTCCGAGATTTCTTTATTACCACGCAACATAACTCAAGGCAGTGCAGAGGTGAAGATGGGGGAACAATGCCAGGACTGTGGGTTTTAAGGAGCACAATCAGGGAGGGGTTTAGGGTGATGAGGCCAATAGGGAGAGGACTGAGGAGGGACACAAAGTGAAGTTTACAAAACATAAAACCAATGAGGAAGCTACTGTGGTGAGATTTGTATGAATAGACCAATGGAACCTTGAGGAATAGGGGATTCCCCAAGAGGCAGTCCAGGCAGGGGCTGGGACCAGGAAAGATTGGCAGGGAACATTCAGGAACCGGGGTAGGTATCAGGGGAAACAACAACCCAGGCAAAACCACCACCCCGGGGAGGGGGAAGAGGAATAAACCATAGAGAATGAAACATAAATTACACACCACAACAGGGTTTGCTTTCCAGAGGAACCTCATTCGGAGGTCTCCTCCCAAATTTGCCCTAAACCAGGATAATTTCTAATTTCTGCAGATGTGTTTCCACAGCTGCAAGTCTTGCATGTGTTGGGCCATGCACGGCATCTGCATATGCTTGGAGCTTCTTCACCATATCAAGCACGATCTCCTCCCTGTCATCCCTCTTCATTGTTGCTAAAGCAGAAGCATATTCTTGTGGCCCAAGTCATACAAGTTTTTGCCACATCACGGATGTACACGGCACCAAGTCTGGATTCCTAGTTGTTAGGTCATCTGAGAAGATATTTTCTGCCACTGCCATTTCTCTCAAGTGTTTAATCCCTTGTTCTATGGTCTTCCACTGGGTTTGCTGCATATAGAGATCGTCTGCATACAGATATTTTTGTGCCACACTTCCCAAGATCCATGCGCAGAGACTGTGAGGGTTAGCCCCCCTCATCATTCCTTGGTTGATAACCAGATCATGTGACAGGGATCCCAAATGCCTCACTTTGGTACTGTCCAGAATTGTAGTCTTGCCTGCAGCATCCCAAAGACAGGCTAACCAACTAATTATAGATAATTCAGGTAGTCGAGTATAATTCTTTCATGGGCCACAAAGGTCCTTCAGGGAAAAGGACTCAGTAGTGACTTTTGATTTTAGGGACATACTGGAGCTATCTCTGGATAAGGAAATAAGCCTAGGGACTAGAAAGGTATTAAAACCTAAAAAAGGCTTAGGGACCAGAGACACATGAAGGCCTCTACCCAGAGACATTATAAATTCAAGCAGCATAGCTACTGACTGCTTTATCTCACTACAGAATAAATACAACCAAAATGCAATTAGTACAGGTTTTTTTCCACTTTCTTGAGCCCCATGTTGAGCACCAAAATGTATTTGTCCTGGTTCAGGGCAAATTTGAGAGGAAATTTCCGAATGGGGTTCTTCTAGAAAAAGCAAATTTAAGCAGCCCCTCCCCCCAATGGTTCGAGGAAGTTTTCTTTGGACAAAAGTAGAAAAATCTGTTTCTTTAACAAGCAAAGTACTTACAAACATGAAAAAATGAATAATATTAAACAATGGAACCTCTCCCTGTTGTGAAGAGATGGTAAATTCAGAAAGTCCTTTTCGTGGGGTGTAGCTTGGCTTGCTCAGTCTCTTATTAGTCTTTTTTGCACTGGAAAATGTTGCATCATGGGCCCTGGTGGACCACAGGTGTGAGCTCCCAGTGTTTTTCTGGGTTTTCAGTCTAGAGTAGGGCAAATCAGTTCCAAGAAGAAGAAAAGTCAGTCTGGGGAACTTCTCTGCTTCAGCTAGCTAAAAGCAAAGGAGAGCTTTTTCCCGCTATCCGTGCTGCAGACAACACGGTTCATGAGAAAGAATGCAGGAGAGAAAGTGCAGATTCTGCAAACAAACTGCGCGCTTCTTCTCCCCCTCCTTCACTCTTGGAACCAGTCATAAAGGTGCAGAAATTAATATTCAGCTTAAACAGATCAGATGATTGAGGATACAAGCATCATAAAGTCACCCTAGGACACTTTCCCTATACTTTCTGTTTACAGCTCTCAGCTCTGTCCTGTAGGGAAGAAATCCTCCTAATCACCTGTGGTGGGTTGACCCTGGCTGAATGACAGGTGGCCACCAAGATGTTTTAGTACTCCTCCTCAGCTGGACAATAGGAGAAAAATAAGACAAAAGGATTGTGTGTTGAGATAAGAACAGGGTGATCACTCATCAATCACAGACAAAATAGACTCAACTCAGAGAAATTAATTTAATTTATTACCAATCAAATCACAGTAGGGTAATGAGAAATAAATTCAGATTTTAAAATACCTTCCCCTCACCCCTCCCTTCCTCCCAGGCTCAACTTCACTCACTCCCAATTTTCTCTACCTTCTCCCCCCAAGTCACACAGGGGATGAAGAATGGAGGTTGCAGTCACTCCATCACACATTGCCTCTGGTGCTCCTTCCTCCTCTGGGGAACTTCTCACACTCTTCCCCTGCTCCAGAGAGGGGTCCCTTTCATGGGAGACAATTCTCCACAAACTTCTCAAACACAAGTCCTTCCCATGAGCTACAGTTCTTCAATAACTGCTTCAATGTGGTGTAGTTCCATGGGGTGCAGGCCTTCAGGAACAGAATGCTCCAGCAGGGGCTTCCCACAAGGTCACGGACTCCTTCAGGCATCTACCTGTTCTGGCATGAGGTCCTCCACAGGCTGCAAGTGGATCTCTGCATCCCCATGGTCCTCCATAGGCTGCAGGGTCACATCTGCCTTGCCATGGTCTTCACAACAGGCTGCAGGGGAATCTCAGCTCTAGAGCCTGGAGTACCTCCTGCCCCTCCTCCACTGACCTTGGTGTCTGCAGAGTTGTTTCTCTTCCATATTCTTACTCCTCTCTCCTCTGGCTACCACTGTTGCAGCAGTTTTTTTTCCCCTTCTTAAATGTATCACAGAGGCACTACCACCATTCCTGATTGGTTCAGCTTTGGTCAGTGGCAGGCCTGTTTTGGAGGCAGCTGTCATTGGTTCTGCTGGACATGGGGGAAGCTTCCAGCAGCTTCTCACAGAAGCTGTAGACCCTGTTGCCCATGTCGCCTCCCCCCACTACCAAAGCCTGGACAGGCAAACAGAGTACAGCACCAAGCAGTGTGTCTTGGGTTGGGTAGCCAAGAGATTTGTATTCTATTTCATCTGTTGTAAAAGCAGATACTTCTTTATCTCTTGTAACTCTGGGGGGAGGGGGGCGGATGCCTTCTGATAATGGGCCAGCTGTTAAAACCAGGTGTGGCAGTGTTTCTTATCTCCTTCACCACCCGTCCATCCTCCAGGGAGATATCTTCTACTAATGGGCCATTAAGGCTCACCAATGACATGACACATGACATCATCCCATTGGGAGATGCTCCACCCAGTGTGAGGGGAGCCAACCGTTCCTACCTGGATAAAAACTGAGGCTCAGGAACAGCAGGCATCTGGTTTTTCCACCAGAGGAAGATCGGACTCATCTCACCACCACTGGACTTTTCCTACTCCATTATCTGTACTCCACAGAACCTCATCTAGCATTCATTGGACTGCTTCCAACACCCTTACCAACAGAGTGTCAGGTCATATCCCTGACTCTGTCAGGGTTTTTCCAGGACTTTTGTTTTGCTTGCTTGCTTGTCTTTGTACTACTGCATTTGTATTTTGTTTTCTTTTTTTTTTTAATTCCTATTAAAGAACTGTTACTCCTATTCCCATGTCTTTGCCTGAAAGCCCCTAATTGCAAAATTATAATAATTTAGAGGAAAGGGGGGTGACATTCTCCATTCCAAGGGAAGCTCTAGCTTTCCCTGGCAGACAACTGTCTTTCAAAACCAAGACAGTGCTTAGAGGATGAGGTGAATTCAGGGCACAGGGAAGCCTTTGGGGGCCCTCTGCAATGACTTCAACACTGAGGAGCATGGGACTCACCCCCAGGGCTCTCCAATAGACTCCACCAGGCTGTGGGGCTAGAGTCTAGTCTGCAGGGAGCATTGGCTAGATGTCAGTAATGAAGCATGGATGTCATATGCTAACACTTTTCCTCACTGAATACTCAAAGCTAGAATACTTGTATGCTTTAAAACTCGTGAGAGTCCCTAAGAACTAGGAAAGGGACTGTAGTGGGTTGACCCTGGCTAGGCCAAAGGACATTAAAAAAACTTAAGATATATGTTGAGAATCCGATATTTCTCTCCACTTTCCAAAATTACTCTGCCAGCATCTAGAATGGGAAACAAGGTTTGATGACAGCAGTAGTATCACAAGTTAGCCTTGTAGGCACCCCAAGGGAAATATATCATGCCAAACTTAACCCTAGGAGGTAATTAAGTAAAATGCATCCACTCACTCACTTTCCCCTCCAACCCACTCCACCCCTGGTGGCGCAGAAAGAAGAACCAGAAAAAAAGTAAAACTTGTGGGTTGAGATAAGAAAAGTTTAATAATGGAAACAAAGAAAAATATAAATTACGCCAAATTGAATTTTTGCATTTCTTCTTTTACGTAGTCTTTGTATTCTTTACACATATATTTGTAGCTCTATTATTGTATTCTAGCTAGCTCCAGTACTTTTCCTTACCCTACCCAATAGGCAGAAAGACAAAACACATTCCAAAATATTCTAAGCTGGAGGTCTGAGGCTCCTATCCTATCTTGGTTCTTCCTAGCAACCAAGGTTGAAAAACAGCTCTTCAAGACACATTTTTATAAATGGAGTTTAGTCTCTCTCTAGAGGTGAGGGAACTCAAAGAAGGGCTGAACTGGGGAGATTACTGAGTATGCTTCTAATTGGGGATTCTTGTCAGATATGCTAATTTGCAAAAATCTATAAAAATTGTATACGCATTATGCAGTAACGCATTATGCAGTGTGTGCATCTTCGGCATTTTTCACCTGATGAATTGCGCACCTAAGGATCCTTATAATAGAAAGGTAATCCCTTTTTATCACCCTAATTGTGTCTGGCTTATGATTTTAAGACCAGCAAAAAAGGCATCATAATGATTATACTAATTTAATTTAATTTAATTTAATTATACTTTAATGATTTAATTTCAATATACTGCTAATAATTTAATTTTAAATAATGTTAGAAACAAAGCCCACTCCTCAGTTAAAATTTAAAGAAAATTTAATAAGGGACAATAGGGGACAAAGTCAATAAAGCAAAAGAAACAGCGCTGGGTGCTTAGCCGCAGCCAGAGGCACACCAGCCAACACAGCAACATTCCTTATATACCCTGGGTATTGCATCAGCCAAATACATGTTCATAAACTATCATACATATTCAAACATTTTAACATAGTTCCTCCTTCGTCTCGCCTTTTTTGAGCATGTGCAGTGGTCCTAGTCATGGTCATTTGTTACTTTTCAATACATGCCACAGGTTTCAATTCCTTCATTGGTTAAATGTTAACATTACAACTTCACCAACATTGGTATCACAACACAACATTTGCATTACAAGAACTCTAAATTTTAGCAAAACTTCTATTTAAGTCAACATTATACAACACATATATTCTCTCTAACAATATTGAAAGCCAACACTGTAATATATTTATTGCAATAATAATAATAATTATAGCAGTAATAATAATAACAGCAACAAAAACAAGAGAGGGAGAGGAATAAATCCCAAGAGAAACAAGTGATGCATTATACAATTGCTCACCATTTGCTCACCGATGCCAAGCCCATCCCCAAGCAGCAAACTCCTGGCAAACTCCTTATTTTAGTTTAAGATAATTATATGGGGCAGAGACTCCAAAATGAGTTACCTCCCCTTTAGTTTTAACCACTCCCCTTTCAACGAGAGACTAATGTGAGAAGGTATAAGTGAAAAAATAACAGTTTACTAAAACGAAAAGCAGCAGCAACCAAGATAACAGCAATAATCATTACATACAAAGGTGCTGAGTCATGTGCCCCCTGGGAACAAAGAAAATGTGAAAAACGAGGTTCAGTTTCTTAGTAAAATTTTAAAGTTTAATAAAAAGACAATAAGAGACACGAATAAAGCAAAGGGTTAAATGACAAAAAAAAAAAAAAAAGGACTGCTGAGTGCTTGGCATTCAGCCAGGGGAACACTACTATCTTGGAAACACTCTTTAAATACTTTTTTTTCTTCTATTGCATCAGCCTGTTGCATATTCATAGACCATTATGCATTATTCAAACATTCCTTTGAGTTTAGATGTTCTTTTGCTAGGTTTTTAGATGTTCTTTTGCTAGGTTTTAACCTTTGACTTGTCTGCATGCCATCCTGTAGATTAAATCAATATATCTTATTTCTCTTCATGGTTCCATCCTGTACACGTTTTTACACTCCTGATAAGGGAGAGTCAATAAATTCTTCCTTTGGCGTTCTGGTTTCTTTCACTTATCTTCATCCAGATAGGATAATCCACAAATGTGAAGAATCACCATTCTCTGAGTTATTTACATGAATAAAAGCATTTAAACATTACATAGTCTCCATTTTAATATCATGTTATGGCCTAAGATATATATATTCATCACACTACCATTTCTAAGTCTTGTTAACAGCAGAAATAAAAACTATATTCATACAACAAAGTTATTCCAACATTATGAATATAGCATTCATTTTAATATTTGCAAAAAGCCAATAATATAATATGTATTTATAACAAAAACAATATGGCAGAAAAGCCCCTTCTCCCAGTATGGTGGCCACTGTAGCAGCACGTGTGGTCCAGAGGACAACGACAAGATGACAAAGAATCCTCTCTCAACTCTACCTTCCCCCTGGAACAAAAAAAAGTGAAGGAAGGAGCTTACGAAGCAATTCTGGTGGCAGATGGGGGAGCTGACATTGTCTGGGGCAGCTCTGGCCCTACAGTGTCAGCCTCCCTGCTCCCTTTTGGCCTGGCTGGACCCAGTTGGTGTTGGTGCTGCAGTTCTGAGTTGCTGCTGCATTGTGTGGGGGAAGAAATGGTCCCGCTGAGCACTGAAAATATGCAGCCCCAGGTCGGGTGGTCCTGAGCAGTGGCTGCGAAAAGGTATTGCAAAATTCTCCAAAGCCAGGAGAGAAGAAAAGAAAATCTCTTGCCCTGCCAAATGGCATGGCTGTCCTGAGTGGCAGTGGTTAAAAGGTATTGCTAAATTCACTCTGGAGCAGTTTATAGGACTGTGAAATGCGGCTTCTCGGGTTGCAACCTGGAGACCTGCCCCAGTCAACTGCTTTGGAGAGAGCAAAAGAGAGCTCCTGCATATCCCTTTCAAGTTTTTAAAGGGACCTTGCACCGCCCCCCCATGTTCCATGTAGAGTCTTAAAGTGATAGTAAAAATAGACTGCATGGATTGATGTAGAGGAAATATGGAATACACAGGGATTTTCTGAGGATCACCTAGGTCACCTAGGACACACCCCAAAGTTTATATACTGAGAATTATATTGTATGGTATGGAATATCTTTTGGCCAGTTCAGGTCACCTGTCCTGGCTATGCTCTCTCCCAGCTTCTTGTATAGCTTGCAGAGATTGATACACTCAAAAGCCCTTGACTCAGGGTAAGCACTGCTCAGCACCAATCAAAACATCAGTGTGTTGTCAGCATTATTCACAGAATCCTAGAATCAGAGAGGTTAAGGTTGGAAGGGACCACAGTGGGTCATCTGGTTCAGCCTCTCTGCTCAAGCAGGGTCATCCTAGAGCACATGGCAAAAGACTGTGTCCAGACTATTCTTGAATATCTCCAGTGAGGGAGACTCCACACCCTTCCTGGGAAATCTGTTCCAGTGCTTGGTTACCCTCACAGTAAAGAAATTCCTCCTCTTCAGGTGGAATTTCCTATGCATCAGTTTCTGTCCATTGCCTCTTGTCCTATTGCTTGGCACCACCAAGACCCTGGTTCTAGCCTCTTGGCATCCTCCCTTCAGATACTTATAGACATTGATGAGGTACTCTTTCAACCACCTCTTCTCGATGCTGAACAGGCTCAACTCCCTCAGCCTTTCATTGTAAAAGATAATATCCTGACCTTTGATCAACTTAGTAGCTCTCTGCTGGACCTGCTCCAGGATCTCCATAGCTCTCTTGTACTGAGGAGCCCAGAACTGGACACAGAACTCCAGGTGAGGCCTCACCAGGGCTGAGTAGAGGGGCAGAATCATCTCCCTCGACTTGCTGGCAATGCTCTTTCTAATGCACTTCAAGATTCCTTTAGTTTTCTTGGCCACAAAGGCACTGCTGGTTCATGGCAGCTTGTTGTCCACCAGGACTCCCAGGTCCTCCGCAGAACTGCTTTCCAGTAGGTTGGCCCCCACCCTGTGCTGGTGCCTGGGCTTGTTCCTCCCCAGGTGCAGGACCCTGCATTTGCATTTGCTGAATTTCAGAAGGTTCCTCTGCCTATCTCTGCAACCTGCTGAGGTCCTTCTGAAGGGCTGCACAGCCCTCTGAGGTATTGGACAGTCCTGCCAGTTTTGTGTCATCAGTGAACTTGCTAAGGAGGTATCTACCCCTTCATCCAAGTAATTGATGAACAAGTTAAACAATACTGGGCCCAGTACAGAACCCTGGGGGACACCACCAATAACAAGCCTCCAACTGGACCCTGTGCCACTGATCATGACCCTCTGGGATCTGTCATTCAGTCAGTTCTCAATCCACCTCATTGTCCACTCATCCAACCTTCCTGAGTTTGCCTATGAGGATGTTGTAAGACAGTGTCAAAAGCCTTACTGAAGTCTAGGTAGACAAAATCTGTTACTTATAAGTAAAGCTTTATAAAAGAGAGGCCTTGTAAAATCATGGTTCAGGCCTGTTACTTTGGCTAAGTAAGAAAAGGACTATGGGAAAGAGACTCAACTGAATTAGGGGTACAAAAACATGTTACATAAACATCGTGTGTTCACATTGTGGTGTATGGTGGTTGATTGAATTATGCTTGTTATGATTTAAAAGTATGTAACTGATAACTGGCTAATGGCTTAAAAAGGCCTGGTTTTTGGAATAAAGTGGCTCTCCTTTGCACCTGCCTGGGGACCTTGCATCACTTCAAGCCCTCACCTCACAGCTGGCCCCCAAACGTGGAAGATCAACCTACAACAAAGAGTGGACGGTGACCAAGACCGAAGCTCCGTGGACCCTGGGACTGGCCCCAGGTAGCAGGTCCCAGAAGTGGCCTCAGGCAGCGTATTCCATTGGTGGACTCAATTGGCAGATGAGGAACCCCGAGTGACCCCCACCTTGACCTCTACTACATCTCAGCTGCCGTCACATTCATCACTTTAAGGTGAGCAACTGGGTAGATCATGAGAGCAAAGCTGTCAGTTGAGCAAAAACAGACCCTAGAAAGTTTACAGCAGCTTTTACAAGAGCACAACAGAGACATTCCCTATGCTAAATTACTTGCTTTGCTGGATTGGATTTCCACACACCTAAAAGACTTCCCCTCAGCCAGCATTTTTCAGCTAGATGCCTGGCAGGTAGTAGGACACAAACTTTTTTAAGTTGCAAGCTTTGGTGATGCATCAGCATCCAAGCATCTCGCAACTTGAGGGATTATTATCACAATCCTTAAGGAGGCTTACGTAGATTCACATTCTCAGCTGCCCGCAGAGGCTGCCTCCCCCACAGCTTCCCATGGTGAGGTCCCTTTGCACACCGCCTCCCCCATATCACAGGTGAGATGTTCCCCCACCCGCCCCCCAGGCTCCTGGGCTAGCTCAGTTTCCCTTAGAGGCTTTAGGGGAATATCTCAGGGGACAGAGTAAAAGATTTTCAAAAGAAGCTCTCACCCCTAGGATCAGTCCAAGGCTTTATTCTTGAAGGGTTCCAGGGAGAGAGAGAACAAGGAAGAAACAGGGCTTTATCTAGTCTTTGGCTAGGAAAGATAACTGGACCTGAGCCAATAGGGTTGAGATAGGAAAGGAGGGTCAAACTACATGGTCACAGGTTTCAGGGGGTCTCTGGGGGAAAAACCATTCCCCAGAGGAATACAACACACAGGCTCTATGCTGCTGCCCCTCCTCCACTGCCTGCCCCTCCCACCACCACTTCTTCGCTGCCTATTCCTACCTCAACAGCCCCTTCGCCGCCTGCCCCTCCCGGCACTACTGCCCCCCCCCATGGTTGCTAGTGGCAGCCCCCAAGGCTGGTATTGGCCCCTCCGGCTTTGAAGCACACCTGGCTCATTGGAGCCCCCCGCCTTTGGATGGCACCATGGCCAGTATTGTCCATTCAGGCACTTATGCCCTCACGGCTAGTCCCTTGCCCTTGCTGGGATCCCCCCCCATCCCGCATAGTACTTGCCAGGAGCCGAAGGCCAGCTCCATTGCTATGACACCCCCTGGGGAGGTAAATTCCTTGGATAGCTATCCTGAATCTCCCTGTCCTTCAGACATGGCATCCTTTAATGCCCAGGCTGTATAGCTTTATCCTACAATTAATCAAGATCAGGGCCTCTCGTTTATTACTGGGTACCCTGTTGGATATGAACAAGGTCGACCAGCAGCTTACAAAGACATAGATTATTCTGTTGTTAGAGAACTGCAGAGACTATCTCGGGAAAGTGGTGTATCTTCTGAACATGCTATTGCTTACTTAAAGACCATAAGTGCTGCCTATGTTCTTACTCCTGTTGATTGGAAAAACATGAAAATGATTTTAACTATGACCCAATAAATGGTTTGGTTCTCGGATTACTGTGAATCCTGTATGACTCAGGCTGGACACTTACAGCGGAGGAATTGCCTGGTGCTTGTTGTTCAGTTAATCGGTGAGGGTGTGTATGCAAACATCAGGTTGCAGGGACTATCCGTGCAATATTTATGACCTCATTACCTGCCTTGCAATTGCAGCTCTGTGATGGATTCCAATGACAGACAAGAAGGCTAACATTTCTTATACTAGAATTCAACTGTCCCACAGAAGCATATACGACATTTATAGACAGGCTACAGCCTGTGCTCTCCTGACAGGTTGATGATGAGGACACACAGAAAAATCTGTTTTGACAACTCGCTATGAAAATGCAAATGATGACTGAAAGCCCCTTTAATTTTTGAAGCTATAATAATAATCTGGAGAGAGGGGATTTGAATTCTCCATTCCAAGGGAGGTCCTGCCCTCCCTAGCAGACACCTGTTTTTCAAACAAAGACAGAGGAGAATGAGGAGATGCCTTAGTCTTGGGCTGAAATTCTGTCACTGTAGAGACGGAAAAGACACCTTTTCTTTGTGCAGCAATAGCAAAGCCTAATTGTTCACAGCCCATATTTATATGGTTTTCTAAAAGTGTCGTGTTTCATTCTAATTGGTTAGTAACTTTTTGCTACTTAGTGCATTGGTTAGTAGTTGCTAGTGTACATGCTCGCTGAAGGCTTTCTTCTTTAAAGATGTTTACATTCTTTTCTCATGGGTATGAGTTGATTCACAGGGGTACAGGCTTCTATTCTCATGGATGCCAGATGGTTCTCATGGGTAAAGGCTGATCAAGTCAAAGTCAAAGTCACTTGTGTCTGTGAGGCCTTCAGGCCAGTTGCTAGCTGTCACAAAATTCTCTTGTAAGGCTATTGTGAAGATATAGATACATCAAACTATTTTTTCCCCTGTAACTCATGGAATGCATTTGGGGGGATTTAGCATTCTAACCACAGCCATGAGCAGAGGCACCCATGCTGAAGCAAGCAGATGTTTAAGTAGCTGTGATCCATTAAGAAGCTTGAACAGAGAGAGATGAGAGAGATTAGAAACCTTGCCCCAGGGATGGAAGAAGAAAACCTCTGTTCCAAGAGATAAAAGAAGAGAACTTTTGTTTCTGTACTAGAACAGCTCATCCTTAAAATTGTATCCCAATAAGCTGAGATGACCCATGGTGGTATTTGTGGGAAGACTACCAAACCGTGAGAGGCACTTCACAATCGCAGACTTCTGGGCGGCTGCTATTTGTGAAAATTAAAACCATGAGAGAACTGTTTCTTGTAGAAAAGTCTCCATGGCATGACAGGAGACACTCCTCACTAAGTGAACTGAAGAAAGATTATTTTAGAAGTGGTAAACTGACTGAAAATACAAGGTTTTGTCTCTACATTGTCAGTGAGAAAAGAAAGAAGAGTTGGGGGAAGGAGAAGTGTTCTGAAGGTTTATTCTGATTTCTTATTAATTTTCTTTTAGTTCTGTTAATAAAGTTTTCTTTATACCCTTTAAAATTTTGAGCCTGCTTTGCTCTCCTCCTAATCCTTATCTCACAGCAAAAAACGAGTAAATAATTCTAGTGAGTGCTCTGGTGTTTGGCCAGTGCTAGACCCATTACACTGGCTCATTTACAGGGAGTGAGAGGGAGCACTTGTTATCACTGCGGATCTCCTGGTCACCTTAAAAAACACTGCCCTCTGCTGCGGTCCAAGTTCCGATCCCCTTCCAATACCCCCCTACTGCTAAGTGTCCCCTGTACAAAAAGGGGTATCACTGGGCTAAGGACTGCTGCACTCACCCTAACAAACCTCTGACATGCACCACTGGGACTTTATCTCCATCTACTGTATCCAGGAGCTCAGACTGGGCAGGACCTGATCTGTTGGTGGAGCCTTGGGTGTTAACTAAACAGGTGGCCTTAGCTAGATGCTGCTCCCAATTTTTGAAAGATCCTCCACCTAGTGCTTTCAAGATGGTTTTTAACATTCCATTGGATCTCTCCACTTTCCCAGCAGCTGGTGGATGGTAGAGGATATGGTACACCCACTCAATGCCGTGCTCCCTAGACCAGTTATTGATAAGGTTGTTCTTGAAATGAGTCCCATTGTCTGACTCAATCCTCTCAGGGGTACCTACTATGCCTCCAAAGGACTTGCTTTTCAAGGCCTATAATGGTGTTACGGGCCATAGCATGAAGCACAGGGTAGGTCTCCAGGCATCCCGTGGTGGCTTCTACCATTGTGAGCACGTAGCGCTTACCTTGGCGTGTCTGGGGCAGTGTAATATAATCAATCTGCCAGGCCTCTCCATACTTATATTTGGACCACCACCCCCCATACCATAGGGGTTTCACCTGCTTCGCCTGCTTGATAGCAGCACATGTCTCACAGTCATGGATAACCTGAGAAATATTCTTCATGGCTAGATCCACCCCTTGGTCTTGTGCCCACTTATAAATGGCATCTCTACCCTGATGACCTGAGGCATTATGAGCCCATCGAGCTAGGAACAACTCTCCCTTATGTTGCCAATCTAAGTCTTTGACACTTCTATCTTCACAGCCTGATCTACCTGCTCGTTGTTTCCGTGCTCCTTGTTAGCTCTACTCTTGGGGACATGGGCATCTACATGGTGAAATTTCACAGGTAGTTTCTCTACCCTGGTAATGATGTCTTTCAGCAGCCCAAATTGGTTTTCCTCTACATTGCCAACTAGCCTTTTTCCACTTCTCCAGCCATCCCCACAGAGCATTGGCTACCATCCATGAATCAGTATAGAGGTAGAGCTTTGGCCATTTCTCTCTTTCAGCAATGTCTAGGGCCAACTGAACGGCTTTGAGTTCAGCAAGTTGGTTTGACTCACCTTCTCCTTCAGTGGCTTCTGTGACCTGTTGTGTGGGGCTCCATACGGCTGCTTTCCACTTATGTTTCATGCCTACAACGTGAAAAAAATCTGTAAAAAGAGCGTAGCATGTTTCTTCTGCTGGCAGTTGGTTGTATGGTGGAGCTTCTTCAGCACATGTCACTTGTTTTTGTTCCTCTTCATCAGTAAGACTAAAGTTTTCTCCTTCAGGCCAATTTTTAATTATCTCCAAAATCCCAGGGTGATTCAGTTTTCCAATACGCGCGAGCTGTGTGATGAGAGCAATCCACTTACTCCATGTAGCATTGGTGGCATGGTGAGTAGTGGGAACCTTTGTTTTGAACATCCACCCCAGCACTGGTAGTCGGGGTGCCAGGAGGAGTTGTGTTTCAGTGCCTATTACCTCTGAGGATGCTTGGACTCCTTCATCAGCTGCTAAGATTTCCTTCTCTGTTGGAATGTAGTTGGCTTCAGACCCTCTGTAGCTTTGACTCCAGAATCCTAGTGGTTGGCCTCTATCACAGTTCCTGTGCTCTCAAGGGGTCTAGCCAGGCTAGCTCTTAGACCCCAAGTGCACAGCTGGATAAGCAAACAAAGACAAAAGACAAGAGGTGCTCTTCCTTCTTGTACAGTCCCAGCTTTATTCCCTCTGGAACTCGGCCAAGGAGCAGAAAGAGACCAGGCCCTGGCCTGCAAGGGGTTTTCTGCTCTCTGAAAAGGGGAGGGGAGAGGGGGAGGAACCACAACCAATGGGGGGCAACTTGGGGGGGGGGGAGAGGGGAGGAGCTAATGGGGGCAACCAAAACTGAAACTTAGAGGGGGTGTGTGTGGGACAAACCATGTGCAAATTATACTAAACTATGTGTGTGCAAAAATCACCTCTGTGCAATAACAAAATGAACTAACTAGTGCAATACAACAGGCCTTGAGTCTCACCAGGCACCTTCTGCCAAAGGCTCCAGGACAGACCATGGCTCCCGGCTGCAGAGTAGAGCACGTTCTTCACATCTGGTCCTGTCCTGTCTGGGCCAAGGGCTACTGCATGAGCGATCTCCCACTTTGTGAGTGCTTCTGCTTTAAGATCACTAGAATTTGATCCCACCTTTGTAAGCCCCTGTAAACCCCTCCTTTGTAAACCCTGTCCCTACAATACCCCATAAATAACCCAACGATCCCATTCCTGTTCCTTCTTGCTCCTCTTGCACTTCCGGTCCTCTTGGGTTAGTGGCCTCTTGGCACTCTCCCCCTCCCCAGCCTCGGGGGGGGGGGGAAATAAATGGAGCCTAACAAACAGACACTCATCTCATCTGTTCCCTTCTGGTAGCTGTAACCTTCCTGGACAAGATCGATGAACACTGTAGCACCACGATGCTACACCGCTTGATATAGGCAAAGGCTTGTTGCTGTTCAGGGTCCCACTGGAAAGTGTTCTTCTTGCAGGTGACCAGGTAGAGAGGGCTCACAATCTAGCTGTACTCAGGGATGTGCATTCTCCAGAAGCCTATGGCACCTAAGAAAGCTTGTGTTTCCTTCTTGTTGGTTGGTGGAGACATTGCAGTGATCTTATTGATGACCTTAGTGGGAATCTGATGCTGTCCATCTTGCCACTTTATTCCCAGGAACTGGATCTCTCGAGCAGGTCCCTTAAGCTTGCTCTTCTTGATGGCAAAACCAGCTTTCAGGAGAATCTGAATGATTTTCTTTCCTTTTTCAAACACTTCTGCTGCAGTGCTCCCCCACACAAAGATGTCATCAATGTACTGCAGATGTTCTGAAGCCTCACCCTTTTCTAGTGCAGATGTTTCCATTATCCAACATCTAGTGTTGATGTTTCCATTATCAAAAGCAGTGACTAGCCCAGTGACTGGCCCATGGTTGACCTTGCCTCAACTCTGATTTGGGTAGGAGGGCTGCAACACCCTAGGCAAAGTGCCCACCTTCATCTTGATATTGCCCCCATCACAATCCGCTAATACAAGCGAGGGTTGTGCTGCTTCGTTAATTGATCTCAAAGTGCAAAAAGACAGGAGAAAATTACGGTTTGAATCAACACAATGCACCTTTTAGTGCCAACAACACGGTAATGCGATAGAGGAGGAGAGAGAGAGAGAGAGAGAGAGAGACAAAGGACAGAGAGAGAAAGAGGAAGAGAGGAGGAACAGCTACCACAGATAGATGAAGTCCTCGTGACCGTCCGTTGTGGCCTTGGGAAGGCTGACCTGAAACAGAGGCTAGGCAAAACAGGAGAATAAAATCAGGATTTATTAAAAGGTCCCCAGAATCCACCCTGGGCATTACAGAAGCCTACGCAAGGCTGCACCCAGGGTGGGCTGCAAGTGGTAATAAAGATGGCCCCACAGTCACGAGATTTTGCCATTTTATAAGTTTAGGTCTATTTGCATATTGGGGCCCAATTTTCCAATTACAGCCCCAGGCCATGAGGTCCCATCCTCCTTGTTCCACCCCTCAGTCAATTGTTGTTTGTGTTCGTGGGCTGAAAGTTGTCCTTGGTCTTCCAGCAGAAATGGATTTGTTTTGTCTATCTGCTCCGTAGAGGGAGCTTAGTACAGTTCCTAATACGAGGCTTCATCTCTAGGCATCACAGAATCTGAAAATATAAAAGCTAAGGCATCATTTCCCCCCTTTAGAGGCTTGACAAGGTCTTTTCCTTGTCAAGTCTCTACTCTAAATATCTACTAGTAGCAGGTATTTAATAACAAATAGGTATTTAACAATAATCTACAGCTAACAATAATAAATTTCTGACCATGATAAAAGCCTAATGATCCACTAACAGTAAACATATATAATAACAGATAAATATCCAACAACAGTAATAAACACCAGTGATTGACTTTTAACAGTAGTAGTGTCTAGTTAAGTATTATACTGTGGAGAATAATGATTATCATGTGCAGTTCTACAGACACAAAGGAGAAATCATTTAAGGCATGGTTTTATCTGGATCAGTCTCTGTATTCACAGTTGTTTCAGGAGCAGAAGCTTTCATAAGTCTAGAATAGTGAATCCAGGGTCCTTTGCCGGCAAGTTTGACTGCGGTGAGAGTGGTCAGCAGGACTTGGAATGGTCCTCTCTATCTGGCTTGTAGAGGATCACTGTCCCATCACTTAACATAGACCCAGTCTCCAGGCTGAAAGGGATGTGCAGGCGTGTCGAGCCCTATGGGTCTGGACAGCACGATGTAAGCCTGGAGCTTCTGCAAAGTAGAACCTAAAGCCATTAGATATCTTTGTAAATCAAGTTTCCCTCTCATGTGAATCTCACCTGGAATATGTGGTTGAGCAAGACTTTTACCACTTCCTTGGCTGTGTTAGTGCAACAGGGGTAAGCTTCTGGCCATCCGCTGAAGGTGTCAACCAACACCAGTATGTACCTATATCCCTCCCTGCATGGTAACTCTGCAAAATCTACTTGCCAGTAATCTCCAGGAAGATCCCCTGCCGTTGTTACTCCTAATACAACCCTTTTCCTTGTGTCTGGATTATTTTTGCAGCAGATTTTGCACTTGCTCACTACTGACTGTATAATATCAGATAGTCCCTTTCCTATTACTGCCTTTTTCAGATGTTTCAGAAGGTTTTGGATCCCAAAATGTGTTTTTTCATGCTCTTTTTGAGCCAATTCTCACAGGATCAGGGGTGGGACTACAACCTGATTTGCTGGTGTAACGGCCCACCCACTCTCTGTGATCTCAGCTTTAAGTAACTTGATTAGTTTGTGGTCTGCTTGGTTGTATCTTGGGGTGAACTTTGATAAATCAATCTCTTTTTGTGGGACTATGGCCAGAATGCCTTTTTCTGCAACCCCTCTTGCCGCTTTATCAGCAAGGCGGTTTCCCAATTCTGGAGTGGTTTTCCCTTTCTGCTGGCCTCTACAATTCATGATAGCTACTTCTGTGGGTTTTTTAATGCTCTCTAAGAGGGCAAGTATTTGTTCAGCATGTTTGATCTGATTACCTTGAGCATTCAGAAGTCCTCTCTCTTTCCAGATGGCTCCATGGGCGTGGACAACACTAAATGCATACTTAGAGTCAGTCCAGATATTTACGTTTTTCCCTTTGCTCAGGTCTAGGGCTCTTGTTAGCGCTATCAGTTCGGCTTTCTGTGATGACACATCTGCTGGCAGGGCCTTTGCCTCGATCACCTTATCCTGTGTGGTTACTGCATAACCTGTCATCCTTTTCCCATTTTTCATAAAGCTGCTCCCATTCGTAAAAAGCTCCCAATCGGGGTTTTCCAGGGGTACGTTTTTCAGATCAAGTCTGCTGGAATAGACCTCTTCGATTGTCTGCAAACAGTCATGTTCCGGTTCATTGTCAATCAGGGTGGAAGACAGAAACATGGCAGGGTTAGCAACAGAAGTTGTTTTCAGGGTAACATCATCTTGCTCTAATAGCAGTGCTTGATATTTAAGCATTTGGTTTCTGGATAGCCAATATCCCCCCTTTTGCTCTAGTACAGCTGCTACAGCATGGGGCACATATACTACCACATGTCATCCCAGGGTGAGCTCTCGAGCTTCCTGGATCAGTAGGACAGTAGCTGCCACAGCCTTCAGGCATCCTGGCCAGCCCTGGGCGACACTGTCCAGCTGTTTGGAAAAATAGGCCACAGCCCTCCGTTGATTCCCAAGGCGTTGCGCTAATACCCCCAATGCCATATTCTGTCTCTCACATGTAAAAAGTTCAAAAGGCTTAGTCAAGTCTGGCAGTCCCAGTGCTGGGGCTGACATTAGGGAGTGTTTCAGCTGTTTAAATGCTGGTCTAGTGCTTTTAGTCCATACGATAACTCCTTTTTCGGCTATTTTTAATGCTCTATACAGGGGTTTTACTAGCAGTCCATAATTGGCTATCCACAAACGGCACTAACCTACCATTCCCAGGAAAGTTTGCATCTCTCTCACAGTATGGGACTCAGGGAGTTGGCAGATAGCTTCCTTCTTTTCTTTGCTGAGCTGTCGGTGTCCACGGAAGATTTCAAGCCCCAAGTAAACTACTGCTTCTTTAGCGATCTGTGCTTTGTTCTTAGAAACTTTGTACCCACTCAGTCCTAAGAAGTTTAATAAACTTATGTTAAGTCGTATGCAATCGTCCTTAGTTTTGGTTGCAATCCGGATGTCATCCACATATCAAAGAATAACTCCTTCTGGCTCAGGCTCTCGTCTTCTCCAGTCTTCTAATTCCTTTGCCAGCTGGTTTCCAAATACTGTGGGACTGTTGTGGAACCCTTGGGGGAGAACTGTCCAAGTGAGCTGAGTTTTCCTGCCTGTTTCAGGATATTGCCCCTCAAAAGCAGAGAGCTCCTGGCTGCTTTTATGCACAGGAAAGCAGGAAAAGGCATCCTTCAGATCTACAGCTGAAAGCCACCTTAATTTGTCTGTCAGTGTAGTCAAAAGGGTGTAGGGATTGGCAACCACTGGGTGTATGTCCCCAGTAATTTTGTTAATTGTTCGTAAATCTTGTACTAATTGCTAACTCTTACCGTCTGCTTTCTTAACAGCTAAAATTGGGGTGTTGAACTTGGACTCACATGGTACTAGTAGACCATGTTGCAGGAATTTTTCAATTACAGGTACCAATCCCTTGTGGTTCTCTAGTTTCAAAGGGTATTGTCTTTGCCTTACCGGTGTGGCTCCTGGTTTAAGTGCAATACTCACTGGTTCTGCTTGTTTGGATCTTCCTGGGATATTACTGGCCCATACTATGGGATTTACCACATTTTCAACTTCAGCAGGGATTTCATCAAATTTTTCCTGTACAAAAAGTGCAGCAACTTGGACAAATTTAGATTCAGGAATTACAACCTGTACTCCCTTTCCTCTTTTAAATTTGATTTCTACTTCTAATTTCTCCAACAAATCCCTCCCCAGCAATGGTTTGGGGGAGTTAGGCATATAAAGAAATTGATGGGTTACTCAGTGCTTCCCTAGCTTAAATTTTAAAGGTTGAAAGAAAGGCCATGTTTCGGTTACCCCGGTGGCCCCAACCACCTGTACAGTATCATGACTCAGTTTCCCTTCCAAAGCATTCAACACAGAATAAGTATCTCCAGTATCTATTAGAAATTCAATGTCCTCTTTCCCCAGTTTAGCTACAACCAGAGGCGGAGCCGTGGGCTGCAAACGCTGGCTGTCCCCGCCCCCTTTCCCCTCCTTTTTCACTGGTGGGGGGCCCGTCAGGGGCACGACCCCCACCCCCCCTTTCTCGGATGGTGATGGGAGAGACCCTGCTGGGGACAGGGGCGGGGGCGGCCCAACTGGGGGCAGCAGCAGCAGCGATGGCCCTGCCGTTCCGACTAGGGTCTGTGGCGGGGGTTTCAGAATCTGAAAATATAAAAGCTAAGGCATCACTGTCCATAGATTCATCTTCTTTGTGGGGAGATCTCAGAATTTTGGTTAACTTATGGAGTCATGCCAAGTGTTGTACCTAATAAGTTTGCTCAGGCTAAGCTATCTCATGACTTTTTTTCACCAGAATGTACACTCTTTACAAAAGCAATTTCAGTTAACCTCTTCGCAAGCTTGTGACATTCTGCTTTTGTGTCCCTCTTGCTGTGAAATTACTCCTGCTCCTTTGGCAGAGTGTGTCAATTCTCGAGGCCTGACTGCTAATTCTGTCTGGAAAACTGATGTTACTCATGTTCTGGAATTCAGTCCTTTAAAATATGTTCATGTAACTGTTGACACTTTCTCATGTTTTTTGATGGCAACCGCCCACACAGGAGAAAAGGCACGTGATGTCACTTGGCACTAGCTCACATGCTTTGCTACTTTGGGCCTTCCAGACACGATTAAAATGGTAAATGGCCCTGCTTATGCTTCTGAATGGACTCGCCAGTTCTTACAGCAATGGGGTGTCTCCCAGAACACAGGTATCCCTCACTCTCCCACTGGTCAGGCTATCATTGAATGTGCACACAGAACGTTAAAAACTGTGCTTGAAAAATAAAAGAAGCGGGAGTTAGAGTGCTCACATGAAAGGCTAGCAAAAGCCCTGTATGTTCTCAATTTTCTGAATCAAGATGAAGCTGGCCAAATAGCATGCCAAAGGCTCTTGGATCCCAGGCTGGTAGCCTACCGAGAATTGCGGGTAAAGTCCTTTTCTCCAAGCCCCGTGCCAGAAGAAAGAGTCAGGATGCGTCGATTTCTTTAGCAAGGTTGTTTATTCATTCATGTTCCAAAATATTTTCTCTTCAGCCGGCGTGGATGTCACCTACACCGCTTCCCAAGGCTATCTGTCCCGCTCATGGGCGGTCGTAATCTTTTATACTAATTGTTACGTCCTAATTGTTTTTACTATTGTATCAATATCCACTACCTTTATTAAACTGTGCACCTTTACACTAAACCAATCAGAAAATGCCACCACCTCACCCGAAGATGGAGGACAAGAAGAAGAAGAAGAAAGACAAGGGACACACCCAAATCCCTCCATCTTGTCTCCTTGAGCCTCTTTTGTGAACCCCCAAAATCCACATTAATACACAAAAATAAGTTACCTAATATCCTAATCACACACTTGTGACTTGTAATTCTTCATATAACATTGGCAATCGCTCCCAAGGGCTAAAATCAAAGGCACTGGTGTTTTTATCACTGTACCAGGGTCTCCGGACCCCCTCTTGGGGTCTCGGACTGCCCGGGACATCTAAAGGGATGTCCTGGGTTCCGACAAAAGGCAACATTCTTTTGATACAAAGGCTCATCCTAGGCCTCCAGTGATGGTAAAGGACCCAGTAACAAGGCAGTGGCAGGACTTGTTAATGTAGGGAAGGGGTTATGCTTGTGTCTCCACAGGTCTTCACATGAAATAGGTTCCTTTGCAGTGTGTGCAACCATTTGTTGCATCATCCTGATTGGCGAAGGCACTACAAGTGTCTTATCCCCTACACTGTGATGTCAGGGGGCCAAGGGGGGTGGTTAGCTTTCGCCCTGGCCATGCTGGTCAGGAGTGGCCATTTCCCAGACTGCAAGCAGTCCAAGTAACAGTAGAGAGCAGAGCTGTTTCCTGCTCTCTAGGTCCTGTATATCCTCAACATCTAGGTACAAAGCAAGAGTCTCAGAGAAGGCTCTCTTACAGAGGTCTCTATTCTTCCAGGTGTTACCGGAGAGAGGACGTGGGGTCCCATGCACTTAACATTTTAACCGGGGGGCAGAGGGGTGGGGCAGGTAGGTGATTGGTCCCGGTTAACACAGGGCAGGGTCAGGAAAGGGGGACAAAAGGAACAGGGGAGGAGATACCTTTGGACGGTACCTGAGTTATCGGGGGGGGGGGAAGGCAGGGATGAACCATTGGGATAAACAACTCCAAAACAGCTTCACAAAACTGACCACCACATCTCTCCCTTTTCTGTTTAATTTTGAATGAAAGGAGGGAGGAGACTAACTCCTTAAACTGCTGTCTCTGGCCTCTTCCACCATCTCTCTACAGCAGCCACAGTAACGTCAGAAGAAGCTGTTTTTTCTTAGTACACTTAATTAGGACTCCTTTTAGAGTCTTAAAGGCTATGCAAATTAAAATGACAATCAGAACAGCCAGCAAGACATCCTTTACAAATTATGACCTTCCCCCTGGCAACCCTCAGTCTTTAAAGATGTTCTCCAACCAGTCTCCTGCTCCTCGCTTGGTCTCTTCCATCATGCCTTTTATTTCCTGGATGGAGTTGTGAATGCTCTGGATTTTGCCATATAGATTGAGGTAGTGCATCCCTTGAGAGTCCTCACACTCATGTCCCTGTACCACTGTCTGAGTCAGAAGCAACAGAAAACACAGGAGTTCTGGCCTCATCTCGGGGGTCAGGAGGATGTCCTTAAAAGAAAACTAAAAGTAACATACACTGGTAAGTAAAGAATACAGTTTAAGGCACTGAGTTAGGGATAACACGGGGTTTAGGACTCCCACTTCCTTTGCGTCATCGCCTAGAAGAAGCAATCACCACGTCATTGGGTAGGGAAGGTGAACTTGGGGCCACATTCTGGGCCTTCTTTTCCCTGGGAGGAATATAGGGCTCGACCCATTTCTGTGGAACCCATTTCAAACCTATGGGGGTGGATACACAAGCGTATCCTCGCTCCCAAGTGACCAAATCAAAGGGCCCCTGGACTTTCCAAGTCTCAGAGTCCTTCACCAGGACTGGTGGTTTCTCCTCAAACTTCAGCTGATGGTTCTGGTTGAAGTGCCTGACAACAGGTGGATTAAGGTTTTCAAATGAACAGTTAAGGAAGTTCATGGTAAACAGAGCCTTACAAAGTCGTTGTTGTGGACTGTTGATCCTGACATCCCCTCTCTGATGTCCCAAGGTCTTCTTCAATGTCTGGTGAGTTCTTTCTATCACTGCCTGGCCAGTGGGGGAGATGGGATTCCCTTATTATGTTCCACCCCCCACTCTTGCAGGAAATTATCAAATTCCTTGGAAACATAAGCTGGACCATTATCAGTTTTTATCTCTTTGGGGATCCCCAGCATGGAGAAGGCCTGCATAAGGTGTTTCTGTGAATCAGTGGACTTCTCCCCTGTGTGGGCTGAGGCATAAACAGCACCAGAGAAGGTATCTACAGACACATGAACATATTTGAACTTTCCAAACTCAGGGATGTGTGTGATATCTGTTGGCCTCACCTCACAACTGTCAAGCCCTCTGGGGTTGACCCCTGATCCCAGCGAGGGTAAGGAAAACTTCTGACAGTTTGGGTATGTGTCTATGATTGCCTTGGCCTGGTCCCATCTTAGGTGGAATTGGCGGACCAGGCCTGGGACATTCTGATGGAACAGGTGATGGCTGAGTTTGGCCTGCTGGAAGATGTTAGGTAGGCCAGCCAGCTGCACAGGAGCGGCTAGGGCATCTGCTTTACGGTTACCCTCCACGATGAAACCAGCAAGGTCGGTGTGTGATCTCACATGCATAACATAGTAAGGATTCTCTCTGTGGGAGACTAGATGTATCAACTTTGAGAGCAAGTTGAAGATGGCTGGATTTGAGACTTCTTTGAGAATTGCATTCTCTGCTCTGGACACTACCCCTGCTACATACGCCCAATCAGTAATCAAATTTATGGGTTCTGAAAACTTCTCAAAAACCCTAATGACTGAGGCCAATTCAGCCACCTGAGGTGAACCTTCGACTACCTCGATGTCAGCCTCCCACTGCTGAGTCTGAGGGTCCTTCCAAGTCACTACTGACTTGTGTGACCGTCCAGACGCATCAGTAAAAACTGTCAAAGCTCTGAGAGGTTTGCGACTTTGTTTCTCTTTTGGGATCAAATTAAATTCTGAATTAAATAATTTGTGGCCAGGGCAATGGATTGAAATTTTCCCTGGGTAGCTATCTAGAGCAAACTGCAACATCTCGTTCTCACAGAGCAACTGCTCCAAAGCCTTCTTTTGTTAACCTTCCAGTAGACAATTTGATTGGCACATGAATGCATGCAAGCTCACACCCCGCCAGCAGTCGCATCCTGGCCCTAGCTTTGCTGATCAGATGGGCCATCAACTCCTGTGGCTTAGTGATACTTTTGGACATCTGATGACCTAGGAACACCCACTTTATGATCAAGAGGGGGTCCTTCTGGTCCTTGTCCCACTGAAAAATCAGCCCATGCAAGTGTGGCAATTTTCCCAAAATGATGGAATTAAATGGAAGTTCTGGCAGGCAACAATGGGCCTGCCGGCTGGACATTGCCAATTGAACCCTCTCCAATGCCTGCCGAGCCTCCTGAGTCAGAGCCCTTGGATAATCCTGCTCCTCTCCCCCCTTCAACAAATTGAAGAGAGGGGCTAGGTCCACCGTGGTAAGCCCCAGCCAGGACCTGACCCAGTTCAAAGATCCACACAGCTGCTGGAGATCCTTTAAAGTTTCAGGTCTATCACTGATTACCACCTTCTGAGGTGTTATGGTCTGGCTGGCAATCTCAAGACCCAGGTATTACCAAGGTGGCAGTCTCTGCACTTTTTCCTGCTGCAACTTAAATCCCTCAGTGGCCAAAGCAGTGATAGTCTCATCCAGAATTTGTGTAAGTACATTGTCATTGGGGGCACACACAAGCACGTCATCCATATAATGAAGGATGATGGCCTCCCTCGCCTTGGCACTCACTGGGGACAGTATTTTGGCCACGTACCACTGGCAAACACTTGGACTGCATTTTAAGCCTTGAGGCAATACCCTCCAGTTGTAACACTTCATGGGTGCCTCCCTGTTGATGGAAGGCACGGAGAATGCAAACCACGGGGCATCAGCTGGATCTAGGGGAATGTGGAAAAAACAATCTTTTTTATCAATGACAGTCAAATTCAAATTTTGGGGGAGCATTGAAGAGGATGGCATACCCGGCTGAAGAGACACCATGCCCTCAATGGTTTCATTAATTTTTCGCAAATCGTGGAGGAGGTACCACCTGTCTTTCCCCGGATTTTTGATCACAAACACCAGAGAATTCCAGGGAAAATTAGTTTCCACAATGTGACCTTTAGCTAATTGCTCCTCCATGAGTTCTCTGAGTGCCTTCAATTTCTGTTTGTTCAGTGGCCACTGATCCTCCCAAACTAGAGTATCTGTCAGCCAATTTAGTTTTTGGAAGGGGTGCTCTTTAGTGGCCACTATTAAAAATTCTTAGGGTTTTTTGGGATTTCTAGTTTGACTCCCCATTGGGACATGGTGTCTCTTCCCCACAAGGTAAATTTGGAATCTAAAACAAATGGGCACAAAGAAGCCAATTGCCTATCTGGTCCCTCAATTTGCACAATGCTCTTGGAATTTTTTGCCAATTGTGTGCCTTCTATACCTGTAACCTTACCAGCCATGAGTTGCAACTCCCAATGTGACAGCCACTTGTGTGGTGGTATGACTGTCACATCTGATCCTGTGTCCATCATTCCCTGGAGTTGGATAAAGTCCCCCTCCCTCTTGAGCCCACACCAAATTATGGGTTTGTTCTCTCCTACCATTTCTGCCCAATAGACTGAAAGGTCCAGATCATCATAGGGAAGTTTGGGCAGTGGTATGGCCTGGGCAATGACTTGGCCCTTTGGTAGGAAGAGGGGAGGATGGACACAACATGCCAGGAGAGCAAGATGCTCTGGATCTGATGGCAGAAGTCCTGGAGCAATCTCAATCTCAGAGGGAGTGTGCTTAGAATCCCTGATAACAAGGTACTTACTGTCAGGCTGCTGTAGGTTGGTCACCTGTCCAGGGTCAACAGTGACCACTTGCCAGTCTGGTGTGTTGCAAAGCATACCTGTAGTTAACTCAAGCCTAAATGGTTCACATATACTCTTGGTTGTTATTAACCGTGAGGGTTCCTTAGGGTCCCATACATTCCTAGAATTGGGTTGCCCCACAACCCTGACAACCTGGTGACCTGTCCCATTTTTCTCATCACACAGGACAGGTTCGCACTCCTGCCTTAGTTTTTTGGAACTGGAACATTCCCTTTCTCCCCCTCCCCCACTGCTCCTGCTGGTGTGTGTGATGTTCTATCCTTAAAAGGACAAAAGTGCATCACATGTCCCTCCCGCCCACACTGGAAACATCTGACCCTCCCAGCCTCTGGTGGTCAAGGTGGAATGGTGGCTGGTGCTGCAATCCAGTCTCTGAGCCCAGACCCTTTCCACTGTTCATCTGGGTCCATTATGGCTTGCTTCATGCAGGTCTCAATGAGGAGGTCCAGGGTTGGAGGTGGAGCAACTGGAAGCCCCAAGATGATCCTCTTGCAAACATCGTTGGCATTGCTTTGTGCCACTTCCAGGATCATCTTCTGTTGCAACTCCTGGTCCTCTATCTGGTTTTCTACCACTGCATGAAGTCTATCTATAAAATCTAGAAAAGGCTCAGAAGGAGATTGTTTGAGATATAACTCTGCCTAGGATCTTTAGTGGGCATGATATGAAATGCCCTTTCAGCAGCATCCTTCATACAATTTAACACAGGCTGAGGTATTCCCCTGCCTCCTTGCGTGCCTCAGACTATTCACCTTTGCCGCTCACATGTCCCATTGTAATAGGATTATTCAGTGCATCAAGCGCATAGCCAGGGTTTTGCAGAAACTCAAGAAGTAAATTGTTAAGTAACCTTTTCCATGTTCTTTCCCACAGTATATATTCTGTGGGGGTAAATAAACATGAAAACAAATCCTTTAGGTCACTAGAGACCAGCACATTTGAAGAGAAAGTGGCCCTAATAAGCCTTTAAAGAATTCACTTTTTCTGCCAAAATCTTTCTGAGCTCTGCAAAGCTCCTTTTTATTTTGATAAGAAAGGGGTTCCCATTTAGGGTAGATGCCCCTGCTATCATAGGTAACTGGAGCAGCAAAAGGAATGGTCTCTAGTTCCAGGCTCTGGCCCCGGGGCCAGTCACTTCCAGGGAAAACTGCCTCCTTTAAACTGATACTACCTGTCAAATCCACACCCCACACATTCTAACCTCACCCAGGGATAGCAAGAGTGTTCACAGTTCTGAGGACAATTGATGCTTTCAGGAAGTGCTGGTTATTGGTTCATCAGCGATATTAGGAATCAGTGTCCTTCTCAAGCTAAGGGCGAACCCATTTCTCTGGTATCCATCGGGGTTCTTTGCCTGTAATGACACAAGCATAACCTCTCCCTCATATTAATAGATCTGCAGGTCCTTCTCATAACCCTGTCGTAGGATTCTTAAAACAAACTTTTGGTCGATGCTGTACCAATTCCGAATCCTGCTGCAAACCCTAGCAATGTGTTAATGCAGGTGGTTCATTACGATTACCTACTAACTGTAAATGATTCATGACATAAACTGCTTTCAACACTGTCCTGTGGGCTCAGTCCATCCTCCCCCGTTTTTTTGTTTATCAGGCAGTCCTCTCAGTACCTAGTGTGTTCATTCAATAACAGCTTGTCCTGTGGAGTTACCTGGAATTCCCGTTCTATGCTTCACTCCCCAAAGAGCCAAAAAGTTTTGGGTTCATCGGCTGCATACCCTGGCCCATTGTCCATCTTAATTTCCTGAGGCAAACCCATAGTGGCAAAACAGCCTTGCAAGTGTTGAATGACAAAACGAGATCCCTCACTTGTCATGAGAGTTGCCCAAACCATGGCAGAATAGCTATCTATGGTTACATGAATGTGTTTGAAACTACCAAAAGAAGCAAAAATGGTTACATCACTTTGCCATAACTGCAAGGGCCCAAGGCTGTAAGGGTTGACACCAGGACCCAATCCACCAATCATACCATGACATTGCGGGCAAGTTGTGACAATTCCTTGAGCATCCTGTAATGATATTCCAAATTGTTTATGCAAAACTTTTGCACCTTGGTAGAAAAACTCGTAAGCCCTTCTGGCCTGACCGAATTTATCAATGTTGGGGGCAGCAGAGGCCCAAAGTGGTGCCAGTAATTGGTCAGCCTCCTCATTTCCCAATGCCAGACCCTCCATCAAGCCAGAGTGACTCAGTACGTGAGTAATGAAATAATCCTGTTTGCAAGAATTAAGTAATTGCCACAGCTGCAAAAAGTTGCCACAACCACCTGTTCTGAATTTCCTTCAGTATTGCTTGCTCCATGCACTTGACAACACCTAAAACATAAAGGGAGTCAGAAACAATGTTAATGAGATCATTTGGCCATTTATCAAACACTGATCTCAGCACGTAACTCAAGAATCTGTAAAGAGTCTCCTGGTCCCTCAAGGATTTCACTGAGCCATTTGCCTTCATCCTGCCAAGTAAGACCTGCTTTAGAAGTTATCCGGCTGGCATCAGTGAAAACCGTTAGGCCTTCTACAGGTTGCCTTGATAACCAAGGTAATTCTTCGACCTGTTGATGCAAAGAAAAAACTTATGTGGAGAAAAATGAGTGCTAATGAGACCTGGGAAGTTCAACAATGCCCATTGTAAGATGTCTGAATTCTGCAATGACCATTGCAAGTAATCCTTTGTTAATGGAAGAAGAATATTCTGGGGTTCCATTCCTGCAATTTCCAGTGTCCGTTTTTGAGCCTTGATCACGATTTTTGCTACAGCTTCCATTCATGTGATAATGGATTTTTCCAAATTGAATGGTAAAAACACCCATTCCAAGATTTTTAGTGGTTGTCTTGCTTGGCTATCCCACTGCATCAGTATAGCCATCACAGATGCTGCCTTATTCAGCACAGCCACAGACAATGGCAGCACAGGTTACCAGGCATCTGCAAAGGAATTACCCTATTTAGTGGCAATCTGAGTTAAAGCCTGCTGCTGCTTGTCAGTTAGCTCACGCAGCAAATTGGCCTGATTACCCCCTTTCAATTATAGCATTAGGGGCTCAAGGTCTTCATTAGTTATACCACAGGTGGTACGAATTCACTGTATGTCTCCAATTAGCTTTTGAGCATCTGTCAAAGTCTGAATTTCTGTAGAAATAGTCAATTTTTGAGGCCAAATTTGGGCTTCAGTAATAATCATTCCCAAATATTTTCATGGGGCCTGTTGTTGAACCTTCTCAGGGGCAATTTGAAGACCTGCTGTTTGCAATTGCTGCTGTAAGGCAGGTAGCAGGTTTGCAGCATCCAAATGTTCTCCTGCAATCAGAATATCATCCATGTAATGATAGATAAGATACTGTGGTTACTGTTTTCTCAGTGGGGCTAGCGCCCAAGCAACATAGAGCTGACACATCACAGGCGAGTTCTGCATCCCCTGGGGTAATACGGTCCCTTGATACCTCTTTGCTGGTTCTGCCTTATTAATGGATGGCACTGAGAAAGCAAACTTCTCACCATCATCCTCATGCAGAGGAATTGGGAAAAAAGGGTCTTTTAGGTCAATAATCAACAGTTGCCAATTCACAGGTAACATTGCTGGTGAGGGTAGACCAGCCTGCAAGGATCCCATATCCTGCATTGCCAAATTAATAGCTCAAAGGTCATGTAATAACCTCAATTTTCCTGATTTTTTTAGGAATTGTAAAAATGACTGTGTTCCAGGGGGTCGTAGAGGGTATTATATGCCCCTTCTTCAATTGCTCATCAACCAATTCTGTAACATGGGCAAGCTTTTCTTTGGATAGTGACCATTGATCAATCCATATGGGGGTTTCTGTTTACCACTTCAATTTTAGGATTGTCAGCCCCTCAATGGCCACAGCTAAAAACACTCATTAGTAAGGCAGAAACCCATCTGGCTCAATGCATCTCTTCCCAGAAACCAGATTGTTGTATTCATCACGTAAGGTCTCACCTAGGCACAAACGTGCTTCATTATCAACCCACACTGTTAAGTGTGTTTCACTAACTCGAGTCATTTGCACGCCTCCCACTCCCATAACTGGTGTTCCCAGGGTAGTCAGAGGCCATGCAGCAGGCCATGAAAATGAAGGAATGATGGTCATGTGTGCACCTGTGTCAAGCAACACAGCTTTAGCTGTCATGGTCCCTCCATCGGGATGCTGAAAGGTAATAGGTTTAATTGGTTTATCTCCCCTTAATGGCAGAGTAAATATCACCTGAGGGATTCTTGTTGACCCGAAACCTCCATGTTCCCTCACCATATCCCCTTGCTTAGGAACTTGAGCCTTAAAAGGAATTAGTTGAGTCAGTCTGGTACCTTTTGGGATATGAACAGGAGATCTCAATGTTTGTACCATGATACCAGTATTACCAAAATAATCTGCATCAATTAGTCCAGGCAAAACAAAAATGCCTTGCTTTGATGTGGACGATCTCCCTATCAGCAGGGCACTGAGTCCATGTCCTAAGGGTCCGTTTGCCGTAGATGGAATAACTTGCACATTAGTATCATTTAAATTGACATCTAGGGCTGTGACCAGGTCCACTCCTGAGCTGCCAGTGGTTGCTGAGTGGAGGACATCCAGTCAGCCGCCTGGTTCTGGGGTTGCATTTGTGTCATCGCGCGTCCCCCTTTCACGTTCTGCCTCTCGTTTCTCAGCAGGGTTCCGTCTCTCTTGTATCTCGATTTGCATTTGCTGGCTCGGTGCCCAAACTTGTCACATCTGCTGCAATTTCCCCGAGGAACCAGTAGATGTCTCTGTTGCTTTACTTTGCTTCGCAGCTCTACACTGAGCTTTGATATGCCGGATCTTCCCACAGTTGTAACACTTCAGGCTGACACCCCTGCTTTGGTGGACTAATGGCTTCAAGGTTACTGCCATTGTGTCAGCCAAGCTCACAGCTTTCTCCTCTATAGTTCCAACACGAGAGCATGCATCAATGAAATCCACTAGTGTGGCAGAGCGTGGCAGCAAATATATAATTTTCTTGCAGGTGGAATTTGCATTTTCTACAGCTAATTGCATGCCCAATGCAGTTTTAACATCTGGGGACAGTACAGGAACTCGGTCGATTGCTGTTCTGAGACAATCTAGGAAACTCATAAAAGTCTCTGTTGCCCCTTGCCTAATTGTAGTATAAGATGGTGTTGAAAGTCCCATGTCGGGGACAGCACGAAATGCCTTTCTTGCTAACTTCTGAGACTGTTGTAAGATCGCAGCATCTAGTCTAGATTGCACTTCAGGATAAATGAAAGCCCCTTTCCCCAGCATCATGTCTGGAGTAATGAACTGTCTGGCATCCCCCTGGGAAAGTGAAAGGTTTTCTGTAACTGCAGCTTCTATTTTCTGTTCCCAGTCCACTTGCCACAGCAGTCTCTGCGTGGGTTTTAAAAAAGTGTCTGCCAGCTTCTTGCAGTCAAACGAGACCATTAATCCCACTAGTAAATATGTGATCTAGCAATGTCTGCACATAAGGATTCATTAAGCTGTACTGCATCACTGCTTTCTGCCCTTCTCAGGCAAGTTTCCAATCCAGAGGTGCCCACTGATATTGATTTGGGTTACCGGGGGCGGAGATTATGGGGAAAGCGGGCAGAAGGAATTCACCCTCGATTAATGTGTCCTGGATAATTCCTTGCCACTTTCAAACATGGTCAGGACCATCATTGGAACCGTGACCAATCAGAAAATTCTGTTCAGGGCTAGCTCTCCATCGCTCAGGGCTCCGTCCTCCCTCCCACAACTGAGCGCGCTCTTGGCTGTTGAGTTGAGTTACCAGAGGATTTGTCATTCTTCGCATTCCATAGTACCAATCGAAATCTTGCTCCTGCAATCTCCTTGTCTCTTCCACTTGTGATACTGCTTCATCATTAGGGTTTAGTTCTCTGGAGAGTCGAATCCACCGGTCCTCGCAGCTGTTTCGGTCCGGATGGGGACTCCGGTAAATTGGTTCTTCTGTGTATTTAGCATTCCTTCTCCCTTCTGCCATCAACAATGGTCTGGTTCTTTCTCTTTCCCTTCTCTGTGGATCTATCAAGGCCGTAAGCTCAGCTTGTTCTCTCTGCCTTCGCTGGCGCTCGCTTTCTTCAAAGTGTGGTATGCGTTGTGCATGTGAATACTGTAAGAGATGGTCTGAAGATCCCTCATCTGCCTCACCAAGACAAGGACAGAGACTGAAACTGCCAAGAACAGAGACTGAAACCCTAAAACCCCAACACAGGAGTTCTGGCCTGGCTGAGGTGGGATGTCTGCCAAGTGTTGCCTACAGGTGTGTTTGCTGGACCAAAAACTGGTATGTATTCCCATGGGAACCTGTGCAGGAACAATGGGCAGGTCATGGTGGACTGGCTGTCCTTGCTACCGAACTGGCCTGTCCTGTACCTGTTCTCTCTACGGACCTCGTAGAAGATCTCCCCACCTTTTGGCCAACTGTCTGTCGCTTTGGAAAGACTATAGACTCCCTAAGTTAACCAAAATTTGAGATCTCCCCACGGAAGAAGACAGATCTATTGGCGGATGGCCACGAGGACTTTGTCTCATCTGTTGGTAGCTATTTTCTTCCCCCTCTCTCTTTCTTGCTCTCTTCTTTGTCTCTCTCTCTCTTTCTCCTCTATCGAATTACCATGTTGTGAGCACTCAATAAAGGTGCATTGTCTTGACTAAAACTGTAATCTCTTGTGCCTTTTGCACTCTGAGATCAATAAACGAACCATCATGACCCCCACTTGCGGGTGTGCGTGTGTGACAAATACCCGCACTCTGCATTTGAATGCTCGCTCTGGCTAAGCCATGGTGATTCAGACATCGAGTAAGGAGTGGGGGGGGGGGGGGAATGTAAACGCATCCTCTCTCTCATGACCTAGAGGCATTTCTACCTCCATCCTTTCTGGTGCTGCTACAGGTTTCGAAGGCTGCACAGTGTTTTGTTCTGCATTGTTACTGATTTCAGCCTCCTGCGGAGCCTGGAATTCTGGCCCCAGGGGTGACAGAAGTAGAGACAGTATACCCGTTTCTTCCCCCCCAAAACACTCTCTCTCATAAGCCGGAAGTGCAACTGCAGGGTTGTCTGGTTCTAAAGGGGCAACAGCTCCTGCCACAGCTGTTTTTCCTGCTTTTAATTGCCTGAGTGCCATGATAGTCACCCTCCACAATATACTCAGTCCTTTTGTGCTTTCCACTCCACTGCTATCTGCACCCCAAAGTACTGGGGGTGGCAAAAAAATCCTCTTTCCCGGCCCCATTTCAACAACCTCTTTAAGACCTCCTGGTCACATTTATCCCCTTTCTCTGAAAGGATAAGCTGAAGGAGATTAAAATTCCTTCCTTCTCCTTTGACAAAGCTTTCCCCGTTGTTCCTTCAGCCCCAGTTGCACTCACCTGATTTCGGTGTACCCGCTGCAGCATACTGGGTTTCTTTCTCTGGAGTTTTTCCCAGGAGGGTCCTTGCTCCCGACTCCGAGTGGAGTCTCGTGACTCCCCCCACTGCGGCGGGCCGCAGTGGCTTCCGACCGGGCTCTCCTGCCTTTTTTCTCTGCAGTCCCTCTTTGCCCACAATCAAAGTTCAAAGAGTCCTGGCCTGCTTCAATATCACGTGTTCTAACGTCATGGTCACTAATATGCAGGAGAAACAGATCTCTGTACGACTAACCAATATGATTGAGCAGAAGCCAACTTTATTGCTTACATAAACTACAGTTATAGATTCTAAATTGTTGGTTCATGCATTCACGCATCAGTTGATTGGTTCCCTCGCCTTGTCCACATGGAGAGCACGCATCCTTCAGGACACCTAATTGGTCAGAGTTTGTCATCATTTTGTGCTTCCTTTATCTAGGTTTAACATTCTTGGTAGACAGTTTCTTAGGCTCTTAGTTCTTATTTTAGTCTTGTTTTTCTCAGTAACCTTGATGAATTCCTGAGAGCTCTAACAAAAACTGCAGGTGGTTTGATAAGTTTTCTCACAAACAGTTAGGCTGGTAATCAGAGTGGCCTAAGTTTTGCAAATACATTGCTACAGGTAAGGTATTCATCCTAGAAGGCAATTAGGTTGGTCAAACATGACTTAGCTTTGGTGAACCCATGCTGACTACTCCTGGTCCCTTTCTTGTAGGTAGAGATGGCCTCCAGAATGAGGCATCCCATCACCTTTCCAGGGATTGAGGTGAGGTTGTGTTTCGGTTTGAGACAAATTTTGGAGGAAATGTCCAAAAGGTATCTTTTCTGAAAAGGCAGATTCCAGCCAGCCCTTCTCCCAACTGGTTCGGGAAAGATTTATTTGGAAAAAGTGGAAAAAAAAAAAACCTGTTTATTTTACAAGAGAAAAAGAAATGAACAATGTTAAATAATAAAACCTCTCGCTGCTCTCAAGAGATGGTAGAATCAGAGTCCGAAGTCCTTTCTGTAGGTGTGGCTCAGTCTCTCTGAGCTAGGAGCTGGCTTCTGGCCATGGTCGCTGGGGTGCAGTGTGGGCCCTCCAGGCTAGGAGTTGACAAGGGCCTCTCCCTGCTGGGCTGTTCTGTGGGAGGGGCCCCCCCAATGGTGTTTCGGGCTGGAGCAAAGCTGAACAGTTCCAGAAGAAGAAGCCACAGTCCTGGGAAAACTTTCTTGACTCAGCTCACAGATGAGAAACTAGCTTAAAAAGCAAGGAAAGGTTGTCCTCCTCTGTGCTGCAGACAACACACCAAGAGAGTAATCCGGGGGAGGAAGTGAATCTTTGCACACACAAACAGCGTGATGATAAAACATTCCACTGCTTCCCCCCCCCCCCCCCTTCACTCTTAAAAGCACAGAACATACATTTGGACAAAAAAACAGACAATGGGGGATACAAGACCATACAGTCACCCCAGAAGAGGCTGACTGGCCAGTAATTCCCAGTAATTCCCTGGGTCCTTCTTCTTGCCCTTTTTGGAAGACTGGAGTGTCATTTGCTATCTTCCAGTCCTCAGACACCTCTCCTGATCTCCACAACCTTTCAAAGATGATAATGAGTGGCCTTGCTATGATGTCTGCCAGTGCTCTCAGCACTCATGGATACATCCCATCAGAGCCCATGGACTTATGGATGTCAAATGTGTTTAGGTGTTCTCTGACACAATCCTCCTTTACCAAGGGAAAATCTTCCTTTCAACATTCCTTTACCCTGGTCTCCTGAGTCAGAGATCCCTGAGAGTTGGTCTTGACAGTGAAGACCGATGTAAAGAAGGCATTCAGGAACTCTGCCTCCTGTCTCCTATGTTACACCAAGGTCCCCCCTCCATTTACTAACAGGCCCACATTATCATTTTTTCCCTTTTGTTATTGATATATTTAAAGCAGTCCTTTTTGTTATCTTTTACATCCTTGGCCAGATTTAATTCTAGATGGGCCTTGACCTTCCTTTTCTCATTTCTATTTACCCTGACCACCTGTTGAGCTCCAGTTCTTGCTCAGCAAGTACTTTTAAAAGGGGCTTGAGGTACTACTTTTCCCTGAGATGGACGCATGGGAGAAATGCAAGTGTTCTCAGTAAGTTAAAACAAATTTTACTGGCAAACTTCAGTGGATCAGAAATTTGGAAAGATTTAAAGCAACACATAAAATCAAAATAAAGCAGTTCACCAAGCATTGACTTAGCAAATCTAACCCATCCAAACATTAAATTAAACATATTTCAAGAAGAGGAATTAAAAAGTAGAAAAGAAGAGAAAGAAATAAGAGTAAGAAAAGATAAAGAAGAGTAAGAAAAGAAGAGAGAGAAAGAAAAGAGAAAGAAGAGAAAGAAGAAAAAGAAGAAAAATAAAAAAGAAAAAGAAGAGTAAGAAGAGTAAAGAGGAGAAAGAATGGAAAGAGAAGGAAAATGAGAGAGAACAAAGAGAAAGAAAAGAGAGAAAGGGGAAAAAGAAGAGAAAAGAGAAAGAAGAGAAAGAAAGAAATAAAGGAAAGAAAGAAAAGAGAAGAAAGAAAAAAGAAATTAAAGAAGAGAATTAAAGGAGAGATGGAAAGAAGATAAACATAAGAAAGGAAAAGGAAAAAAAGAAAGAAGGAAAGAAGGAAAGACAAGAGAAGAGAAAGAGAGAAAGAGAGAAAGAGAGAAAGAGAAAAAGAGAGAAAGAGAGAAAGCTTGGTTATAGCTACCACCTTTTTGGATCCTGGAGATAAGTTTTGTCTGCTATGGCCTCCTGCGTCCCTCCTGCTCCCACCCCCCCCCCCCCCCCCCCCCCAATCCCCCACTCTTGGTGGGGCTTTGTGTTGGTTTTGCACAGCCTGGTGTTTGGTAGCAGGGGGGCCACAGACCTGGCTTCTGTGAGAAGCTGCAAGAAACTTCCACCATGTCCAGCAGATCCAATCCCTGATGACGCTGAAGATGGATGTGCCACTGCCCAAGCCAGGGCAAATTAGAGATGATGGTAACACCTCTGTGATAACATATTTAAGAAAAAAATCAAAAAATCAAAACAAAGTGGGGAGCACAGTTTTTCAGTTTTTTTTCTAGCCAGAGGAGAGGAGGAGGTGAGAACATGTGAGGTAAGCAACATGGTGACACCAGGGTCAGTGAAGAAGGAGGAGGTGCTCCAGGTGCCGGAACCAAGACTCCTCTGCAGGCCATGGTGATGACCATAGTTGTGGAGGATTGAAACAGAGAGTATAATGGAACTGATAAAGGAGCCTGGTATCTTAGGCCTGATCGAGCAGAAACCATGGGACAGACAAACACAGATAAAGGCTCCCTGGGGTACAAGTGACCAAGAAACATCTTGTGAAACTTTGTAATGACTACCAAGTAACTGATGTCATAAAGAATGTATAACCAATGAGAATTGTAACCAAAAATAGAACCCTTTATAAGTGCCATACAAGAAAAAACCTATATAAATTCCTTGTATGCTCAATAAATTTGGCTTCTGATCAGAACTCGGAATGTCCCCATCTCTCAATCACCGATAATTGGTAGCCTCTGTAAAGAACAATAAAGGGCTGATGCTTGAAGCCTTTCCTTGATGTCAGTTGTACCTCCTCTGTCATCTGGTGACCCTGACATGATACTGAGGTAATTCAGGTAAGGGACTGCAGACTTAATAGCAGTGAGATGGTGGAGCCCAGTTGGACGAAGCCGGGCTGACCAAAAACCTGAAGAAAGAGCCAGGTGGACCAAAAGCCTGAAAAAACAAATGCATCAACCCCAGGTGAGCAGCTGGGTACATAGAGATGAAGGCTCAGATATCAGTAGAGGAAGAATTCATATTGGACACTCTGCTGTGAATTCTACAAAGGAAAGGTAAAAGGTGTGAGGAGCGGGTGCTAGGCATCTTGTTTGTTTGGTGTGGACAAAACGGTGTGAGTATGAACTCACAGACTGCCTTCTTTGTTGAAACACCGGGAGAAGGGCACACCCTGTGAAACCTAGCTACATTGGGGGACGAGACAGCCGCAGGGTCACTTATGATGTGGCATTTGGTTTGGGATGCTTTGTTACAAATATGAGCTGATAGAGAAGCGGCAGTTGCCGCTGTCGCTGCCACTCCCCCAGTTTTGATCGCAGCCGACTCCCCTGCTGCAGCCATGTGCCCTTTGTCTCCTCCCGGGAAGGGTCCTGTTCTACCTATAGCACCCAAGAATTGCGCTCTCCCCCCAGATGCTGATGATGACATCCCAATGTCTCAGGGGGAAGCTCTGGTGGGGTCTGGCCATGGCAGAGCCGTCACGGCTCTTTCACCTGTGCGGGTTGCTGAGAAAGGATTACTGGCTGCTGCAGCTTCCCTTGGCAAGCAGTGGCCTCTGCCACTGTTAGTGTAGGAATAAACACATATAGTCACAGCAACATGGCTATATGCAGTGCTTTTATTATGGATCCAGAGAACCAGCGCTTTTCATCAATACACAAATTCTGGTTCTGAAGAGATACATTTGGATTTACAATTTATACCTTTTGGTTACATAAAATATCAATGATTAACTTCAATATTATTCCATTCTTCTTATTGATTCTACTGAAGCATAAACTTTGAGTTTCAGAAAAACATTTCCTTACCATGGTTACAATTCTTTTCTATATTCCTACGTTATTCCTTGATTAGTTCTAATTACACTTAATAACTATACCTACACACGCGGTCGCACTTGGATGCTTGTCTTACTGTTTTCCATCCAGCCCCCCCCCCCCCCCCACAAGTGTTTTTCCCACTTTGCCCTAAGTACACTTTCCAAGCGGCTAAGATTTTAACCCCATGCTATCACTGCTACACAGGCGGTGTGGAGCTAACCAGGAGCCGCTTACGTGCACTGCTGTCGCAGTCAGAGCGGGGCCTGCCAAGCCCCAAGGAGAGTTGGCAGGGCTGTACCAAAACATTGAATGTCTCCTGGCTGTGCCCTACAGCCAGAAAACCTCTGTGATGGAGGCTGGGTGAAGGCTGCAGACAGGCAAGCACACTCCCCCCAGGCGAAAGCTGATGGTGCATCCTGTTCACAACCAGAGCATGTTTTGATCGATTCATTGGGGCCAGAAGAGTTAAAGGAGGCGAGATGCCCACCAACCACCCCTGCACTGCAAGATATACTTACACCAGAACCGGTGGCTGTTCCCGTAAGAGCTGCAGATCTAAAAAGATTTTGGGCAAAAATGTATGAACAAGCACGGGAAGCGGAGGAGTTAGACTTGGCAAATCAGATTCTAGCATGTCTTGTGATCTGAAATAATGGCAACAGCCCAGATGAGTGGGAGCCTTTTCATTGAAGTGTGATCAAAGACATAAGAAACACGGTGATGCAGCATGGGTTTACTTCTCATTTCGCTCAGTCTATGCTGTGATACATCTTTACGAATGAGTTAACCCCCTTTGATTGTCAGCAGATAGCACAAATTTGCTTCTCCCCAACTCAGATGTTAATTTTTGAGTCACAGTGGAGACCGTTAGTTAATGAGGTTGCCTTAAGTAATTTAGAATGTTCTCAGGATGGCCCTCGCTTTGGAGCAGATCCACCCCAGCTCATGGGGGACCCTCCGACTAACACCCCGCAGCTCCAAGCCAGACTGCATCCCTTAGTGCTATAGCAAGGAAAAGAGCTCGCATGCAGCATGTACCAGATGTAGGGGCTCCTCATCATAGACAGCAATTAAGCAGAAGCCTAGTGAGCCATATATCACGTTTATAGTTCATCTTAGAGAGGCGATTGAGAAACAAATTGATAACGTAGCAGCCCAAGAAACTCTGCTTTTGCAATTGGCTAAAGATAATGCGAATGCAGAGAGTAAACAAGTCTTATTGCTGCTGCAGAATCCTACACTGGTAGATATGATTGAGGCTTGCAGCAAAGTCGGGACAACACAATATCAGATGGAGCAGCTTGCAAAACAAGTTACTGCAGTTGAGCAAATCTCCAAAAGTTGTTTCTGATGTGGTCGAAGAGGGCATTGCCCTAATCAGCCTGGCAGTTTTTCAGTGCTGAAGAACTGCAAGCAACGCCCTGTTAGGCTGTGTGTATGCTGAGGCAGACTGGGACACTATGCCAAACAGTGCCGTTCTAATTTTTATTGCAAGGGATGAGCCCTGCCACCCAGAAGGCTGCCAGGAGCTGGGAATACATCCAGCTACCCCCTCCAGGCTTATGCCGCACACTCAGTGCCAGAACCAAAGGAAGTGCCAGAGTGGATGTCATCACGCCTGTCTGAGTCACCATAGGCAACACCAAGGTACATGAAATGCCCTTAGACGCTTTTGGACCTTTGGGATACAGGTTAAGTGCATTTCTGGTGAGACATTCAAGTGTTACTTTGCAAGGGCTGTTTGTGTTACCTGGAGTTATTGATGCGGACTCTCTTGGGCAGATTTGTGCCATGATGTGAAAACTGTCATCCCCAGTCACCATACCTAAGCAAAATAGTGTTGCTAAATTGGTGTGTGTGTGTGTATATATATATATAACTATATGGATACATAATTTTGCAGGTGAATAATATAAGGAAGGAAATGAGTCACAGGATATTCCTATTTTCTTTTTCATTACATTATTTTTCTGAAATGTTTCTATACAAAAGGTAGTTTGCACTCATGCACTGATCCAAAGCATCTTGAATAAACCCTAGATCTCAGTTAAAGATGAAAGGAAGTAGAAATTTTGAAGTCACTATAATGTATTTGTAAAGATCTGGTGTTAGAAAGAGGTGCAGTTAGTGATGCCTTAGTTGGTCGCTTAAGAAGGGACAGAAATAGGTTATTGGAGGCAATAGGAAAACAGGGAAAAGTATGAAGGATACTGTGCTGGTTTCAAACAGATTTGGGAGAAACCCTCCCACGGGGTCCCCCTCCCCCAACCGGTTCGGGAAGAAAGACTTCCTGAGAGAGAAGTGGAAAAGACCTGTTTATTACACAGGCAAAGCACTCCCCAGCACAATACCTGATGACAAGAGCTTCGTGCCACTTACGGAGGGATAACAAACTTGGAAAAGAGCAGGTCTCCTCTTGAAAGATGTTTACTGTGCCACGTTGCTCATCTCCGCTGGTGCTGGGAGGAAAGGGAGTTGTTATGCAGGACTGGTCTTGATGGAGTGGGTCCCCTGTGGAGGCCCCCGGCGCTTTCCCAGGTCCCCAGTCCGGAGAGATCGGTACAGTTCTGAGGAGAGGGAGAAAAAGGAAAAAAAAGGGAAAAAAAGGAAAAAAAAGGAAAAAAAAGGAAAAAAAGGAAAAAAGAACCTCCAGCTATTCTACAGATCTAACTATGCTAGCTCAAAGCTACTACTAACTACTAACTCTCCCGGAGAAACAACAGCTCCTTTTTGTCTTGCGGATTCCTCCCCCGCTTCAGTCTGAAGGTCCATCCGAGGAGCAGAGTTTTCCTGGGGAAAAACTGCGCTTCCCCCCCCCCCCCCCCTTTTACACCCAACAGACGATTGAGGGATAAACACATCACCCTAGGACAGATACTAAGAAAGCTGTGATGTCTTAGTATGAAGTCCCTCTTGCAGATACCTTTTGCGATGCAAGTACCTGGTGCAGAATCTGTTGAAAGAGCAGCTGGAGGGTTTTGATCTGCAGGCATCCCCAAGGTCTTTGGACCCAAATGGTTACTGACTCTAGACCTAATGGGAAATGTTGTTTAAAACTTGTAGGAGGTTTTCTCCCTCCCCCCCCCCGCCCCCCAAGTGACTGTGTCTGGTATGATTGACACTGGGGCTGATGTTGCTATTACTTTGAAGAAACAGTGACCTTTTACTTGACCCACAGTAATCTCTGCAGCAGTGGCAGGATTTGGAGGAACAACTGACAGTTGCCAAGATCTGGTGCCTGTGAGCCTTGTTAATCCTGATGGTTTGTCCTTATGTAATCTCAGTACCTTTAGAGTTATGAGGATGTGATTGATTGACTCCATGGTACAGTGGTATCTGATATTGGCCTCCATCATAGACAAGGAAAAGCACAAAAGGACAAGACTGCTGGCCATGGTCTGAATCAAATGGGGTTGCCTCCAAGAGTAGCAAGTGAGAGGGCTTTTTTTTCTCTTGACTTGCTCCCTCCTACAGTATTACTGGGCTGAGTAAGGAAAGAATTTTCTTTTGAATAATAATAAATGGGATACTTGTGACCTGAGTTATAGCATGTTGACAGTATTTAACTGCTTGAAATTTTATAAGATAATAAACTAATTTGATTTAAGCTTAGTTTTCTCCCATTGAGCATATGAAAATTAAGTTTTCAAGTCAGTCATGTTTGCAAAATTGCTGTTTTGCTCACCTTGTATTGTCTTTTTGATTGAGAATGTTGTATTTCATATGTAGTTTACTCATATAGTAGGCAGTCTTCTCAAAAGGAAAATTGTAGAGGAATTTCTTAGAGAGCAGGGGCATGATTTGTTATGGGATGTAGCCTGAACTATCCTAAACTAGGCCTCAGATTTGGGCCTGAATTAGGCCTCAGAGTTAGGCCTTGTTAGTAGTGAGCAAGCTTGTGGCGCAGTTAGAAATTATATTAAGGTGTGCTTGGATTTAATTAATGTAGTTTTAGTAATTTTACCGTAGTGACCTTAAAGTTAAGATTGTTTACATTCCTTTTTAATCTAGTACCAATTAGAAAACACCTGTTCACATAAACTATCTGAGACTGTATATAAACCACCATTTTGAAGCAATAAAGGGAGAACATATGATATAACCAAATTGGTTGGACCTGTGTTGCTCTGTTCAGCCTCCCATGGAAATACCCTGATGATAAATGGCGCCACGAACAGGGACCTTGTTTAAATGCTAACTTGTTTAAATACGATTTCTTGTTTAAATACGATTTTTCTGTTTAAATACGATTTTTTGTTTAAATACGTTTTTCTGTTTAAATACGTTTTTGATTTCACCTTATGCGGTGAAACTTTGAAGAAGAGAGTTTAGAAGTCTCTGAGCTTATCTCCAGACCTGCCGGAGTTCCGGAGCCAAGCGGCCTCTCCTGGACCAGTGGTGAGCAGGACTTGCGGAGATGAACTGACTCGGAGCTGGGAGGCTGAAGGCGTGATTCGCTCCATTTTGCCCAGGGTGAGACAGCGGCACGCCGTGGAAGGTGAAGGTAAGCGGCCCGCGGGAAAAGAGAAAGGAAAAAAAGAAAAAATGGATACTGAAATGCTCGCGGCCAGCCGCCTTCTCATTAGTATGCTCTCAAAGAGAGGCGAAAAACTTAAAGAAAGTGAAGTAGAACAGTTGGCCCTGTGGGCCAGGAAGAAAGGGAAATTAAGCAATTCTTCACTCGTTTTTTATGAAGCCGAGTGGAGAGAAATTGGCAATTTGTTGTGGAAAGCCGTGATTGCTGGAGGACGAGAGGCAAAAATAGCTCAAGAACTTGGCGCTGTCTGGCAAAAAATTTTAACTACTTTAGAGACTTTAGTTGCCGAGCGAAAGGCAGCCCAAGCTGCGATCCAAGCTATGGAAATTGGTACGCCGGCAGAATTAACAAATACACAAAAATCCTCTAAGGTAGCGAGATTTTTTGGCATCAATTCAGCCCATCCAGTGAAAGGAAATGCAGCGCCCGTTTATTCTAACCTGCAAGATGTTATAAGCTCTGCTGAAAACCGCGTGGTCAATGCACAGGAAAACTCTTTGTCTCTGTCTGGAAAAAATGGAGAACAGGAAGCGCAGCAGCCGCCAGAGTCTGGGGGCGTGGTGAAAGACGAGACAGCAGGCGGGACTGAGGGCGGAGTGGGGCCGGCTCAGGAGACGACACAGGGGGGCGGCGACAAGGGCGGTGACAAGGGCGGTGACGAAACCAAAAATCCACTGCCCATCCCCTCACCGGAAGACAAGGCGGTGAAGCAGGCGCAGGGAGTTCACGTGACCAAAACAAACATGGCGGCGCCCATGCCCACTTCCGTCGCGGAGACCTCAGCCACTGCCGTGGATCCCGGGGCCACGGCGTGGCTTGCTAAAAAGACACATCGACCCGCGGCAGCCCAGTGCTCCCTGCCCTCTGATTCTGGCTCGGATTCCGACTCAGACCAGGACAGTTCCAGCCCCAATTTTCGCAGCCCATCACGGCGAAAGAAAGAACCGCAGCACGCGCGTGGGCTGCGACACACAGTTGAGAGACTTGCAAAACTATCTACCCGATCGAGTTCTAAGGAAGATCGCATGGCATTGTCAGTCACCCAGCCAAATCCGATTGCAAACAGGTGGTCCAAAATAGTAAAAGATGCCATGAAGGATGGCAACTTTGATATAGCAAGTTCCCTTGCTTGCCCAGTGATTACAGAAAATGCCCAAGCTCGATGGGAGCCTCACGAATGGAAGGTGTTAAGCCAAGCAAAGCAAACAGTTAGCACATATGGAATTAGATCAGAAGCAGCCAAGAACATAATACAATACATTTTCACTGCAGATGTCCTCTGCCCTGCTGACTGCTCAAACATTGCATCTTTGCTTTTAACCCCTTCACAATTTCTCATTTTTGAAAGAGAATGGAAACGTTTAGCGTTTGAAGAAGCGAACAAACACCAAGCAGTTGGAGATCCTTTGTATGCACTCCAGCCTGACATGCTAACAGGGCAAGGACCATATGCTAGAACTAATGTGCAACTGACTTTTCCTATCGAGATCCATCAAATTGCTCAAACATTGGCCCACAAAGCCTTGCTGTTGGTTCCAGACAAGAAGAAGCCTGTTTCATTTTCTAACATCAGGCAGGGAACCACAGAACCTTATGGACAATTTATTGATAGACTGTCTGCTGCCATAAAAGATGCACAAGATTTGCCTCCAGACCTCCAAGAGCATTTGTTTCGCTCTCTGGCTTTTGAAAATGCCAATTCACGTACCAGAGCCATTTTAGCTTCTCTCCCCCAAGGCTGTGCAGTTGATGAGATGCTCATGCGTGCGACAAGAGCTGAGCAAAACAATCAAACAGCAGCATTTTCAGCAGCCGTGCATGATGCCGTGCATGGTGCCGTGGAAAAACAAGGACACATCATTGCAGCTTCTCTGTCAAAAGACCACTCCAGTCATCCTCGCAACAGTCACAAGTCATCATCGAAACATCAGTGTTATCGGTGTGGTGAAACAGGCCATTATAGGCGAGCCTGTCATAAAGCAGTGTGGTGTCACAAGTGCAATATAGACACCCATGCCACAGAAGCTTGTCGCAAGTCGGGAAACCCCATGCAGGCAGCACGCCAGGACAGAAATCGATGCCTTGACCCAGAGGACCCCAAGAACGGCTTTTTGGTCCGAAACAAGCCTGCCACGTGGGGAAGCCTCGGCGTGGATGTGGCAACAGCAGTAGATGTCACCTTACAAGATAAAGAAGTCATTTTAATTCCAACCAATGTTTATGGTCCAATGTATAGTACAATTTCTTTACTTGGAGGTTTGTTACTTGGAAGATCCTCCACAAGTAAACAGGGTGTAATCGTGATTCCTGGAGTCATCGATGCCGATTACACCGGACAAGTACAAATTATGGCTTATGCTTTACAACCACCCGTGACAATTCCAAAGGGGAGCAAGATTGCTCAAATCTTACCATTTGAAAACATCCTGCCACATCGTCAGCAGCCACGAGAACCAAATGAAAAGCAAAGAAAAGACGGAAGCTTTGGATCAACAGGACATGATGTTTTCTTCACAATAGACCTGTCAAATCGCCCGCACAAAAAGGTACAGCTGCAGCGTGGTTCCCACTGCATCACACTAGAACCAATGTTTGACACAGGGGCGGACATTTCTATTGTCAATCAGATGTATTGGCCGCCTGATTGGCCTCTGCAAGCTCCACATACCCACGTTGTTGGAGTGGGTGGAATGAAAGTTCCCTCGATAAGCAGGGATCCCATTAGCATCATTTTTGAAGACAATCAAGTTATTGTGGCTCAACCCTACGTCATGTCTCTACCCGGAACACTTCCAGGACTGATAGGCAGAGATATACTATCTCAACTTGGCATGGTTCTCACTACTGATCAGCATTTTCCCTGACGGCCACTGCAGTGCAGCCGCCCATTCAGAAAATTACCTGGTTAACAGAAACCCCTGTTTGGGTTGAGCAGTGGCCAATGACTAAAGAAAAGCTGCAAATTGCTGAACAACTAGTGCAAGAGCAACTTGATGCTGGACACATTCGACCCTCTGTGAGTCCATGGAACATGCCAATTTTTGTAATTCCCAAAAAATCAGGAAAGTGGAGACTGTTGCATGATCTAAGAAAGGTCAATGAACAAATGCAAGCAATGGGTGCCTTGCAACCTGGCCTGCCAGCACCAACTATGTTACCTCAAGGGTGGAACATCGTTGTCATTGACCTAAAAGACTGTTTCTTTACCATCCCGCTTCATCCACAAGACATTCAACGCTTTGCCTTCACTGTGCCATCCATCAATAGAGCAGCTCCAACAAAACGATATGAATGGACTGTTTTGCCTCAGGGCATGCACAATTCTCCCACAATGTGTCAGTTGTTTGTTGATTGGGCTTTGCAACCAATCAGACAGCATTTTCCCAATGCAATGATCTATCACTATATGGATGATATCCTCATTGCCACCAAACAGCCGTTAGCAGAAGCAGACTTAAATTGGTTGTTTTCACAGCTAAAAAGCCATGGACTGATTGTAGCACCAGAAAAGATACAGCGATCAGCTCCTTGGAAATACTTAGGCTGGCTGATCACAGATGCACAAATCCGGCCACAGAAAATCACCTTGCATGCCAACATTTCCACCTTGTATGATGCCCAGAAACTCTTTGGAGACCTGCAATGGGTTCGCACCATTGTAGGAATTACCAATGATGATTTACAACCCCTTGCACCATGGCTTCGAGGCAGTGATGCAAACAGTCCCCGAGAGTGCACCCCTGAGCAACAAGAAGCTTTAATTCGAGTATCAGAGAAACTGCAACATGGTTGGAGCGCTCGTCGTATACTACATCTCCCACTGTCACTTTTTCTTTCTAACGCTGATGCCTGTCCACTTGCCATTGTTCTTCAATGGAAAAAGAAAAAGGGGGAACACCGATCTAAGCCTGGCTCAACAGCAATCCTGTTAGAGTGGGTGTTTTTACCTGTGCAACCAAAGACTCGTGTCATGACCAGAACAGATGCTCTTGTTGCGTTGATAAGAAAAGGCAGAGACAGAATTATAGAGATAGATGGGCAGGAACCAGCAGACATCAGTATTCCTGTGAAAAATGAAGATCTAGAATGGCAGCTAAGACAATCTGTCGCTTTGCAAGAAGCACTGTTAGGGTTCACAGGTGTGATCCACAACCGACAACCAAAAGGCCCGATGTGGAAGTTGGTTCAGAGTCATCAGTGGCTGGAAAGACCATTGTGTTCCTTGAAACCAGTTGTTGGGAGAACTGTCTTTACTGATGCCAGTCGCAAAACAAAGAAGGCTGTGTGTGTTTGGCAACAGCAAGGAGAATGGAAGCAACATATAATTAAGAATAAACCAGGAGACAGTCTTCAAACCCTTGAACTGAGAGCAGTGTGTTGGGCGTTCCAGACTTGGGACAAAGAACCACTCAATGTTGTTTCAGATTCTCTATATGTAGTTGGAATTGTGCAGAAGATTGAAGATGCACTCATCAGGTCAACTCAAAATCAGCGCCTTGGAGAATTGTTCCTGTTCTTGCGAAGCGTGCTGAGGCAGCGTCAGCACGTCTTCTGTGTCATGCACATTCGGAGCCATCTATGCAACAGTGGTTTAGGAGAAGGCAACGCGCGGGCAGATGCTGCCGTCAGCTGCCTTGTCCATGTCCCTCCACAGAATGAGTTTGAGAAGGCTCGCAACAGTCATGACACTTTCCACCAAAATGCTAGGGCCCTGCACCGACAATTTCAGATCTCCCTGAATGATGCTCAAGGGATTGTGCGTGCCTGCCCTCAGTGTAGCCATCATGGGCCAGGCCTTGGCTTAGGCACAAACCCAAGAGGGTTGAAAGCTTTAGAATTATGGCAGATGGATGTAACCCATGTTCCAGAGTTTGGGAGGTTGAAATATGTCCATGTCACGATAGATACCTATTCTAAATTTATCTGGGCCACAGCACAACCTGGGGAAAAGTCTTTGCATGTTGAGAGACACCTGTCTATCTGCTTTGCTGTGATGGGTGTGCCTGTAGAGATCAAAACCGACAATGGTCCGGCCTATGCCGGTCAGCGAATTGCCAGATTTATGCAGACATGGGGGGTGAAGCATACCACCGGAATCCCCCATTCCCCTACAGGCCAAGCCATTGTAGAAAGGGTCAATCGTACCTTAAAAGAATACCTAGCAAAGCAAAAGCAGGATGGTGAGGTTGATGTAGCTAGTCGATTGTCTAAGGTATTGTTCACTCTAAACTTTTTATGTTTAGCAGAAGGAAGAGAAGAACCTGCAGTCATGATACACCATTATACAGTGAAAGAGGGAAGACCACAGGCGATCCCAGGACTTTATGTCTATCATAAGAACATGCAGACGGGTAAATGGGAGGGACCCAGTCCTGTTTTGTTTAATGGTCGTGGATACATGTGTGTTTCCACAGGAAAATCAAGATCTGTCTGGGTGCCGAGTCGATTCACTCGTGCGTGTCCTCAATCAGAGATACCAGCTAACGGTGATAATAACAGTGCCGACGGCGACTTACCTGGAGAGCCTTGTGACAACCCTCAGACTGCTGAAAACTAACTTTGTTAAAAGCAGAAAAATAATTATATAGCTACAGTTGTTAAGTTTAATTGTTAAGTTTAGTAGTTAAGTTGTGTTTAAAGTTAAGTTTAGTGTTAAGTTGTTTTTTAGTTAATTTAGAGTTTTTTTTGTAATTTTTATATATAGAATTAGAAAAGATAACCAGAGAAGATAAACAGAATGTTAGGATTTCAAGTGATCATTATAATTAACATCATTGTTTCAACAAGAGGGGTGTCAGAATTGCTTAACATTGACTCAAGACAAAATATGTGGGTCACCTGGGCCAATCAAACTGGGCAAGACTCATTTTGTCTGTCCTTGACCACGCCATCTAATCCTTTTCGTACTTGCCTGATCGGAGTCCCAGTGAATTCCATGTCAGATTTTAAAGCTCTGACTCAAGCCAAAATTAATCCAAAAAGTGCTCTGGGAGCCCAAGCTGTTGCTATCGCACAAAATCTTAAAATCACCAGTACTGGACCTCAAGAACTTGACCTCATGGGTTCTGTGCCAGGCAATTATTGTTTGGTTTTTGGTCGGTTTTTTTTAAATTCAAGTTTACTAATTATAAAAGAAGAATGGGCCAGAAGTAGCGACACTTGGGTGTCTCCAAAATCCCCATTGTATTACAATAATTCTGAATATTGCAACAATTGGACTGCATCTATAACACCGGCAAAGGGTGTTGTAGAAAGACTGCCACCAGGAATCTTTCTCATTTGTGGAGACAGAGCCTGGTCTGCAATACCTCGAGGAGCTGTAGGCGGCCCATGCTATTTTGGCAAACTGACAATATTTGCTCCTAGCATTCATCAGGTTTTTGGATTACCCCACAAAAACCAACGAGTCAGGCGCAGTGTCATTCAACTAAATAGTGATTGCATTGATAAAGTAGTTTTATGGAGCCGTGCAGCTGTCATATCAGCATCATTTTTTGCCCCAGGAGTTGCGTCAGCACATGCTCTCACGCAACTGAAAACCTTAGCCTGTTGGGCAGGAAAGCAAATAAATATAACATCTAACTTGTTAAGTGAACTCGCTGCAGATATTAGCGACATCCGCAATGCAGTTCTCCAAAACAGAGCTGCCATTGACTTTCTCCTTCTCTCCCAGGGGCATGGATGTGACGAGTTCGCCGGCATGTGTTGTATGAACTTATCCGACCATTCTCAATCGATTTACAAACAGCTGTCACAGCTAAAAGATAACATGAAAAAGCTTGTAGTTGTTGGCACTCCATTTGACAATTGGCTTAGTTCATGGGGTTTTACTGGATGGATTAAAGATTTAGTTCATTTTGGTATTATAATTTTTTATTGTTATTGTAGTTATTTTAGTTATTGTGCCTTGTTTATTGCAGTGTATGCAAAAATTAATTAACCGTTCTTTTAACTCAATTTGGGTAATGCAAAAAGAAAAAGGGGGAATTGTAGAGGAATTTCTTAGAGAGCAGGGGCATGATTTGTTATGGGATGTAGCCTGAACTATCCTAAACTAGGCCTCAGATTTGGGCCTGAATTAGGCCTCAGAGTTAGGCCTTGTTAGTAGTGAGCAAGCTTGTGGCGCAGTTAGAAATTATATTAAGGTGTGCTTGGATTTAATTAATGTAGTTTTAGTAATTTTACCGTAGTGACCTTAAAGTTAAGATTGTTTACATTCCTTTTTAATCTAGTACCAATTAGAAAACACCTGTTCACATAAACTATCTGAGACTGTATATAAACCACCATTTTGAAGCAATAAAGGGAGAACATATGATATAACCAAATTGGTTGGACCTGTGTTGCTCTGTTCAGCCTCCCATGGAAATACCCTGATGATAGAAAATCAGTAACACAAATAGATTGTAACATTTACTGCAGTTAAACAAAATCAGAACTTGGTGTACAATTACTTTTTGATAGGACAGTGTGGTACAGTGCATTTTGCTATATTTGTCTTTCCCTAGCATTGACATATACATATTTGTATACATAGCCTTGAAACTAATGCAGAGCTAGAGAACAATGAATGGTGAAAGGGCAACTTATAGCGTCTTAGAATTCAGTATAGTATATGGATGATATCTTAGTCGCTGTGCCAACTGTAGAACAGCTCACTGTGGCAATGCCTGTAATGCAAGAGGCTTTAACAAGTTATGGTTTGTGTGTTACTCCTGGGAAAGTACAACAGCAAGCTCCCTGGAATTATTTAGGGATGAAAATCTTGGACCATACTGTTAAACCTTAGATGGTGACTGTTCAGCACTCTATTCAAACATTGAATGACTTGCAAAAATTATTAGGTACAATTAATTAGATCAAACCATTGTTGGGATTATCGAATGTGCTGTTGGCACCATTTTTTGATTCATTAAAAGGTAGTCCTTCCTTGTTGTCTTCTAGGAGTTTGTCACCAGAAGCACTTGCTACATTGAGGCAAGTAGAATTAAGAGTACAAAAGGGAAAAGCTTGGAGGGTAGTTACCACCATACCTCTCCGTATAGATATTTTACTATCTCTGGACCATCCTGGCATGACAGTTAGCAAGATCATTTGCATTTCTTAAAATGGGTATTTTTATCACTGCAGAAAATCAGTTACCACTCAGTCATATTTCAGAGTTTAGTCACCTTAAATATATACATGTTTCTGTGGACACTTATTCTAAGGCCTGTTGAGCTTCTGTACATAAAGGGGAGAAGGCAGAAAGATGTGCTCTTGCATTGACGTAGTGCTTTTGCAGCATTAGGTGTACCACATATCGTTAAGGCTAATAATGGACCCAGTTATGTAGTTCAGCATACCGAACAATTCTTACAATCTTGGGGTATTCAACATGTCACTAGTATTTGGCATTCTACAACTAGTCCAGCTATTATGTTTTCATTCTACACTTAAAGCCTTTCTTCAAAAACAAAACAAGTGGAATGGTAAGTTAAACCCCACAGGCAAAGAGTTTGGAAAGCTGTGTTTACATTGAATCATCTTACTATTCCTCCGTCGTGTACAATGCCTGTTATTCTAATGCACTTTTTGTCATTTCAGTCACCAAGTGACAGGACTTGTAGCCCTGCTCCAGTCTGGATTCTTAATTTGCAAACAGGAGCCTGGGAAGTCCCATGGGATCTTGTTACCTAGGGATGTGGATATGCCTGTATCTCGACAGATACTGGAGTTCGGTGGGTGCCTGCTCGTTGCATTTGACCTGAGTTGGATAATGTCCCTCAAAGCAACAAACCTCTCTGTGGCTCACCTGACTCCTTGGAATAAGCAAAGGCATGTGGGAGATGGGAACATATAAATTCTATCTTATCCTTGTATGTTACTTTATGGAGCTATACAGTTATTGATGTTGTTAAAGTTGTATAGCTATTGATGGAATTATACAGCTGTTGTTTTTGTTAATATCCTAACATGCAGCCCTTGGCTTATTCATGTATGTTGCTATTGATATCGTCAATATTCTATAAATGTAGGTATAAGGATTTTGATTGTCAACATTCCGTAAGTGTAGGTATAAGGATTTTGATGAAATGTAATGTAGATTTGAGGAATGAATCAAGGTCAGTAGAGGGATGCATTCCAGAGCTAGTGGAACCTACAAAAAAGATACGTGTACCATGTTTGCTATTTCTTCTGCAAGGGCCCTGTAGAAGGATGGTAAACATGGCATTTATTTAAAAGAAAAAGAAGAGGGAATTGTAGGCACACAGTTTGTGGTGCTTGGGAATGGGACTGTGGCCAAGCCTCATCCCTACTAGGCTACAACTGTGTAGGACAGGTGAACAGTATTGAAGGTAATGAAACATGGAATGCTGAGGTGTACTGACCAATCACAAAAGGGTAGAGAGGGCACACAGGTGTAATGCATGTAAGATGAATAGTATAAAAGGTTGTACTAAAGAACAATAAAGGGCTGATGCTTGAAGCCTTCCTTGGTGTCAGCTGTACCTCCTCCGTTACCCCTGTGTGAGGAGCAAAGAACAGCTTATCTGGCTGCAATTGATGGAACCCTCTGCAACTGGAAGCACTGGTGAGAGAACCGGGAGGGGGCCCAAAACAATCCCTTCACGGAGAAGGAGGTGAGCCAGTGGGAACATGGGACAAAGTATATTTAATGAAGAGAGGGGCGTTTTAAAGCTAATGCTTGCTTTGCTTGCAAAACATGGCAAATCCTTGCCAAAGCTGGACTTAAAACTTATTCTGAAATGGGTAGCTGTTAAGTGTACTGACATAACTGCCTCTTTTATTTTTACAACTGCTGTTTGGCATGATGTGAGTGTGAAGGTCTATGATTTAGCTACTACGGGACACGGGCTGGCAATGCGTCTGCCTGCTCCCATCTTGGAGGGTGATCTTTGAGACACTGAAAAAGCAAGAGCAGTCTCAGGCTGCATCTTCTGCGGATACTTCTGGCCCCCTACCCTGCCCTGTCTCTCCCAGCCCACCTGAAACTGGTGCCTCTGATACTGAAGAGCTGCTGCAGCCATCAACCACCCCTCAGCCCAGACAAAGGAGGGGAAGGCATCCTGTCTTGCGGTCGTTAGCAGCCTATATTGCCCTCTAGCAGTAAGGAGGAGGGCTACCCCTTCGATCCGGGATGAACAGATCCAGGTGCTAAGCCTTTATGCAATTTATTGGCTGCTTAAAACAAGCTCTTGAAAGACAAATTGAGAATGACATTGTCAGAGAGGTGTTGCTTTTAAAATTAGCTGTTGAAAATGCTAATGAGGACTGTAAAAAACTGCTTAAGTCCTTGCCTAAGGAGGAATGCACCTTGCAGGAAATGATAAAGGCATGTAACATCCAAGCCTCAGCCCAGTCACCACAAGCAGCCTTCGCCAGACCGTCACCAATCTACAACCTGCCACATCAGGGAGAAACCTCCATCACAGTAATGTTGCTTGATTCATCTGGCCATTTGCTTCCCACAGGAGTTTTTGGACCACCAGGGCAGCCTATGCATGCATTGCTTTTAGGTCAGTCATCTACCTCTTTGATGGGACTGTTTGTTCTCCCTGGGGCTATTAACTCTGACAATGAGATTATGATCATGGCCTGGACACCTTGACCACCCTGCACTGTACCCCAAGGGACTTGAATAGCTCAACTGATTTTACTTCCCCAAACCACAAGCGTACCCTTCACAGATGTAATGCGACAAGGGGGGTTTGGGTCTACTGGGACACCCCAAGTATGCTGGGTACAACCTATATTAGAACAACACCCCACATGTCAGTGTACCCTGACATTAAAAGGACAAGCGATAACACTTGTGGGTCTCATAGACACAGGGGCTAATGTTACAGTTATCTCTCAAGCCAAATGGCCCTCACAATGGTCCCTTGCTCAAATGCCTCAGGCGCTGTCAGGCATTGGGGGAAGCAGCTGCAGCTATCAAAGCCGACACTTGATACAAGTCAGAAGCCCTGAGGGACATCTCAGTCAAACCGTTTGTATTACCAGTGCCAATGGTGTTATGAGGGAGGGATGTCCTCTCACAGTGGGATTTTAGAATTCAATCAAAATTTTAGCAGCACTTTAACCTGGAAAGCAGACAATCCAATTTGGGTGGACCAATGGCCCCTACCATTGCAGAAATTGCACTCATTAATGGAGTTGGTCCAACAACAACTCCAAAAAGGGCATATTGTCCCTTCTACCAGTCCTTGGATATTGCAACGTGCTTTTTAAGAGTGGAGCTGATGCCTTATTCCCAATAAGCTAATCCGGTGGAAAAGCCGCTCCGGAAAACTCAGGCAAAGCAGTCAAGCTCACACATCCACGCATGCCACGTGGCTAGCTCAGCAAGGAGAGGCAGAAGGCTGTTTGCCTGGATCAGTTCCAGCCAGGTTTATTTCCAGATACTGAAGGGGGGTCCAGAGCAGGAAGAGTGAGAGCATGTGCTGGTTCTTGACTTATGTACGGACTTCAGCAGTCAATGACATTGGGGCACAGAGGATGTAAAAAGGGCAGGTAAGGTCAGTGACCTACAGGGAAGACAAGTCCAGTCACCGGGGTCCCTTGACCAATGGAGACACCTAGGAAAGAAGAAACCAAAGGGCCTGGGGCATTAGGGGGGACCCAGGGCAAACCATTGTGCACAGAATACCATCGGAAGGTTTTGTCTCTCAGGCAAGGCAGGTGACTATAAATTATCCTGCCAGAGTCACCTCCTAGGTATTATATCAAGGGGCTGTAGAGACTCCACACTTGAAATTCTCCTGTGTTTGTTATCAAAAAGCAAACTGGCAAGTGGCATTTACTCCATGATCTCCAGAAAATTAATGTGGGTATGGTAGACATGGGGACTTTACAGACTAGTCTCCCATCTCCTACCATGACCCCCAGAAATTGGCATCTGACTGTTATTGATTTGAAAGATTGTTTTTTTGATATTCCTTTACATCCTGATGATGCTCCTAAATTTGCCTTTACAGTTCCTAGCACAAATATGCAGGTGCCCCTGCAGTGATATCATTGGGTAGTTTTATCTCAGGGTATGAAAAACTCTCCTACTCTGCCAGTCTTGTATGTTGCTAAGGTCCTCAATCCTGTTCATCAACAAATGCCCAATGTTCTTTTGTACCATTATATGGATGATATTCTTGTAGCAGCTGAACAAAAGGAAGTCATGGAGAAAGCCTTATCCCTTGTCACTAAAGCTGTAAATCAGGCAGGGCTTTGCATAGCTCCTGAAAAGGTACAAAACCACCCTCCCTGGAGGTATTTGGGGTGACAAATTGGAGCCATTCAATTTCCCCCCAAGCTCTGCAAATGCAGACAAATACATGATGGGCAAAAACTTCTGGGAACAATCAACTGGGTGTGCTCCCTGTTAGGGATTTCAAATGCAGAGCTAAGTCCTTCCTTTGAACTGCTAAAGGGAGAATCAGACCTTTTATCACCCAGACACCTTACAAGCTCAGCAGGTGATGCAATGCATAGCTGATGCCTTAGTAAACAGACAAGTTGCATGCTGGGCACCTGAGTGGCCTTTCTTTTTAATAATTTTGTGTCCAGCAAAACAACCCCACGCTTTGATTTATCAATGGGACTCCAAGGCACCAGACCCTTTGCTTATCATTGAATGGATTTTTTTACCACACCAAATGACCAAAACCATCGGTACCCAACATGAAATGATGGCCCAAATAGTTGTTAAGGCCTGACAGAGACTCACTTCTCTTGTGGGAGTGGAATTTTCTATTTTCCTGCCTATTACCACCTTTTATTTGAATTAGATATTTCAGGAATCAGAGGCTGTTCAGATGGCCTTTGCTGAATTCAGCGGAGAAATCTCAATACATCCTCCAAAACATAAGCTTTTACACCTTTATTTCAATTGATAGAAAAACCAAAGAGAAGTGAGGTTCCACTTAAAGCCTTAACAGTATTCACAGATGGTTCTGGTCAGTCTCATGAATCAGTGGTAGTATGGAGAGACCCCTCTTCTAGTGCCTGAAGAGCAGATGTATCCACAGTTGAGGGGTCCCCCCAAATTGTTGAACTTGCTGCTGTTCTCAGAGCTTTTAAAAATTTTTCTGTTCCTTTTAATCTGGTTACAGATTCAGTTTATGTTGCAGGAATTGTGATGAGAGCTGAAGCATCAGTTTTGAAAGAGGTTAAAAATTCACAACTTTTTTATTGGTTGCAGCTCCTTGTTTTTTCCTTAGAAAATAGAACCTCTCCTTATTTTGTTATGCATATCCAATTGCATACAGACCTTCTCGGATTTTTAGCTGAAGGGAACAGGCAAGCTGACCTTTTAATAATGCCTGTACTGCAATCTGTTCTACCTGATAAGATAGAACAGGCTAAATTGAGCCATTCTTTTTTCACCCAAAGGCTGCCTCTTTGATTTGACACTTGGGTATTACTAAAGCCCAAGCTTCAGAAATTATTGCTGTTTGTCCTGACTGCCAAAAGTGTTCTTTTCCCTCTGTTAAAGGAGGTGTCAATCCCAGAGGGCTTCAAAGCCTTCAAGTCTGGCAATCAGACGTTACCCATTTTTCTGAATTTGGCTGTATAAGATACATCCATTCCTCTATTGATACCTTTTCTGGTGCTCTTTTTGCATCAGCTCATTCAGGGGAAACAGCTAAAGATTTCTGTAGACACTTCATTGCTGCTTTTGCAACTCTTGGTATACCATCTAAAGACAGACAATGGCCCAGCTTATACTTCCCATCGAGTTGCTGCCTTTTTTGCATTATGGGGAATTACGCACTAAACAGGTATTCCTCATTCCCCAACAGGCCAATCTATCATTGAACAGGCTCATGGCTCCCTCAAGCATCTCTTAGCACAATAAAAAGGGGAGGGAGGGGGGAAGAGGTGGCACCCCTGCTGAGACACTGCAGAAACCCCTCTATGTTTTTAACTTTTTGAATTGTTCTTTGATGGACCCTAACCCACTGATTGTTCGACATTTTAATTGTAATTCACAATTGCAACAAAAGGAAAAGCCCTCTGTTTTAGTGAAGGATCCAGAATCCGGTAAAATATTGGGGCCTTATCCTTTGGTCACCTGGGGTAGAGGTTTTGCTTGTGTCTCCACAGAGAATGGTCCTAAGTGGATTCCAGCAAAGAATGTGAAGCCGTTTCAAGAACCTTTGACTGCATCACCTGAAGATTCACCTTTAACACCAACATCGGAGGAGACCCCTTGTGAACAGGACCTCGACACCACATCAGCATCTGTTTGACCTCTGAGACACTTATGCCCTTGAGAAAATGCTTTGGATTACCCAGAGGTATCAGGGTTTACAGGGTTAGGTCATCTTGTCTAGGAGAACCAAAACTCCATACATCACAAGGAGGTTCATACAGTGCACAGTTCCCATTTCATGAGTCTATTCTTGTTTTGGACTGGGAACATTGAGACCCTAGCCAAATAGTTACTGCCTTTGAGCGAGAACTTAATGCAGGACTGCTCCTCTCCTTCCTTTGTTTAGTTTATCATACTGGGCATCATCAAGCCTGGGCTGAATGCAAATATGTTGAATATGGGATGCCGTGGTACTGTACATCTCATAAAAGAAGAGGTGCTTGCTGTCAATGTGATCCAACGAGAAGCAGCAGAAATAATGCACAGATTCAACAATTAGTGTGTGGGTATAAGTTTGGTCTACCTGAACAATTGGAAATTACCCCAGAGTATCGGGATTGTGCAAGAGAGACAGGACCACTGAGAGACATTTTAAAACATGATTTATTGCTACAGTCTCATGAAGGAGTGAGAACGTCTTCACCACATAAGATGGAGGTCAGCAGTCCATGGTCAGTGGTCAGTGGTCACAAGATATATAGCTGCAAGGTCTTTTAAAGGTTTATTAGCCAATAAACTACTGCCACAAAGATTGTTTCTATTTTCACACCAATCCCTAATTAAATTGTCTCACACATCTTGCGGCAATGCGGACCTTCTTAACCAATCGTATAATGACACACAAACCTACTTGCTACACCTTAAAACTTTTTACTATTTCTGTAACTAGTTCAATATCTACACTTAAAAGCTTCAAAACTTTCCACTACCCAGCTTGACATGTTTCTCCTTAAACTACAAACCTACATTCTTGCTTATGGTCTCTAAATCTGGAAGCCTTTTCTAAGGTCTCAAGTCAAGCCCTGTATTCATTTCTATGTCTAAGTCTGCATGCACAAGGTTTTGAGAATTTCCTGTGCCTGGATTTCCCACACTGAAGCAGTGGCTTACTGATACTGAGAATAAGGATAAATTATGATTTCCCAAATATCATGGTATTTACTGGGAATTGTTTCTAGTGTTCAGGCATGGCCTGTTAAACAACCAAAACCAAATGTTTGGGTAACCTTATCGAATGTTACAGGACAAGATACGTTGTATTTGGCCACTGACATTGGCCCTGATAATCCTTTTTCAATATGGCTGGTTGCTCTGCCCTTAGACAATTGGCCTTACCTGAGTCAGGCAAATACAGTGTTGCAAAAGAGCAATCATGCTGACGCCTGGGACCAATGGACCCCTTATCTCTCCCTGGCATCCCTTGAGCCTCAAGAGTTAGAACTCGGGCTCAGTGAAAATGGATCTTTGTGTAAGGTTTAATTATTCTGGGAAAAATCAGTCTAAGGCTTGGGATGTTTCTCTTCATCACCCTGTGTATAAAAATGCGAGTGCTTGGTGTAATTATACATCCAGGATTATTTCTCACTCAACCAATGCTCCATTACTTTTACCTCCTGGAGTATTTTTAATTTGTTGGGATAGGGCTTGGCCTGCCATCCCATCGCATATTAAAGGAGGACCATGCAGCCTTGGGCGATTATCCCTTTTAACCCCAAACACATCCATAATTTTTCAACATAAATATTCCTCTAGAATTAAGCAAAACTTATATGCTTTTGACAGAGATTGTTATGATCAGTTTGATTTTTGGTCTAAAGGGCAGTGATAGACTTTTTGCTTTTGGCATAAGGACATGGGTGTGATGAATTCAATGGAATGTGTTGCATGAACCTGTCCAACCACTCACAGTCTATCTATGCAAGCATTCAAGCCCTAAAAGAGGGTGTAAACAAACTGCAAGTAAATGATGGATTTGATTGGCTAGGTCGACTTCTGGGGGATTGGGGACTTAGTGGATGGATAAGAAATTTAGCTAAAATAGGCTTATATGTATTAGGCATTATATTATGTATTGTTATGGTTATTCCTTGTATTTTACAGTGTGTGAAAAATTTAATACGCTAGTCACTTAAGCGTGTATTTTTGGTGGAAAAGGAAGGGGGAAGTGTGGGGGATTGAAGCGGAGAGTATAATGGAACTGATAAAGGAACCTGATATCTTAGGCCTTGTAAGGGTTCAGACTTCTTTTCTGCTCTGCCAAGGTCAGGATGAATAACCCTCGGGAAATGCCAAGCTCAACTTCAGTCTTGGTTGTTTATTATATCTTATCTATTTACAGTATTTACAGGCTCACAAGCCGTGAGCTTAACTAGCAAGCCAGAGAAATGAGACATAATGGAGTGCTTCTAACTCTTACCAAGGCTATTAAAGAGATAATTACCCAATAACAAGATGACACCTATATTATTTATACTTTTGACCCAATAATGACCACCCAAGGCCCGCAATGCGGGCCCTTTTCACCCAATTAGAGAAAACCACCCAAATCCATGAAGAAGAAGGAAGAAGAAGGCTAAGAAGAAGGCGAAGAAGAAGGCGAAGAAGAACTCAGACAATGCCCTGAATCCTCCATCTTGGCCCACACACATTACTATATACCAAAACCCCAAATCCAAGTTTTCACCCTGTGAGATCACACAACACCACTCAAATTACACACCCACAACCCCAGTACTATCACACAATCTCAGAAGCCTGTTCCAAGGCCTCAGGTCAAATGCTGTGCTTTTCTGAGGGTCAGCACTCCTCAGCTCAGAAAGCCTGAAATTTTCAGCCTCCAGGGTTCCAACAGGGCCACTGCGGAGGCCACACAGAAAAAGAGAGAACGGTCACATCAGCGCCCATGTCAATCAGGCCTCGAAGGTGAATCTCTGACAGGGTGGCACCAGGGAGGCACAGAGTACACCACATCTTGGGACATTGGTCTGTCAGGATTGCAGTCCAGTGAACTTGAGGTGGCCTGGTAGATCCGAAGCAGCCATACCCTTGACACCAGTTCACAGTCCTGGAAACTGAAGACTTAAAGGGCACAAGTTGAGCAATGCGTGTTTTCTCGGGGATAGTGACGGGGGGATGGGGGTGGAAACCATAGCACAAATCTGTCCCGTATAATTGGCATCAGTAAGCCCCAGATGCACAATGATACCCTGGAAGGTGGCAGTAGACCTCCCCATGAGGAAGGCACTTTTGCCCTCCCCCAAGGGTCCAAAGGCATCCAAGGGAACTTTGTGCATTTTGCAAGAGTCTAAGATGACTGTTGCCGCCGTGCAGATGTCAACGCTGGCTGAGCCGCAGGTGCTGGCTGCAAGCCGGCTAAGCAGACCTGCATCAGCATCGGGACCTGGGGAAGTGCTTGTGTCTGCGCGCATTTCCCCCAAGTGCTCGGCTTCCCATTTCCCAAACCTGGCAAAGGCTGGCCATTGGCATCGAGTTTTGCCATACAAGCCTCTGCAAAGTGGTTAGGCTTTCCACACCGACCGCAGAAAAACAAGGGAGCTATTGCTTTCGCTTTCTGGTTTTGTTTCCCCTGATTTTTGTTGGCCTGTGCATTCACCGGTTTCTGCTGCTTGCCCTTCAGCCCCTTCGAGGACGATGGGAGAGCAGTAGCCAAGGCAGCCATCTTACAAGCTGTGGTGCCTATATTAGCACAAGCCTGGACCATATCTGGTAAGGAAGGATCCCCAGGGAGGGCCTCAATCACCCTCCTGCAATCAGCATTGGCATTGCTCCTTGCCAGCTGTCTGAGCAGGAGTGCTCTCAAATCGGCATCTTCAACCTGCCTCTCCAAAGATGCAGAAAGTTTCTCAACAAACTGCAAAAAAGGTTCCTTAGTCCCTTGGACTATAGTAACAAACCTTTGTTTCGGAGCAGCTAACTCTATGGTTTTCACCAGTGCTGCTACACCTGTTTTCTGGCACTGGTCCAGCACATGAGGGTTAAAGGTCACCTGAAAATCAGAGTTAGCAAAATTGCATACCCCGGTCAACTGATCACATCCAACCCCATACCTGGGGTCCTGCTGAGGCAATTGACTATTGTGTGCAGCTACCCTTACAGCCAGCTGCCTCCAGTTGGCCTCGAACACCTCAAGCTGGACAGGCTGAAACAATATCTGAGCCAGGTGCCTAATGTCATATGGTGCTAGGAGGTCAGCATTGATGACTCTAATCATCTACATTACCTCAGAAGAACCCAGAACATATTTAGCCACCTTCTCTCAAAGATCGAGCACAGCTTTGAAGGATATCACATGATGAAGGTCAGATTGTCCCGACTGAGGATGTGCCTTAAGCACAGGGAAAGCCTGGGTACCTCCTGGCAAAGGGACAGCACCCCCCCTGATCCTGCCCCTTAGACATCACTGAAGCAGGGACAGACATCCAGCCGGGGTTCAAATCCACTGCACCGGACACCATGTCCCCTCCAGCACCTGCAGAGCCAGGAAGACCATCTCCAATCCCCACAAAACAGTACAGCAGGTCCCATTCCCCCATCTGCAAAGTTTTGGCTTTGACTTCATCCCAAAACCGCCTGGGGTCCCTAGGATGAACCGTGACCTAGCACGGGGGAAGCGTCCAATGACTACTCGATTGAGCACCACCAGCTCGATGTGTCTTGCTCCGAGTAGACACCTGCCCCAGATCGGCTATGTCACCGCCAGACCCAAAGGTGAATACAGGAGGGACTGCAGGGGCAGCAACCCCAGAACCAGCGGGGGGTGGGGGGTGGGTGGCCGCTGCAGTAGCCGCAGGAGCTCGGCCAGCCATGGCATGGTCTGCAGACCCCTGCGGTAAAGTCACCAGCCAGAGACACCTGCGCAGCAGACACGGACCCAAGCAGCGCATCCAAACCCACCGCGCGGGAGTGGGGGGGGGGGGGGGGAGGCGGGGCCGGCAGCGAATTGCCGTCACCCGTGCCCGGCGCTGCAAGGAGAATCGCCTCGGGGGGGGGAAGACGGGGCCAGGAGAGCCCCAGCGCCGCCCGTGCCCGCGGCGCCTGCGCCTGCCGCGCCAGCCGCGCCCGCGCCTGCCGCGCCAGCCGCGCCCGGCGCCGCAAGCAGGAGGGGCGCGGAGTAAGACTGGGCCGGCAAAGGACCAGCGCCGCCTGCACCCGTGGAGCCAGCCGCGTCCGCGAAAAGGGCGGGTGCAACGAGGGTGGGGCGCTAGAGCGCCCTGGAGGTGCGGCCCGCACGGGGTGTAGAGGAACAGCCCAGCCCCCGCAGATCGACAGCGATTACGCCTGCCGGCGCTCCTGCCGACTGCCCACAAGTCGTGGTGTGGGGCTGGCAGGGACTCCGGCAGCCCCCCCGCCAGGGGCACTGGACTGCGCAACAGGCGCGGGTCTGTCCGCGACCCTATCAGCGGCTGCCGTCGCAGCCGGACCGAGGGTCGTCACGGAAACAGGGACCGTTCCTCCCCCCCGCTGCGGGGCAGGGGCGACCGGTCCGCGGCACTAAGAGGGACCATCGCAGAAGTCCCACAGTTCGGACAAACCATAGAAATCGTCTGCTGTGGTCCCGGCACCGCTGCCCGCAGAGACCGAGCCGTCTTTCCATTCCCCTCCACCGCGGGATCGTTTCCCACCAACCCGCGGTCCCCCGAGGGCAGGGCGGGGCAGCCCCGGCTGAGCGGGGAGAAGGCTCCCGCGAGTCCCAACCCCCTCCCAGTCCTGCTGGCCGTCCGCAGCCTGCGGCACGGGAGGCGAATCCCCCATCCACGGGCCAGATCCACAAAGGAACGGGGCAGCCGAGTGCATAACATTGGCCCGGGCGGGAGAGAGAGCCCCAAAAACGCAGCCCTGTTCAAAATCCGCCCCAGTCTCTGGCAACTCAATGTCCAGCAGAGCACCGTCCAAATCGGACTCCGCCCCCTCTTCAGAGCCACACTCCGAGACCTCTTCCTCGGTCATAATGTCGGAGTTAGAGTTCTCCCCAAAGCCCTGAAGCAACGTAATAATTTTTTTCCAAGACAGAAGCAGTGCTGCCGCTTCTTCGTCTCCAGAAAACAGATTCAAACTGAGCATCTCCTACGCACTGCCACAAGGTTTTCAACATCTCTTTTGCAGCAGTAGGAAAAAAACCCTGCCTCTTCCCTCAGAGATAGAGAGCCTCAAAGTCGGCTCTAGCAAGGTCCAGTCCGCGGCGCTGAAAAGCGTCGGACCAAAGGTCCAAGACCAAAGCGTCTTCTGGAGCTAGCACAGGCACGATCATTTTTGCAGTTCACTGGGAAGGTGTTCGGGCCATCAAAATTCGCCTCCCCTGCAAAGGAGAGCAAGCAGGCAAGAGCCCGCGCACCGGACCGAAAAAAAAAAAAAAAAAAAAAAAAAAAAAAAAAAAAAAACCAAAAAACAAAAAACAAAAAACAAACCACCTTTGCAGAAATTGGGGGGGAAAAGGCAGTTACCTTACTGCTGATGCAGTTCCACACGGGGTCACCAGATGTCGTTGTAGGACACGAAATAAAAGGCTTTATTTACATTTACTTATTTTCTTTTATAGTGTGCTGCGCTAAAAAGAACGCTATTCGTGCATAGCATTTGACACCTCTCAAATCCATTGATTAAACTACAGACATAGTAAATAACACCTGCAGAGAGGTTTGTTATGGGAAAGAATACTGTTTACTTAAAATGTTTTGGGGAAAAAGGGAGAGCTGTTGAAAAGTTCCCTTGGGAAGAGCTAGCAGTTCTCAGGCTCAGAAATGTCGAGCCCACACCCTCCAACCCAGATAGATCTTTGTCCTTGATTGCTGTGTGCCTGGCCTTCAAGTTCCAGAGCCTCATACCTATTGTATAAGGGCACCTCTGAAGGTGAGGTAGGTCAGGAGGGGATTCGCCTACCACCTTGAGCAAAGACCTGTTTCCCTTCCCTGCCCCCATCTCACAGGTCTCCTGCTTATGCCTGGTGGTGAGAGGGTAGGGGATCCATTGCTTCTTGTCATATGGCTGATGCATTTGTCTCAGGGATGGTAAAGAGTGGCTCTACCAGTCACTCTCCTTCTCAGAGCCCGTGATGCTTCTTAACCTTTCTACCTCATCTCTTAGATCTGCCACCAGGCTGAGCAGACCATCCACCTGGTCACATCTCACACAGCTGTCGTGTCTACTGCTCCCTGATCCCATTGCCAGGCTCTGGCACTCCCTGCAGCCTGAGACCTGAACAGCCGCATGTTTCTGTGGGGACTCCATTTGTTACCACATCCTTTCTGGTGAGTGCAGAGGACATGGCTCCCCACCTAGTGGATACTATGGCTGGGCTCCTTCTGAGGTGGGTATCCACTGACTGAGCTCATCCCTTGAGCTGGTGGGTGAGTGCACCCTCCCTGGACACACTGCCATGCAAACTGCCACACTGTGCCCTGTCTGACATGCCACACCCTGTTCACCACACTCCTGGTCACTTGTGCTCCCTAGAGACTGCTTTTGTATGGTGACATTTGGGTAAAGATAACCTATTTTAGAATAAAATAAGATGCTTCCAAAGTTTCTTTGTGTCTATAACGGAGCTTCAGCAAAATTTGGGATGTATGAAGCTGAGCACAACCTAAGCCTACTTTAACTTTCATACTCCTCTACTAGTCTTGCCTTCAAAATCCATTCTCACAGGGTCCACTGATGCTGGCATGCTGGCATCCCTCGTTATGCTGTTTATTCTGTTGCAGGGAAAGTGGAAGCTTCAGACAAGGTTTACTAAAGAAACCCTGCTGCTGAGTCTGAGGGTCAGAAAGAACTCCTTTGTGTATTTAAACTCCTTCACAGAAAAGGTTTTAAATGAGGGTAAATCCTTCCTTAGCCTCAGATTTTGGCAACAGTTTCAATTTAAGGAATCACTTTGTCCTGCAAGTTCTAATGATGGCAAATCAAATATAAAAATTAATTATTTATTAAGCAGACAAAAGATAACAGATGAAAGATCTTAATCAGAATTACTTACTACACAGTATAAAACTAAAAGAACTACTAGTAAATTATAGTATAACATAAAACAGTGCACTATATCAAGGTACCTATATTTAAGCTAGCTCACTGTCCTCTTTCCCTATGACTGACCTTTATCGTGGCCAAAGAAGCATGATATAGCTTACAGCAGATTATAGACTTTTTATAAAAGATGTATCTTGTCATGTTTACCTAGTGCTGGAGTACCCATGAGGGAGATCTGGTGTGCCCTTTTCATTGAAAGATGAGGTCAGGAGTGAGAAACTGGTATAGAATATCCAAGCCAATGTGGCTAATTTAAACTCTGTTTTCTTTGTGCTGCCTCAGTAAAGCAAAGGAACCAGAGGCTGAGATTGTCCTTAAATCTACTTCAAAATCATGAGTCACCAGCTGGCAGATGATTATAGTGTATGACCTTTCTTCCATCAATCTAATAGAGCTTTTGAAGTAATTAATAGAATCCTGAAAAATTCTCAGAACCTTGTTTTATTTGTAAATTAACACATTTTTCAGTAAGGCCAAAGATCTAGACCTTAATTCTGACCTCAGTTATTCCCACATATCCACTAAAAACAGCTGATTTCCCTACTATCTGATTGCAGAATATGACATGCAAGGATCTGCAGGTTCCCTTTCTGTAACATGGAAAAAGTCTGCAAAAATGGATGTTTTATCTCATAATATAAAAAAATAAGAGTGTGACTCATTTTATTCCTATTTAAACAGATTTACATTTACTTTTTTATATAGTTATTCTGGGCATCAGTTTCCTAAAAAGTTCCTTAAAAGCTGCACTTGCCAAAACCTGTCAATTATTGCTCTAGCTACAACTTGCACAGTCACCAAGACAGCAGCTGAGAAAGAACAACTATTAACCTCATTTGAATGTCACAATTTCACAGTGGAAACTTATCTCTGGTAATATGTGTCATCTTTTAAAGCAGTACTGTGTAAGGTGGTTTGATAAAAATCCTGAGTGAGCAAGGGAAAGTAGTGATAGATGTTATCAGGGAAGTTTTATGTCAGGGAAAGAACATTGCAGATAAATAGGTTTGGTGTGTACAGGTAGAGGTAGACAAGCACATCACAAGTGGGTCTCCTGGCACATTGCTGACTAGATCAATCAACTCAAGAGCCACACTGCTTAACTTATAGCCCTTGGTGTAAAGATATCTTTGTTGTTGGCCAACACCCATAACCAACCACACAAGAAGTAGAATGCCTCATTTTTGAGTATGGGAGTTATGGATCTGACAAAGCCATCTGTCTGGACAGCAACAAGCAGCCAGCACTGAGGAATGAGGGCTGATATGCACACAGAGGTGCACGCGTCCCTGTGCTGTCCAGCTGTGAACCTCTAGGGCCAGAATCAGGCCTCTGTTGCCATTGAGGGAACTCATGACCAGCTGTTCAACACCTGTGGAAGAGTGGACTCTCCCAGAAATACCTCTTTTCTACATAGATACTTTAAACTTGCTCAGGTATCTTATTCTTTTCTTGAAATTATAGGAACCTGCTTTTATACCATCATGATTAGTTTCTCTATGCACTGCTCTGTGTCCTAGGCAACCCAAAATGTTATTGTATTCCAAATCTATCTGTCAGAAGCCTTCTTTTCTCTCTGGGCTCCAAAGGGGGTTGCTTCAGGCAGATCTCAAAGTGGCAACAGTAGCAACCCAAGAAGCTGTACTTGGCAATCCAAAACTGTTTCAGAGTGAATTTTGCAACACCTGTTGGCAGTGTGGAGCCAGAGCCATTGGGGCCTGGGGGTGCTGTTTTCAGTGCTTGGGGAGACTGTTTCTTCCCCACCACAACACACCAATGGCTTGGAAACAGTAGTACTGACACCGGCTGAGACCAGTGGGTGGCAGAAGGAGGCAGCACTGACCTCACACACACACTCCACCACAGTTGCAGAAAGGAAGTAGGGAGGCTGACACCACAGGGACGGAGCTTCCCAGGCAATGCCAGCAATTCCCATTCGACACCAGAACTGCTTCATAAGCTCCTACTTTCCTGGGGGAGTTTTTTGTTCCAGGGGGAAGGTTGGTCCAAGCAGGCTTTGTCTGCCATTTTCCCTTTGTTTTTCGAACCACATGGTCATGTGTGGAGGGCGCCATCTTGGAGGAGGGGGTTATTTGCCATTTTTGTTTCTCTGTTCCTGGGGAGTCCATGAGATTTAGCAGCTTGTTATCTGGTGATTATTTACTGTTATAAATAACTATGAAGTTGTTGGCTTTCGCTGTTATCTATTAGCTTTTTCAAATTATTATTAATCACAACAATTTTGATATAGTACTGTTTGTAATCATGTGCTGGTTTTGCACGGAAGTGATTTTTCCAAGAAAGTTATAGCAAAACCAATCAGTGACTAGGTTTGAATATTGACATCTGGTTAAGCCACTAGAAAGGTGACATACCTCTGTGAACACACAAGTTAAAATCAGAGAAATCCTGGGAAAAGTTTTCTTTCCTTCTGGCTTGAGAAGAGATAATAGGCAGGCCCAGCTGCCTCTTTCCTGGGCCCGAGCTGGGCCCAGCGGCTACTAGACAGGGAGAGGGAAGGAGAGAATGCCCCGTCCTGGCTGGATTGGGCCGGAGCAGCTGCTAATACTCTGCCACTAAAGCCACAGCCCTGGGAGGCCTAGCTGGGCCAGGTGGCCCCTGCCGAGGGGTCAGGCCCCTTCCTCCCCCCAGCACATATTTCTGAAGAATCCTTCAATGTAGACAGCTCTGGCCTCTGCTACCAAGTCATCTGGCTGGAGGGGGGGGGGGGGGAAGCAGCCATGCAGAGTGGCCACGCAGAAGCCAGAACCCCGAGATCCTGGCCCCAGCACGGCCTGAATTTACCACCTTTGCCCACTGCCCAGGAAAGAACTATCATGCCCTCTACAGAATTGGGAGAGATATTAACTCTTTCCTTGACAGATGAAACTTGCAAAGCACTAATCCTCTTTTTGAGTGAGAAAGGGCAGAGTGGAGACATGTAGAGAGACAATATGAAGACATCAAAGTCAGTGAAGGAAGAGTTGGGTCTTAGAAGGAGAATGAGAAGATGCCTAGTCCTAGGCTGAAATTTTTTTGTAAAACCATGATAATAGACTATGATATACTAGAATATCACTTTAAATTGTGGAAAATATGTATTGGGGAAATGAGAGTGTTCAGATTGCAGGATTGCAGATATAAGCAAAGGCATTTGTGGTGGACTAAGTAAATACTGAAGTAGCTGTGATCTTATGAGAAGTTTGAACAGAGAGAGTGTGATGAGAGGAAAATGAAGATCTGCTCCCAGGAAAAAAAGAGGAAGATCTCTGTTCCTAAAGATGAGGATGATTTTTTAAATAGATGAAGAGAACCTTTTCTTTTGAACCACTCATCTTTAAAATAATACCCCATGAGTTTACACGGCCCATAATGCAACTGTGGGAAGGCTATGTAATATGGAATGGACTTCACAAATGCAGATTCCCGGGCAGCTGTTTTTGTGAGAATTAAAAAGCCACAAGAGAACTGTTCTTTCTTTTGGAGAAGTTTTCATGGCAGACCAAAAGTGGCTTCTCTCTCTGAGAGGACTGATGAAAGATTATTTTATAGGTGGTAAACTGACCTATAGTTCCAAGTTTTGTGCCTGTACGTTGTCCATGAAAAGGGAAAGTTGTGGGAGAGGGGAAGTGTTTTGAAGGTTTTATTCTAATTCTTATTAATTTTTTTCTCTCTTGTAGTTTTGTTAATAAACCTGTCTTTATACCCTTTTAAGTTTTGAGCCTGCTTTGCTTTTCTCCTAATCCTATCTCACAGCAGAAAAAGAGTAAATAATTCTAGTGGGCACTCAAACCACTACAAATAGACGAACTTGAAACCACTACACGAATTGGTGGTTCCACCCAGTTTTGACCTGAAACTGTCACAAATCACTTTTAACTGTCTTTGATATAGTATAATATATAGTATAATTTGTAAGCTTTTATGGCCAATGCCCTGGCCATGTGTAGTTTATATATGTATTAGTATGATAAACATATAGTTTAGGCTTTTGCAAAATATTAAAATATAGACTATGTGTTGTGCATTGTAATGTTAACTTTTGCAGAAGCAGCTAATGCCTTTATTGATGTAACTAACTGACAATAGTGAGAGTAACTCAGATAAGTTTGTGGAAATAGCTAAAACTGTCTATGATTTGAAAACATTGAATATCACAGTTCTTGTGCTCTCAAGGGTCTAGCCAAGCTAGCTCTTAGACCCTGAGTGCACAGCCGGATAAGCGAACAAAGACAAAAGACAAGAGGCACTCTTCCTTCTTCTTGTACAGTCCCAGCTTTATTCCTCCCAGAACTTCTGCCAGGAAGTAGAAAGAGGCCAAGCCCCAGCCTGCAAGGTGTTTTCTGCCCTCTGAAAAGGGGAGGGGAGAGGGGGAGGAACCACAACCAATGGGGGGCAACTTGGGGGAGGGCAAGGGGAGGAGCCAATGGGGGCAACCAAAACCGAAACCTAGAGGGGGTGTGTGTGGGACAAACCATGTGCAAATTATACTAAACTATGTGTGTGCAAAAATCACCTTTGTGCAATAACAAAATGAACTATTTAGTGCAATACAACAATTGAAGGAATCACACAGATAACATCGAAAGAAAGGATGTGAAAAGGACTTCTGCTGCTGACCCTTTGACTATCAATAACTCCCCGTTTGTCGTTGTGAGGAAATGGCATATACGATTCCCAGAAATCAAATCTACACTATTGCACGACGGGTCAGGGGTTGAACCAAGCTAAAGAATTCCCGGAAAATGTAAAAGAATTCAAAGGAATGTTTGAATATGTATAATCTTCATGAATATGCATTTGGTCAATGCAATGGAAAAGTATATAAGGAAAGTTGTTATAGCTAACCAGTATGCCTTTGACAGTTGCCAAGCACCCAGTGCTGTTAATAATTTGTCCCTTTTACCCCTTATTAAATTTTTAAATTTTAAAAGAGTGAGGCTTGTTTGTCACAATTGGAAGTTCTACTGAGATAAACACCTTGTCTCCATGGCTCTGGGAGACCCTGCCTGCCAATTTCAGGCTGCTCGCTCAGCTTCTCCTAGCATCATTAGAGAAAGCAGGTCTGACACTTGGAGGATAAAAGGGACTCAATAAGCAAAGAGAAAAGGGTAAGAAAATGTTCCCCAAGAAACCACGGCAACTATCAGCCCCTAAATTGTGCACGAAAACCTAGATGGGTAAGTATTGTGCAAGGGAAGGCGCAGATGCCGGGAGAATGAATGGGGTGTGTGTGTGAGATGCAGACTTAGTCTAGATCTGTGAAGCGAGAATGGAGTCCTAGTTGCGTTTCCATCTCCCCACGAGGGGACCGGCTAGTGAAAGGACAAAACGAAAGGCAGAGACCGAGTGAGTCCTGGAGTAACTGTGGGGAAACAGTAGTTTGATCCTGAGTGCAGGAAAAACAGCTATGGTCAGTACTGCACCGGCCCCATGCTTGATAGTGTATGGCGAAGCTTTAGTACACAGACAGGTGAGTTTAGGTCAAGATTGAGATTCTGCCCCTCTGAGCTGAACAGAATCTGTGGGGTGTGTGAGATCACGTGCCATCGAGCTGATAGAGATCTATGGATGCGTGAGCAGTGCAAGAGAGATCCTAAGTCAAGTGATCTGGGGAATTAGGTTAGAGGTTATTTCACTGGGGTGAGTTTTAAAAAAAAAAAAGAGTGGGTTCTGGGGAAGTTTAAAGCATTCTGTTTGATAAATAGTACCCGCACAAGGATATTAATGGGTAATTAAACAATAGACGTACCTTAGTATTGTGTGAATGTGTGAATGGGAAGTAAAGAGAGTGTGAAGTATATGTGTATGTCCTGTGTCTTTTGTGATTGATAAGTGTAAGTGCTGAGTGAGCGAGTGAGATGTACTTCAGTACGAAACAGTGTCTTCAATCTGTTTCTGCTTTTCAGGTGATCAAAGCAGCCAGAGAAAAGCGTTTGTTGTCTATACAAATAAAATTTTTTACAAAGATTTTGTGTTGTCTGTATGAGTCGAATTTTGTGTTTAAGTTGAAGACTCAGATGTGAGCCTTGGGTATTGTGTGAATGTAAAATTTGTCATAAAAGGTGGTATTTCACTTCTACGCAAAGGAGTGCCTGGTGCCGAGAGTGTGAAATAGTGGAATTAAGAGCCAAAAACTGGGTAATAAATTTCTTAATTTCTGTAGGACACAAGGAAGTAGGCAGTCCAAGGATAGGAAGTGCATGGCAGGAGGCAGTGATCGATTCATGAAAGGCAGCAATAATTAAAATAGTGTGTGGAAAACAGCATTTAGCCCACCAAGTCTGGACAGTACCTGAGAAGGACTGGGAATATACGTGTAAAAGGTGTAGAGTCAGATTTACTTGGAATTTAAGAAAGAAGGGGGGAAAAAGGTGTGCAGATGGTGCCAGGATAAGCTGGGGAAATGGGACACAAAGTAAGCAAGGAGAAAACCCCCAGGGGAAATGGGAGCAGGAAAACATCAATAGATATACCTCCAGATAGCCCCCTAGGGATAAAATTGGCACAGTGGGAACATAACCCTGACACAAAGAATAAAAATAAAATAAAAATGATACATTATTGTATGATAGTGTGAAAAACGAAGTTTGTTTTCTTGGTAAAATTTTAAAAGTTTAATAAAATTTAAAAAAAGAGACAATTAGGAGACAGAAAAGCAAAATAGTTAAATGGCTGGGTGCCTGGCATTTAGCCATGAACACCCCTTACCCTCTTAGAAACACTTCTTTAAATGTACCAGCCTGTTGCATATTCAAAGACCCTAATGCATTTTTCAAACATTCCTTTGAGTTTAGATGTTCTCTTGGTTTCAACCCCCCCCTCCCCCCCAACCTGCCCCCATTTCATCAATTCAACATTTTATTACTCCTTGTGGCTCCACTTTGTCATCCCACTCCCTGATAACAGAGGATCAATAAATTCTTCCTTTGGAGTTCTGGGGCCTGTCACCATTATCTTCATCCAGATAATCCAAGAATGTGGGGAATTTCCTGATTTTCTTTACCATTCTTCTGAGTTAGCTACATGAACAAAAAGCATTCTACATACCATGCTACAGTCCAAGAAATATATATATATCACACTACTATTTCTAAGTCTTGTTAATAAAAGAAACTATATTCATACAGCAAAGTTTTCTAACATTATACACATAGCATTCATTTTTAATATTTGCGAAAAGCCAATAATATAATATGTACTTATAACAATAGAATAGACTAAAAAGGAGATAAGATCCAATCATTTATACTGGCCAAAGTACAGGTCCTTTGAGGAGTGGATATGCCAAGCTTTGAATATTCATGTGAATGCTAAAGAGCCATTTAGCCAGGAAGAAAGCAATTATGCTCCCTGTTGAAAGGGCAAAGCTTCTCTGAGGGAGGTGAATACAATTAAATTAAAAGAAGTGAAAAACCGGGATCCCTTAGATTATCTGCCCCCTCCATATCCGCCAGCACCTAATGTACCCCCTGATGGACCTAGTCAAAATACCAGGGGAAAAGCGGTCTAGTGAGATGAATCAAAAAATGAGAACCAAGCAATGGCACTATAGCCCCTTCAGGAAGTACCACTGAGAAGGGCACACAGAGGGAATGAGGTTTATAACTGCCCCACTCAATTCCTCCAGAGTGAGAACATTTTAAAAAGAATTAAAAGGTCTACTAGAAGACCCGATTGGATTAGCAGAACAAGTAGACCAATTTTTTGGACTCAATGTCTATACCTGGGATGAAATGCAATCTATAATAAGCCTTTTGTTTACACCCAAAGGAAGACAAATGATCTGAGCAGCGGGTATGCAAATATGGGAAAGGGAACATGCACAATGACTCCCTGGGGATCAGAAAATGCCCTTGCAATGCCCCAATTGGGATCACAATAACCCCGGGGGAAGGCAAAACATGGAAGATTATAGAACATTAATTGTCAAGAGGATTAGAAAAGCTGCTCCACAAACTCAGAAAGCCCATAAGGCATTTGCAGAGCAACAAAATAAAGAAGAGACACCAATTGAGTGGCTGGAGAGATTAAGAAAGTATATGAGACAATATTCAGGTATAGACCCTGATATAGTAGCTGGACAAGCCTTATAAAGATAACTTTTGTCACTCATGCCTGGCCAGATATAAGAAAAAAGCTAGAAAGACTGGAAGAATGGCAAGACAATAGATCAAATGACCTGTTAAGAGAGGTGCAAAAAGTATATATACGGAAGGATGAAGAGAAAGCAAATGCAAAAGCTAAAATAATGGTAGCTGCTACTGCTGAGGGGAACCAGCGTGCAAGGAGCCACCCCCATAAGGAAGTGAGACCTAAGTGGAACCAGGGGGAGGATAAAGGGAACAGATCTCCGTGGGAAAGAGTCCCTAAAAAAGGAAAAGGGGAGCCTAACAACCAAGGCCCAATCTGTCACTATTGCAACGAAAGTGGGCATTTAAGGCAAAACTGCCCACAGAGGGAAAGGGACCTGAATGTTTTTAAGGAGTCTCGAGAAAGGGATGAATAGGGATGACAGGGGGTTCTACCTCCTGGGGTCAAAATATCAACAGGAGCCCTTGGTAACTTTAAAAGTAGGCCCCCAGGAGGAAGAATTTGAATTTTTATTAGATACAGGGGCTGAGAGGACATGTGTTTGTAGAATTCCAAAAGGATGTGAGAAAAGCCAGAATACAGTTCAGGTAGTAGGGGCAAAAGGAGAAGGATTTAAAGCACCAGTCATAAAACATGTATAATAGAAGCGGCCAGTGGTGGTGCTGTAGCAGGAGGTTGAGCACCTTGTTGTTCACAAGATGGCATCGGAGGAAGCACGTAAGCATTGTTTGCTGAAGTACCTGTGCGCCGCCAGTTCGTTGTACGGAAGAGACACATCTAACGCCGCCATCTTCTTGTATGGCAGACATGTGCAGCGCGCCGCCATTTTGTTGAGCATAGAGCTCATGCGCACAGTGTCTGGGCTGGACTGACAGGTCCCGTAGGAACTCTAGCGGAATCGTACGTGACCGAATGCCCAAAGGGAGTGGTTAACAGAATTGCCGAAAGTCCTGGGGGAACCCAGAGCCCTGGAAACCCCTGTATTAGAAATAAAGAGCTTGACTTGGCCAATATATCAAGCAGCAATCAATTTATTAATTAATACAAAATGGTAAAATGTGAGCAAAGCAGCACTGGGTGCAGTGGGGGTTTCCCCTCCAACTGCACGCTGACTGCTGATTTCTGCTGGTATTTATTGAGAATCTTCATAAGCACTTCTCAGCAGTTTTTTTTTTCTCTAGTTTCCTCCTAATTTCTATTTTTGAAATCAAATTTCTATACCCAATTGTGATCAATCCCTACTGGTGACGTTGAATTTCTATACCTCAGAGGTGTAAATCAGTGAAGTAATCTTTTTGCTTCCCTTGTTCAGAAATAAACATCCGTGGTGATGAGGTTCTCAGGACCATAAATCCATGATGGTGAAGTCCAGATTTCCTTCTTCAGCTGTGGGGAGGGGGTCCAGATTTCCTTCTTCAGAATCTTCAATTTTTAGCTTGGGATAAGCTAACTTCCTTCTTTTATTTAGGTGATTACAACTCTTTATATATATATTCTAAAGCTATAGTTCAAAACCTTTTATTACAAAGCAGCTTAAAGCTTACAACAATTTTATTTTCAAAGCAAACAACAATACTTCTGCATTCTTCTATCTTACATGTTAAAGGCCTATAAAACTTATATTAATTAAAAAAAAACTTTAAAACATATTGTGAAATTTTAAGGCTCACATTATTTACTTATAAGTAAGCAAAATATTTGTCCAAAAGCCTCTTTCCATGCTTTTTCCGTTTGTTCATTAAAACTCATTTTTATAACTGCCCTATGGCCTCTTTCTACACATTTCACAACCAAAACTACACAGGCCACCTTTTTCTACCTGACACGAAACACAACCCCACATTTCACACCTGCACCACACTCTGGGGATCTGCCGGCATTTGCATGAAGGCGGGTGGCCGCGCGTAGCCCCACGCCGCGGCTCTCGGCACTACAGAGCAGCCGCCTACAAGTCCCGGGTCTGAGTTTAAAATTTCTATTTTGGCATCTGGCTCGCTCTCCCCCTCTCTTGTTTCGTTCGATTCCTGTCTTTCCGCAAGCCCCTCCTGCTCCGGGCTTGTCCCTGCCAGGGTCTGAGGGATAGCTGAAGCCGTAGCTGTGTTTTGCATTTTTAAATTTAACCGCGGATTCTCCAGAGAAGCTGCGCCCACTTCTTGGTTTGCCGCTACGCCGTTTCCGTGCGGCTGCGCTGCTTGCAGTACCCGCAGGGGGGTTCGCCCGCCCGCCCTGCCCGAATCGTGCGGCAGAGCCGCTTCGGCCACCTCGGGCTGTGGGGCTGTTCCGCCCAGTTCATGTTGTGCTGCCTCGCCAGGCTCGTGTGAGGGGGCTGCACCGCCCGTCTCACCCGCTTTGCTTTGTTCGAGCACCACGGGTCCTACCGCCCCGCACTGCGGAGACGATCCGTTCACCGCAGGCTGCGGGGTTTGGGGACTTTGCGCTATTTGCGGCGATATCTGCGCTGTTTGCGTAACCGAGGTAGTATGTGCAGACAGCGGCTGCGCAGTTTGCGGAAGTTGTGAGATTTGCCTTATAGCCGCTTTTTGTGCACTGATGCCTTCACCTGGTCCCGTACCGTTCCCCCATAAATCCTGGGGTCCTCTGTCTCGGGGCAAAGCTTCCGCAAGGTCAGGGATTCCCTTAACACCTGGGTTTGTCCCCACCTCATGCTGGGTGACCGTCAGCGATTTTTCAGGTGGCAGTGACTGTGCGAACACTGACGGGACAGGGGGAGAGACTGCCCCTCCTTCCTGCACTTCCTCCGCCTCCTGCCGTGTGGACTCAGTGTTGCTGAAGCGATTTTCGGCTTCATATTTGTTAACAATTGCTTCATATATTACTCTGCATAAAGGGAGAAGCTTCGCAGCTGTACTGTCTCCAAGAGTTGCCTGAGTATAGTTTTACACTGACAGAGTCCCACAGAAATGGATGAAAAAGCAGTTCTGTATCTGCCTTTGGGAACTGTTCTTGTACCCAGCTTAGGAGGTCTTTTATTTGATCTCTTGAGACAGAAATAGGATGATTTTTTTATCATAGATTCTAGCCTATCCAGGCTTTCTTTTTGTGTTTTGGACATTGGGTTTCCCATTTTTATACCAGATTGGCTCTGAAGGAGTATTTTAAAAAGTTCCTACCTGACTTTACTGTCAACTTCTTTCCCTCGGTCCCCAGTGTTCCTGTAGCCGACCTCCAGACAGGAGTTCTTGGATCCGAGCTGTTTTTTCTTTTTCCCTGGGGATTATTTTAGCCTTTTTTCCCAGCTTACGCTGCCAGCTTTTCCGCTGATTTCTTCCTTCAGAGAGGTCCTGACTTGGCACTAGCAGGTGTTTTTCCTCACACGAGAGGCACCAGTTGTAAAGGTTCAGGCTTTTTTTCTTCTTTGTCAAGGTCAGGATGAATGTCGGAACCCAGGACATCCCTCTGGGTGCCCTGGGTGATCTGAGACCCTGGCAAGGGGTCCAGAGACAAGCCATGAGAGTTTGATTAGGATAGTATTAATTTATCACTGGGTGTAGATGTAGAATTTTGGGGTTTAATGGAGGTTCAAGAAGGCAAGATGGAGGAATATGGGCGTGTCCCTGTCCTTCTGCTTCTTCTTCTTGCCCTCCATCTTCTGCTGTGGTGGTGGCACTTTTGGATTGGATTAGAGTAGAAATACACAGTCTAACATAGGTGATAGGTATTGGTATTTATCTGTAAACACAGAACACGTAGTACATAGTATAAGAGATAGCGACCGCCCAGGAGGCTGGCAGTTAGCCTTGGGCAGCGGTGTAGGTAGCATCTACGCTAGCTGAGAAAAAGAATGTTTAGGAACAAGAAAGAATAAACAGCTTTGATAAAGAAACCGACGCATCCTGACTCCTTCTTCTGGCACCGGGCTTGGGAAGAAAGGACTTCATCCACAATCTCGGAAGGCTATCAGCCCGGGATCTGAGAGATGAATAATACTCGGGAAACGCCAAGCTCAACTTCAGTCTTGGTTGTTTATTATATCTTGTCTATTTACAGTATTTACAGGCTCACAAGCCGTGAGCTTAACTAGCAAGCCAGAGAAACGAGACATAATGGAGTGCTTCTAACTCTTACCAAGGCTATTAAAGAGATAATTACCCAATACCAAGATGACACCTATATTATTTATACTGTTGACCAAATAATGGCTACCCAAGGCCCGCAATGCGGGCCCTTTTCACCCAATTAGAGAAAACCACCCAAATCCATGAAGAAGAAGGAAGAAGAAGGCTAAGAAGAAGAACTTCGACAACGCCCTGAATCCTCCATCTTGGCCCACACACATTACTATATACCAAAACCTCAAATCCAAGTTTTCACCCTGTGAGATCACACAACACCACTCAAACTACACACCCACAACCCCTGTGCTATCACACAATCTCAGAAGCTTGTTCCAAGGCCTCAAGTCAAATGCGGATCTTATCTGAGGATCAGCACTCCTCAGCTCAGAAAGCCTGAAATTTTCAGCCTCCAGGGTTCTAACAACTTTCAAACTTCAAAATTAGCTAAAAACAAGTTAGACTGAGAAAACAAGAAGCACCAGGCATGTGCTGGAGATAGAGGTAAAAAGTTCAAATGTGAGGAAGACTACAGAAGCCTTCATCAAAAGACCACCAAAAGACTGACGACCACCACGGAAGGACTGATGCATGCGCAGAAGCAATAACCTGTTGTAAAACCATGACACAGCTTTATGTAAATATGAGTATGCTAATGATACGTTGTAATCGTGACGTTGCGCGGAAGGACTTTTAAAATGTAACTGAAGGCTAAAGAAGATTGAGTGAGTTTTTGGTGGAGAGATCCGCCTCACTCCCAGACCTGAATAAACAAATACCTGCTCTGTAGCCATCTGACTATAGAGTTTTATTTTCTTGCCCAATTTTCGGCTTCTGTTGCCGTCAGGAAAGAATTCCTTGCAAGATGTACCTGGTCTGATCTGGAGTGAGGGCTACCAGGTTGAGTCCCATCTGCGGTGTCAGAAAAACAGATGCTTTAATGAACCTATAAATGAAAAAACACACACTTTTGAGATAATATTAGTATAAGAGGTAATATAAAGGTTGATCTTTATTGGAGGTCTCCAGACGCAGATATAGAAAATGTCCACAAAAGCCCACCCCCAAAATGTAAATAAAGATTTATAAGTTTAGCAAATTAGCATCATTGACAGAAATCACCAATTAAGAGCACAAGTAGTGATGCAATTCCCCCCCCCAGTTCAAACCCCTTCTAAATCCTCCCCTCCTCAGATGGGGCTGAACTTTGTTGATGAAAATGTGTCTCAAAGAGCTGATTTTTTGCCTTGGTTCCCAGGAAGAACTAAGATAGCATAGGGGTCTTGAAATGTGTTTTGTCTTTCTGCCTATCAGGGCAGGGAAAAGTACTGGGAAAACTAACTACAAATGCAATAATAGGCTACAGAGCTCGAAATCTATGTGTAGAGAATACAGAGAATATATAAAAGAAAAAAGGCAAAAATCATTAGGCATCACTCCCAGGTGGGACTTCTGGTTGTTCAGCCACTCAGGGGCTGGGTTAAGCTACACTGAGGGGCTGCCTCCAGTGTATCATGATTGACAGATGCTTTGGAGTTGGGGGGTATGGGGGGCAGGGCACTACCTCACCAGAGGAAGACCTGACCCACCCCATTCCACATATTCCAAGTCCCCAAGATGTCTTGAAACAGATTACCTTTTCCAGTCTCTGATATCAACATGAGGCTCAAAGGGTTGAGATAAAAACAGATCTGCCCAGAGCGAGTTGGAAACATTTAATTTAAAATTTTGCTGTATTAGGTACAGAGGCACTGATCACAATGTTGCTTGGTCTGTTCATGTGGGTGTGGTACCTACCTCTATATATTCCCATATGTGCTCCTCACAGTGCTCTTTTTCAGAGCAGGGAGAGGGTTCAGGATTACTTTGTTGCTGTACTGTGAAATATAACTTTATGACATAATAACATCAAGGACAATGAGGGTCATTTGGGATGTATATTCAGTGTTGCTCTCTGTCGTGGTTTGACACTGGCCAAACTCCAAGCACCCACGAAAGCCACTTACTCACCCTCCCCTGCTACAGCTGGGCAGAGGAGAGGGAAAATTTAAACAAAGGGTTCATGAGTTGAGATAAAGACTAGTACAAAACACTCCAAGGGCAAAGCAGGCTCAACTTAGAGATACAAAGTGAGTTGGTTGTTAACAAAATCAGAGGAGGATAGTGAGCTGTAAAATAAGCCCTTAAAAACACCTTTTCTTCCCCCAACCCCTCCTTCCTTCCCACCAACAGTGCAGGGAGATGGGGTGGGGATTTTGGTCAGTTCATCACCTGAGATTTTCCACTGCTCAGGGAGAGAAGTTGTTTCCCTGTGAGACTGTGGTGTCCCTTCCCACAAGAGACAGTTCTTTGTGAACCTCTCTGATGTGGGATCCACTCTCCCAAAAAGCCATCCTCCCAAAACTGCTGCAGCATGATTTTCCTCCCACAGGCAGACAGTCCTCCCAAAACTGCTGTGGCCTGAGTCACTCTTCCATGGGATGCAGTCCTCCAAGGACAGGCTGCTCCAGCCTGGAAACAAGGGCCCTCTCCACCGGGTCTTCCACTGGACCTCAGCCTCCTCCAGGCATCCACCTGCTCCAGCATGAGCACTTCCCCCACGGGCTGCAGGTGGATCTCTGCATCCCCAGTGGATCCCCATGGCCTGCAGGGGGACAGCCTGCTTCACCATCATCATCACCACGGCCTGCAGAGGAATCTCGGTTCTGGTGCCTGAAACACCTCCTCTTCCTCCTTTTTCACTGACCTTGGTGCCTCTGTGTTGTTTCCCTCACGTCCTCACTTCCTCCTCTTCTCTAGCTGGAATTAAAACTGAGTGCGCCCCACTTTGTTTTGATTTTCTTCTTAAATATGTTATCACAGAGGCATTACCATCATCTCTAATTGGTTCAGGCTTGGCCAGCAGGACATCCATCTTCAGAATCATCAGGGATTGGCTGTGCCAGACATGGTGGAAGCTTCTAGCAGCTTCTCACAGAAGCCACCTCTGTGGCTCCCCCCCCATCAGAAACCAGGTTGTGCAAAACCAACACACTATCCTACCCTTACTTCTGGCACTACCTCTTGGAATTCATTAATAATTACCCTCAGTTTGTGGGGAGAGGAGGGCAGGATGATTTTCCCCAGCTTTTCACTCCCTTTTCCTCCTTCAGGCTTGTTACAGCCACTTTTGAGAATTTTGAATTCCCTTTGGATATTAAGGAAAGCATGTTCTTGTTGCTGAGTCTGCCAGGTCTCGGTGCAGTCCACACCATGTTTAGAGTCAAGAAAGAGATTTCTAGGGAGGTTGTTCAGAGATCTGCCCTTAGGGTAGATAGTCATGAGTGGCATGGAATGTGGGAGAAAATGGGACAGTTCTTAGAGAAATTCGCTGCTTCCATTGTTTGAGAGTTCATCCCTGAACAACTACAGGACTGATGAAGTGACAGAATATTTGCAAGGACAATGCTGTGGCAATTCCAGAGAGTAGTAACATATTGCAGTGTGCTTGACCCTGGCTACTTTTTATTGGACACTGCTCATCACTAGACAGCACCTTCAGGGGGAGGAGAAGGAAAGCAGACCAACAGGCACCATGGCCACTCAAACTGCAGCTGAACCAGAGGAACAACCTGTACCAGTAGCAGTTGCTCCTATACAGAAGAAGAAATCCAAGACCAAATCAGTTCACTTAGTGAGGGATGAAGAGGAAACAGGGCCCTCACAACAGAAGCAAGAGGCAGGGACAGAGATCCCTATTCCCTGGTGAGCTGTGAGAGATGCAAAAAGATATCAGCTACCAGTCAGGTGAGCCCCTACTGACCTGGCTGCTCTAATACTGGGCTATTGTGGCCCACAATATGAAAATAGGTAGTGGTGAAGCCAAGCAACTGGGATCCCTGTCCCAGGATATGGGCATTGACAAGGGGATTGGAAAGAGGACAGAAACTCTCAGCCTCTGAAGGCGACACCTGTCAAGCGTGAGGGAAAGGTATTCTCTCAAGGATGATCTAGTACTGCACCCAAGTAGGTGGGATGCCATGGAGAAAGGTATCCAGTACCTGACAGAATTAGCTGTGCTGGAGGTACTCTATAAAGATTCAAATAACGAGCAGTCCGCTGTACATCCAGATGAGGTCCAGTGCACACAATCTATGTGGTGGAAATTTGTACAGAGCACGCCATTATTATACACCAACTCATTGCCATCAGTGTCAATGAAAGAAGAACAAAAAGTGCTTCACGTAACTACCTGACTCCAGCAATATGAAGACCATCCTTTGTCCTCCCTGCATCTTGGCTATGGAAAGACTGTCCAAGCCCGTGGACAGACTTAGAAGACTCAGGCAAGTTAGAGAGGAAATGTCCCATGCCTCGCCAGTACAGACCAGAGTCTCTGCTATTGGGAGTAAGCACCCCTCTGCTCAAGACAGGGTCCACATCACAAGGTAACCTGTGTTTTTACCTTGTGGCAGGACCTTTCACCCCCTGCTACAGCAAAAGCTTATGTCCCTGTCACATATGGCTAAGTTGGGCCAGAATGGTTTGTAATGTGATGAATTATCTCAACTGAAAACCTCCTTAGCCAGCAATAAACATTCTGTCTTGGCGTGAGAAAAGGATAAGCCAAAATTAGTGACTGACAGAACACAAGCATCTTTTACAACTATAAAAGACCACTATGATTTTCATTAAATCAGAAATCTCTTATACACTCTCTGAGTGTGTAGAGAGTTCTTCTCAAAGGTGAAGATGTTCACACCAAGTTACTTCCCTGGGGATAGAGAGGAATTAGAAGATTTTCGGCACACCACTATCATTCGTTGGTCAGTGACATTGGCTCCTAATCTATACTATTTCTTTACTAGCTGTAACATAGGTACCTTTATTATCATGCAATGTATTTTTATCTACTAGTAGTTCTTTTATGTTATCCTGTGTAATAAATAGTCTGTTTAAAGTCTTATGTCTGTTTTCCTTGGTCTGTTCAATAAACAATTCATGTTGTAATAGGTCTGATCAATCATTATTAGGAACTTACAAGCAAGAGTGGGTTTTGGGGTGCTGCCCACCTCAATAAAGCTGCTGTCTACTGCCAGAAACCTGTCAAAGGCAAGGACTTGTCTAAGCTTTCCCCTCTCACTTCATAACAAACCTGCATGAACACGGAGAGGACATGAGGAGGTGGGATGGAAAACCCACTGTAGGAATACAGCTAGAGAGCTGAGCTGGGAGCACTGTTCAGCTCGTGACAGAAGTGGATATGCTGGTAGCCTGCAGGCCTTGGCAACAGAAAGCAGAACTTTGAGAAAGGAATGCAGGAGACAGCAATGTGCCTGGTACATGTGCTTTGCTATCAGATTTTAGGCATACCTGTGTTAGTACGGAGCATTAATTAAGCAATATTATTTGGCAATATTACTTGTTATATAATGAAAAGGTATATAAGCTCAGCTAGACGTATCAATAAACGGCTTCATATGAGCACTATATGGAGTCCATGTCTCTTTGTCAATTGCCATCAAATGGTGCCCTCATCTGAGGAGCGATAATTTGCCTAGCTGAGCAACTGGACAGCGAGCCCTGCAGAACTAAGTGCTGCTGAAAGAAGCAGGAAAGCTGGCTGGCAAAGAACCCTCTGGGATAAAGGTGAGCTACCCCTCTGGGATACTGGGGTTTAGCCCGTTGCAGGGAACGATGTGTCAAGGGATGTCTGCCCAGGAAAGAGACATTTTTGAACTTACGTATAAACTGTTGCAACAGCATGATAAAGCTTTGCCCTCTCATGATTTGAAATTTTTATTATGTTGGGTAGTGGCAGAGATACCAGGAGTCACTGAGTCAACGATCTTTACATCAGATCTGTGGGACAAAGCAGGAATTAAGTTATGGGATTCTGCTACCAAAGGAAACAAAGCAGCTGCACAGATGCTACCCTCGTGGAGGGTGACTTTTGAGGCCTTAAAGGCTCGAGAAAACTCCCAAAATATGGGAAATGCCTGCTCCTCAACAGCAGATTTGCAATGTGCTTTAAAACCTGAACAGACTGCTGCTAAAGATAAACAGATTGCTGCTTGCCCATCCAGTTTGGAGGAGTCTCAGAATTCCTTAAATTCTGAAGAAACTGCATCTCGGTATCCCCCACCGGTCCCCCTGCCTCAGCAAACACAACCCACAGCCCCGGCACTGTCTCTTGTGGGGAAAAAGGAGGGGGGCCCCCTATGCTCTGTAAGGGCTGTCGCTGCTAGCTACAGTGAGGAAAGCGACCAAGATGGGCTGGAGGAGGATCCCTTTGATCCTGGACCTATTGATCCTGACAAAGAACCTAATTTATATCCCCCCAACCCTCACAACAACTGCGTCCGCTTAAAACAACAAGCATTAAGAGAGGGGGATTTCGATGTTGCTGAGAGAATTGTGGCTCCAGTAATATATTCGGGGACCAGAAAACGAGATGCCCATTGGGAACAGCTATCTTTCTCGAAGATTAAAGAGCTCCAGTGGGCAGCTACAGAGCATGGTATTGGTTCACCACATTTTACAAGCTTGCTAGATTCTGTGTTTGCTGCCCGCACTATGACTCCATATGGTTTAAAGACTCTCGCCCAGTTGCTGCTGTCTCCCGTGCAGTACAGCTTATGGGAGAGGGAAAAGGGTTTGTAAAGCCTTCTTTTAACTTACATGGGTCATGCTAATCAGGCCCTGGCTGCCCTCACAATCAGGCAGCTAATGGGAACGGGACTATATTCAGATCCTGCTGCCCAGGCACGAGATCGCCCAAAGAAAGCCCTTGATGGGGCCCGGGATGCAGTTTGCCAAGCCTTTCTTAAGGTCCCTGATGCAAAAACACCCCGAAGGAATTTACAACCATTGTCCAGGGGCCCCAAGAGCCCTATATACAGTTTATTGACAGCCTTAAGCAAGCACTAGAACACCAGATTGATAATGCAGACTCCCGTGAAATTTTGCTTTTAAAACTTGCTGTTGAAAATGCAAATGCTGACTGTAAAAAACTCCTTAAATCCCTGACTAACCAAGAAACAACTCTTATCGAGATGTTTGAAGCATGCAACTGTATTGGGAATATAGAACATCAGTATGAGGCCATGGCAGCAGCTTTTGCAGCTGCCAAGGGCACTTCTGAAACTTCTGCAGTTTGCTATAGCTGTGGCAAGCCTGGCCATCCTTAAAAAAGACTGCTTTGCTCAGAAAGGAGCTAAGCCAAGAATCCCTGATGTATGTCCACGGTGTCATAAGGGTTGTCATTTTGCTAACCAGTGTCACTCTAAGAATGATTCTGAAGGTCGACCAGTCCAGGGAAACTGGAACAGGAGCGCGGACGGCGCCGCACTCTGACACAAATGCCTCAGCCACCGACACAGATGGTATTGCTGCAGACGCCAGCTCCACAAGCGCAGCCACTGAGAATGCCCAGCAGAGGACCATCTCAAGTCATCGCCCAGCAACTGCAGGGAGCTCCGGACTGGCCCTGGCAACCTCAATCACAGTAACGTTGCTTGACTCTTCTGTTCATTTACTCCCTACAGGAATTTTTGGCCCACCAAGACCCCAGACAAGTGCTTTGCTGGTGGGAAGGTCCTCGACTACCCTCCTAGGGCTTTTTGTCCTACCAGGAGTCATAGACTTGGACTCTGTAGGGGAAATAAAAATAATGGCTTGGACTCCCTTTCCACACTGTTCTGCAAGGTACACACACTGCACAATTGATTCCCTTTTCACACAATTTGTCACCCCCTGTAACAGAGTGTAACACAAGGGTGGGAGGATTTGGCTCCACAGGAACCCCAGAAATATTATGGGTGCAAGACATTTCTGATAAACGTCCCACTTACAAATGTACCCTGCCACTACAGGGACAGCAGGTGACACTCACGGGGATTTTCAACACAGAGGCAGATGTGAGCATTGTCTCTCAGGCCAAGTGGCCCTCCACTTGGCCCCTCACAGAGGTACCCCAAACCCTCACTGGGATTGGGGGGAGCAGTCGTAGTCAGAAAAGTCATTATCTAATTCGGGTGACAGGATCTGACGGTCACATAGCCTCTATAAAACCGTTTGTACTGCCTGTGCCCATGGTGTTGTGGGGACGAGATGTGCTTTCTCAATGGGGACTTAAAATTCAGTCAGATTTTTAATAGGGGCCATTGCGGCCCATGACACCCTGAAATTAACCTGGAAAACTGAGACACCTGTCTGGGTGGATCAATGGCCCCTTCCACTGCCTAAATTACGTGCACTCACTGACCTTGTTCAGGAACAACTGCAAAAGGGATGTATAGTCCCCTCTACCAGTCCCTGGAACTCACCTGTGTTTGTCGTTAAAAAACAAACAGGCAAGTGATGCTTGCTCCAAGATCTCCGCAAAATTAATGATGTCCCCAACCATGATTCCCCAAGATTGACATTTAACAGTCATTGACTTAAAAGACTGCTTTTTTGACATTCCTTTGCATCCTGATGATGCACCTAAATTTGCCTTTTCCGTTCCAAGCCTTAACATGCAAGCCCCCTTGTAGAGGTATCACTGGGTATCACTTCCCCAGGGCATGAAATGCTCGCCCACTATTTGTCAGTGGTTTGTTGCAAGGGTCCTCAGCCCCATTCACCAAGAAATGCCTACTGCCTACTTATATCACTACATGGATGACATCCTTGTTGCAGCAGAAAAACAGGAAATCATGGAGGAAGCCCTAGCCCTTGTCACTGCTGCTGTAACCCAAGCAGGACTTTGTGTTTCTCCTGAAGAAATTCAGTGTCAACCCCCCCAGAAATATCTGGTCTGGCGCATTAGGACCCAGAGTATTTCTCCTCAGCCTTTTCAGATTCATGCTGGCATTCCTACTTTGCATGATGCTCAAAAGCTTATGGGAAAACTCAGTTGGGTTCATTTCTTATTAGGAATTTCAAACACTGACTTAAGCCCTTTGTTTGAGCTGCTAAAGGGAGAACCAGATTTTCTGTTGCCTTGCCAACTCACACCAGAAGCCTGCCAGGCGTTGCAACTGGTAGCTGATGCTATCTCAAATCGACAGGTGGCCCGATGGGCCCCTGAGTTGCCCTTTTCCTTGATAATTCTGAATCCGGCTAAGCAACCTCATGCTTTGATATTTCAGTTGGATCCTAAAGCGCCTGACGCCTTGCTGATCATTGAGTGGATTTTTTTGCCACATCAGATGTCTAAAACTGTAACCACACAACATGAAATGTTTGCTTTGCTCATTGTTAAAGCTAGACAGAGACACACCACACTTGCAGTTGTGGATTTCTGTTTGATCTGTTTGCTTGTTACTGTTTTCTATTTACAGTGGCTGTTGCAACAGTCTGAATGTCCTAGGTTACAATGTAAAATTGTGCCCAAGGTTTGTATTCTATCCCCATGAGCCGTTGGAGCCAAGGTGGGGCAGTGTTTTCCTTATCTTCTGTTAATGAGCCTAACAATGCCTTGCCACATGACTCATAAATAACTTCCTCCGGGAGTTATCTCTGTTTAATGGGCCATCAAAGACCCACTGCATGACTCATAGAATGAGATCATCCCATTGTGAGATGCTCCGCCCAGGGGGAGGAGCCAAGCATTCCCACCTGGATAAATCAAGGGTTTGGGACAGCACAGGCAGCTTTTATCCACTGGACTCCCAGAGGAGACAAGAGCTACCAGACGTTTCTACAGGAATCACTGCTTCGACAAGACCATCTCATCTGGACTGCCACTACCACCCTAACAGGGTGTCAGGTTGTATTCTGACTCTGTCAGTGGGTTGTTTTTTTTTTTTGTACTATTACTTTTATTTTAATTTGCTTTCATTTATTTCTTTTCTTTTCCTCTTATTAAATTGTGTTTCTGACTTGGAGTCTTTCACTGGTTTTTCTTTCAAACCAGCACAGAGTCTCTTAGGGTCTTTGTAATACCCATTCCGGAGGAAGTCAATGCTCAGGATACACAGGGCCTTTGGGCCGGTTGAAATCAGATGTTTCTGCTACTCTTTCTTGGTCAGGCTCACCTCGGCTTCCACCAGAGTCAGTTGCTGTGATCCCCCTGTCACTCCAGCAATGGAAATGGGTTCTGCCCCCACATGTCCTGATGGCATCAGGGTACACTGCGCACCAGTATCTACTAAAGCTTCATATTTCTATGGCTCTGATGTGCCAGGCCATCGAATCCACACAGTCCAAAAGACTCGGTTTTCCCGTGCCTCTTCCTGGCTAGAGGCAGGGCCCCTCTAGCACTGGTTATTATTCCCTTCCTGGGCATACATCGTAGAGGTTCTTTCAAGGGGATCTGACATATCATCTTCACTTCTATAATACTTGGTGGGTCGGTCCTGGGAGGTTGAGGCTACTTTCATTTTAGTGGGACCCCCTCGGTTAGTGTTTCTCTCCTTGAGCTCACGCACCCGTGCTGCCAGGGCAGAAGTGGGTTTTCCATCCCACCTTCCCATGTCTTCCCCATGGTCACGCAAGAAAAACCACAGGTCAGCCCTTGGGGTGTACCCTCTCTCTCTAGCTGGAGGGCGTTGGGCTCTGGCTCTGGGGCCTGTGACTCACACCGGTGCCACATGGGATCTGTTCTTCCTCATCTCCTCCCTCACCTCCCTTATCTCCTCTTTGAGTTCCTTAACTACTGCAGAGACCTGAGCCTGCACTGGGCCACTGATCATTCTCTCATAATTTCTGAGCCTGTTGGCGACAGAACCCACTGTCTCTCGGTTGCTATCAGGATTGATCATTGCAATGAAGGTGGTGTATTGAGATGGCACTTTACTTGCCAGGTTCCACAACATCTGCCTTGTGCACCTGACCTTGTCAGGGTCATTGTCATGCTGTCCACCCCTCCTAAAGAGTACTTCTAATATTGCCACTTCTCTCAGCTGTTGGATCTCTTCCTCAAGGGTCTTCCAATGACTTCTATGATGGTGCTCCTGCATTCTGTCTCTGTGGACAAACCTCTCCCTTACACTCATTAGAAGTCGCTCCCAGAGGGGAAGGGGCCCTTGCTCCCTTACAAATACTTGATTCACCCCTGAGTCTTGGGTCAAGGGTCCTAAGTTCCTTGCCTCACCACTATCTAGTTGCATGCCTGTACTTATAAGGTCCCAAACCCGAAGTAACCAAGTTGTATAAGCCTCACGTCCCCGTCGTGCAATATCTTTTTGCAGATTACGTAGGCTTTCATAAGTCAGGGACTCTGTGATAATCTCAACTTCTGGTTCCCCTGTGGGCTGTGAGGGCCCTCCTTTCTTATCTTTATTACCTGGGTGCTCTGATTTCATCTTATACTTCTTTGTTTCTACAGGGGCAACTGCAGCTGGTTGTGACTGGTCCTGTGGTTCAGTTGGAACCTGGACGGTTGTAACTTCTGTGGGTTCTGCTGCTGCACTATCAGATTCTCTCTTTTCAGGGCAAGGGGAGGGCTTCTCACCAGCTGGGGAAGTGTATTCTTTCAGCACCTGGCCTATCTCACGTATCTCTTTCACTAGAACCCCCACCCAATCAGGGTGGTTCATTTCTGGGGTGGGCTGCGGGGCAGGGTCAGGCGATGGGCTAGCATCCCCAGTCTCTGGGGCAGTATCAGGCTCTATGGCAGCATTCCCAGCCTCTGGGGCAGTATCATGCCTTACAGCAGTATCTCTAGCCTCTGGGGCAGTATCAGGCTCTACAGCAGTATCCCTAGTCTGTGCCGTGCTCCAAATTGACCTCACCTTATCTTTGACAGCTAAATAAGCTAGGATCATCAGCAACATTTGGTTAGCTTCTAGAGGAAATTTGAACTCTTCAAAAACTGGTGGAGTAGGCATAAGGAACTGGCTAAAGGTCTGGAAAACTTCTCTCACTGTCATTTCCTCACAGAAAGTACTATTCTTAAAGTAACCCCAAATACACCCACTTAGTATGTGATAGCCACGTATCCACGTGCTTGCTGTCCAGAGCAAGTTAAAAATCAGTGAATTCTTCACCTTATCAGCCCATAAAACAAACTGGATAACAGCCACAGTAGCTTTTGTTATAGGGCCCATGTTTAGGTAAGGGCCTGCAAATGGGCAAAATAAAGCCACAAACACATGCCACCCGAACCAGGATAAGTTAGACCACATGGCGTTACCTATCAAGGTTTCTATATCCAGTGAACAAGAATGAACAAGAAATTAGGTCACTTAAGAACTGTTATTCCCTTTTTTCTCTCAATGCCCTCAAGCCCCACGTTGGGCACCAAAATCTGTCTTGGTTTTGAAAGAAGACAGGTATCTGCTAAAGAGAGGCAAGGCCTCTCTTAGAATGGATAATTCAAATCCCCTTCCCTCAAATTATTATAATTTAGAAAATTAAAACGGCTCTCAGGCAGAGATATGGGGATAGGAATAACAGTTCTTTACTAATAGGTATAACAAGGCAAACAAACAACAACAACTACAGCAATTAATAGCAAAAACAGAACTAGGGACCTTGATGGAGCTTGGTTTCACAAAAAACCCGGGGCAGTCTGATCTCTGGGGACTCTAAAAAAAAGTACTAAGCTGGAACGGTGGGGAATCTTGGGCTGGTGGATTAGATGAAATTCGGAGCTCCGTTGGTGGTCACTGGAGGGCAGGGATGTCTGGCAGGGAGGCCAGTGCGGGCCCGCAGTGCAGCGCAGCTTTAAAACAGCACCGAGGCAGTGGGACAGGGCTGAGCTAGCTCTAGCAGGGAAGCCACGGCAGCCTCGTCTGCTCCTGACACAGACTACACTAAAAGTGCAGTTGGCCCCTAGCCCCTGTCTTTCTCCCTCCCCCCCCCCCCCCCCCCCCCCCCCCGGGGGAAACTCCTGGAGACAAAGGGTGTAGCTAAGTGCCAGCCTCCATGCTTTGTTTTCACTTGAGCACTGATACGTACCTGGCAATCAGTTTCCTTGCAACTCTTGGGAAAAAATTCTATAGGTGAAAAAGATAAACAAGTCTAACCCCCAACAACAAGTAGAAAAAAATTCAACAGCGTCAGCCTGTAAAAATGCAAGGACCTTTCAATCTTAAAGGTGGGCCAACCAGCCATGATCAAGTTACCCCAAATCGGGATTGTACCTATGACTCTGACAGACAGTTGAGGACTGATGGCCTGGGTGACTATTGATTCTAATGGCAGGAACAGGATCAGTTCCCGATGGATATTCCCCACAATCTAAACTGCTCTTGTCTTTGAACAAGTTTGTTTTATGCTCTCATCAAAACAAGTTTCTCAATGAAGCTTCGCAACCTTCTCCAACAGTGCCACTGTCTGGTGGTAGTGAGTATAGCACGTTGGTTGCAACTGGAGGCCAGAGATAGAATTGCTGCCATAACACTCTGGAAAAGACACCTTTATCATTGCATAAGTTCTGTTGTTTTAACTCCTTTAATAACCTTGGATGTTCAAGAATATCCTCATCAGATAGAAAACTAGGTGTATATCCATATGTGAGACAGGGAACTGCTCAAGCAGCAGTGGAAAGGATTGTTGACTGCTTACATGGCTGTGAAGGCTACAGTTGGAGACTCCTGGACTCCTATAAAGCCAGTTCTGGACACAGAGGAACCCTACTGGATGGCACAGTAATGAATGAATCTGCTGTAGCTAAAGTTGCAACAGAATCAGAAGCTCTAAAATGGCATTCATTATATGGTTTACCTTTTTATGTTTATAGGCCAATGTTTTCAATAACGTAGTATAGGAATTTCTTCTATATCTCTGAGGGTCCAGCCTTTGCAGAGAAATGGATTAAATAATTAGCGATATGGCTGTTCAGGTGTGTTTTGTGTAATAAACAAGGCAGGAGATTTTTCTCCTTTTAAAAGCCTTTATTGTGATCAGCTCATGGTGGGGGCCCGACGGGTCGAGTGCACGCCGCCGCTGCTCCCAGAAGCATCTCGGAGGAGGAGGTGTGCAGCAGCTTTGTCCACTGGGCTGCAGGCTACTCTCAGAAGCAACTCGGAGGGGGGAGGTGTGCAGCAGCCTCATTCATTGGAGTGCAGGCAGGGTCGGGTTCACAGTCTTCACCGCCGGTCCCGAAGGCTTGGTTGTCTCTGAAATTCCAGGGGGTCCCTCTCTGGGCAACGTCTCTGAGAGTCAGGGTGAGGGGTGAAAACTGCTCAACTTTGGGAGGAGGCAGTCTCACTCCTTGCATGGTCTATCCATGTGTCTTGGTGGTTCAGTCTAATAAAGTTTTTCTGGTCCGGAGTAATAATTTCTTCTCCCAGCTGGCACTGCATCACTTCTATTTGCATGTCTGCTAGATTTCTCCTCCTCCTGGCTTTTTTGGTTGCTATGTTGGGTGTTGGGGTAGCCAGGGGGCTCGGCTCGAAGGTGAAGCAGAAAGGGAACAAAAGAGGTGATTAACAGGGTGGGGGTGAACATTTAACAAGGAGCACTGGACAAACAATGACTTCATTTGCAACAAAATTACCTTGTTTATCTCATTTTGTAAAAGCAAAAGGTTTAATAAATGTAAAATAATAAACTTTACAGAAATAAAAGCTGAGCACAGGTGCCTCTGCACCTTGCTAAGACACCCTAAAAAGCTCTCTTGTTCCTTTTGTTATAAACGACAGTTCTCTAATATTCCTTTTAAGAGGTTTATTGGAAAATGACAAAATGAGATCGAAAAAAGACAATTCCCACAATCAAACGGCAGCTCTGAGTCCGGGTTTCGAGCTGCTGGGCGAACTAAGACCCCAGTCTCTATCGCACTGGGTCCCCCATAATTCACACCAACCATCTCTCAAAGGCTAGTTTTTATAAGGTTTTTAGGCCCTGAGGCTAGTTTTCTGTCCAGTCTGAATATGCAGATAGGATTTCTGTCCACCTGGAGTGAGAGTAGAATAGAATTCCGGGAAATCTGGTCACATCTCTGGATCTGTCTATGAATTATTCCTGAAGTCTTCACTAAACATGTCTATGAATTATTCTTGAAGCTCCTGCCAGACGAACATGTCTTGGTTTGGGTTTGGTCTCAGCGAGTGTCAGGATCCCAGGAAGATGGAGTGACCAGATTTTCTGAGAGCTGAGTCAGTTCTGATGGGCTTTAGTGATCGTTATCTGGCGCCCCTTTTGCATGGTCCACCCCTCATTGATATGGAGAATACAGTTCTATTGTTCTATTGGCAGGCCAGTTACCTACCCCCCCCTTGTTAGTTTCTGTACAAGGGGGTACCTTTTAGCACACTTTATTTAAATCAAACCATATAATTATAACAGTAAAAAACCTCAAATAAAACTACATATTTATAACACTTTGTACTGCTTCTTTTAGTACTTGATGGTTCAGGTGGGCTGTTTGGTCCTTGGCCCAATGAAATTAGCATTAGGCTTTGACTTACACTTTCCAAACCCAATCAATGCCTCTGTGCTGGCACTGAGCCAATTACAATGACAAAGGCACAGAACTTTATAGTTAAACTTCCTAAAATGTCTAAAGGTAATCTGAAACCTTTTTCCTTATACAGAAATGCTTACTTGGGAGTGGGGGTGCATTACTACAACGCAGCATGACTGTTTACACCTGGATTAGTCAGCCATCCTAACAAAACCTCACAACTAACAATTATAAAAGAACAAAAAGATACTAATGTCTTTTTTCCTAAGGGCCACTGTAATATAACACACACAGAACAAATACTACCTTACCCTTTGTTGTAGGTAACCCAAAAGGGTATTGTATTCCATAGCTATCTGTGCCCAAAATTGTTACTGTCTCTCAAAGACCCTGCAGCTGAGAAAAACTGGGGTGGGGTGTTGCCATGGGCACTCTTAGAGTCTACTGGAGCAAGCAGCTTGTGCCCTTTTATCCTTCCTTGGCTGCTTGGTCTTTGCTTAAGCAGAGGCTTCTTCCTTTTTGGCTTCTCTTCATTTCTTTCCTCGTCTCACAAAGACTGCAGTTAGAGGTTGTTGGGGGTTAGACTTGTTTATCCTTTTCACCTATAGAATTTTTTCCCAAGGGTTGCAAGGCAACTGATTCCCGGGTACTTATGAGTGCTCAGGTGAAAACAAAGCATAGAAGCTAGCACTTGGCTACACCCTTTGTCTCTGGGAGTTTCCCCCCGAGGGGTGGGGGGGGGAGAGAAAGACGGGGCTGGGGGGGGCAGCTTCACTTTTTGGTGTGGTCTGCGTCGGGAGCGGACGGGGCTGCCGTTGCTGCGTGAGTTTCTCACGGCACCACCAGGATCTGATCCTGGAGAGAGAGAGCTACCATCATCTGCTCGTGTGCCCGGATCCGGATTCCTCTTTTTGCTGCCCTGCTGGAGCTGCCTCGGCTGGGCATCCTGTCCCACTGCCTCGGCGCTGTTTTGGAGCTGCACTGCACCGCGGGCCCGCACTGGCCTCCCGGCCAGACCCCTTTGCTTTCTAGTGACTACTGACGGAGCTCTGAACTTCATCTGATCCACCAGCCCGGGATTCCCCACTGTTCCAGCTTGGTACTTTTCTTCGGAGTCCCCCAGAGACCAGACTGCCCCGGGTTTTGTGGGACCAAGCTCCATCAAGGTCCCTGGTTCTGTTTTTCGCTATTAATTGCTGTAGTTGTTGTTGTTTGTTTGCCCTGTTATACCTATTAGTAAAGAACTGTTATTCCTATTCCCATATCTCTGCCTGAGAGCCGTTTTAATTTTCTAAATTATAATAATTTGAGGGAAGGGGATTTGAATTATCCATTCCAAGAGAGGCCCTGCCTCTCTCTAGCAGATACCTGTCTTCTTTCAAAACTAAGACAGAGGTTTTGAGCTACCTTAGGGCCAATTCCACTGGTGTCTGTCATCAGTCAAGGCATTGCACCAACAGTAGCAGAGTGGCCCGGCTCCAGTCTGAGTTGCCAGTAGCTCATCAGCAGCACCCAGCTAAGGAGAGAAAACTCTGAGTTTCCCCAGGCCAACAGTTTTGCCTTGCCATGCCCACCCTGCTGTCTCTTGCCAAGAGGAAGGCACTGACCCCAGACAAGCCAGCAAGTCTTGTCTGCTGCTGGAACTGCTCCCTAAGCTCCTGCTGCCCCAGGAATGATCTGATACCATCTTGCCCCTTAGTCTTTCAAGCCACACAGTGGCCCCTGCCAGATGCCATCTTGGGAAGGTGATTTTCAGCATTTCAGGTCTCTCTTTGTTCCTGTGGGGTTCATGAGATTTAGCAATTTTGTATCTAGCAGTTATTTACTGTTATTTTTTGCCTGTTGCTGTTCTGTTTGTTACTATATACTACTTTGTTACTCATATTTCATTTCTTATTGGTGGAAAATGATCGGTTGGAATTAAAGGGAGGTTACTCATTTTAGAGTGCCCATCTCTTTAAATTGTCTTTATCCAAGACACCCTTAGAAGATAAATTCACACCTAAAGCTAATGCAAGCTGTGACACTGATAAACTGCAGTAACTGCTGGATTTGTTCTCAGTTTCCTAGTCATTCAGATGAAAGTATTTGTATTATGGGAATTCCAAAAGCAAACATATTTTCCAATGGTCTTCCTCCAGCTGGAGTGATGCTTCTTCTGGAAGGAAAGATATTCGAAATATCCATAGATCAACAAATCCTGACAGTAGAAATAGCAGTCATTGAGGTCTGTGTTCACAGATGCCTAAAGGGACCAGGAGTAGATTCACACTGAAAAATGGAGTTACCTGAGTGTAACCAAAGAATAATGGTAGGAGATTGTCCCAAGTGTTGCTCATATTTGGATGTAACAGGAATAGGCATTTTAGACATGTTGGTGGCCTATTCCAGACAATATGGAATATTACTGGCTTTGCGGAAGTCAAGCTAGAAAAGCTCTACCCCCCCTAAATGGCAAGGAATATGCACCACTGGAACTGTAGTGCCAGAAATAGATATTATTGATAAATCAGAACTCCCCAGTGGACACCTACGATCTTTTATAACAAGACACAAATGAAATTTAAATCCTTTAGTTGAAAGATCCTCTGGATTCCACAAGTTTATGAGAGGATTCTTACCTTGGTTAGGAGTGCATGAATTGGAAAAGGCTCTAGTGGACATATCTAGAGTCATCAAACAAATAGAAAACCGGACAAACAATGCAATTAGCACTTTGCAGCAAGAAGTTACCAGTCTCTCAAAGGTAGTTAAACAAAATCAAATGGTTTTGGATTTGTCTTTGGCTCACAAAGGTAGTATATGCACAGGTATCAACACCAGTTGCTGTGTATACGTAGATCAGATTCTGAGAACACAGACTGATTTGTAAGAAATTTGAAAGAACACCAGAACCTTTTATTAAATGCAAAAATATCAACGGGAAGACATATTTGATCAGATAACATGATGGACTCCAAATTTAAATGTGATTGTCTGTGGGAGATAAGAAAAATCTTATAGAATAAGAGCCTTATAGGCCTCTGATCACTTCTGTTCATTTCTGTCACTTTTGCCCACTGGGAAGCACTCTGGGAAAGGTTCAGCTTACAGGATAGCAAAAAACAAGTTACTTAACCTGGGAAAAAAGTTGTATAACCAGTGTGCAGTCATCTTGTGTTTTGGGTTATGATTGGTTGGGGATACACATGAACACTGTGTGATCAAAGGGCTGACTGGGTAAAAGAACATGTGAACAGCAATACCTGAAGTGGCAGACAGCCAATGCATATTTGTTGTCTTTCACAAGAATGTAAATAGATAAGAACTTAGTGTCTGAAATACAGCATAAAAAGCCTGGTTTTTGTAATAAAGTGATTTCTCTCTGCGACTGCCAAGAGAGATCCATGTGTCTTCATTTATCATTGCTACAATTGTGAGAAAATTGATTGGCATAATTATCATAGTTGTGACAATAATGGCTGGTTTATGGATTCTATTCCAAATTTGCAAAATAGGATATAAGAAGATGAGTAAATCTGACAAAACTCATTTTTTCTAAAGGGTCTCAGAAGGATGGACAACCATTCAACTTAAGTTTGTTTACATAGTGTTAAAAATCTTGATCAGTATTGTTAAGGTACTAGATAATTCGATAGTTTTTAATTGTTTTGATGTCTTGGGGTGATTTACGATTATAGCCTATTCCATGATCCTCTGCTTTACGCCCAAAAATGGTTGCTGTATCTTTAAGTTGTGGCAGGGGGAGGGGGAGCTTTGGGGTCTTTTGCAGGCTTTTTAAAAGCCTCATTTCCCAGATGTTCTGTGGTGTGATGCCATCTGCTTTTGCTTGGCTAGCTTGGTTTTGTTGGCCCAAGCAAGTTGTTTTTCCCTTCCCTGGCTTTGGAGAGGCTGCAGCAGCAATCCTTCAGCTACCTTTTGAGGTGAACTGAGAAACGGGAGTAGTGGGATAGGGGTCGCTTGGGACCAGCAAGAGTGGGGTCACTCTATTCCAACCCCAAACCTCGGCAAGCCAAGCTGGGAGGGGGAGCAACTCCTGGTTTTAATTTTAGTAGGAGCCCTAATTAGGGAATACCCTTCCTAAACCAAAACACAGAGTTAATTAGCAGTTATACAATGTCAGTCCATAGATTTTGAAACATTCAGGAATGAGTGGCTGGAAAAAGAGAGACTTGTGGATATGCTGCCATTATTCAGGAGCCCTTAGATCATGAAAGGAGTCCATGTAGCAAATGGTAGAGGCCACTGAGTTATTCCAATGTGTTTTAACACAAATAATGCTTAGTGAAAGAAATTGCAATGACAGATTAGTGTCAGTAATGCACTTTTGGTAATTTTTGATAATTCATTAATTTTTTTAAAATGCTACTGCAACATTTTCAACTTTGGAATTGTTATTTTATTATTTTAGAATATCAAATCTAAAACATTCAAAACTTGTGCACAAATGTCTTGGGTTAGGTAACCAAAATAGGTGTATTCTATTTCATCTGTTGAAAGCAGTTTTTGCTTTATCTCTTGTAACTCCAGGGGGGAGGGGGGTGGATGCCTTCTGATAATGGGCCAGCTGTTAAAACCAGGTCTGGCAATGTTTCTTATCTCTTTCACCACCCATCCATCCTCCAGGGAGATATCTTCTGCTAATGGGCCATTAAGGCTCACAAATGACATGACACATTACATCATCACATTGTGAGTCGCTCCACCCAGTGTGGGGGGAGCCAACCGTTCCTACCTGGATAAAAACTGAGACTCAGAAACAGCTGGCATTCTGGGAATCCAGCTTTTCTACTGGGTTCCAGGAGGAAGACCAGACCCATCTCGCCACCACTGGACTTTCTCTACTCCATCATCTCTGTTCCACAGAACCACATCTGTTACTCCAGGAGGATTTATTTGGACCAACTGGATGTCAGGTCGTATCCCTGACCTTGTCAGGGTTTATCAGGACTTTTTGTTTGTTTTCTTGCTTGATTGGTTTTTTTTTGCACAACCACATTTGTATTCCTTTTTTTCTTTATATTCCTAGTAAAGAACTGTTACTCCTATTCCCATATCTTTGCCTGAAAGCCCCTAATTGCAAAATTATAATTTGGAGGGGATTTACATTCTCTGTTCCAAGGGAAGCTTTGGCTTTTCCCTGGCAGACAACTGTCTTTCAAAACCAAGACAACAAAGTAGGACCACCCTCCAGCTACTGAAATACAGATAAGACAGAAAGCACTTGAAATACACTTTCACTGTTCTCAATACATATGACTTCTGAATTGTCTGGTACATGGCAAGAAAAGGACTACTGGAAGAAATCACAGATGTTAATTGTAGGAGCCGGAATGAGAGATGGGACAACAGGCGGCTCTTCTAAATTCTGTTTATTGCATAGACGATGTTACAGCAGTCCTGGGTCATGGGTGACAGAGCCAAGCCTAAAGCTGCCAGCTACAGCTTAAAGGCATGCCTGAAGCCACCTTAGTTCTGGTTACAATGCATTATATATTTTACTTTACTGAGCATCTTAATGTATAACAACCAATCAGGATCAAACACAATACCTTTACCATATTATGTTACAGTTAAGGCTTAAAGTTGTTTTTCTGTTTTCTTGAAGTGGAAAATTCTTCTTACGTGGTAAAAACATGTTTTTTTCTTTGCCTAGGCTCTTCCTGAGATTTATCTTTACTTGGTAAAAACATGTTTTTGTTTGTAGTTAACTTCTCCTTTGCTCTTAGCCATAAAAATCTCCTTCCAACTCATCTCAACCTTTGTCCAGTAACAACTAGCTCAGTAATTCCTAACTTAAACATCTTTCATTCTTCTATATCAAAACTTGCTTCCATCTCTATTCCGCTTTAAGGTTCCACATTCAGAGAGCCTTCTATTAAACCTACATATCTGTGAAACTTTTTCTGTCAAACTTTCATCTTTCCCAATGGTTAGTATTCTATACAAAGAGTGGGCATTAAATTCTAAGTACAGATTTGCATGCATGCTTTGCTGTTAAGCACCTGCATAAAGAGATAATTTAACCTCTGGATGGATGGAGTATGGAATTACTTCCTGTTTTCCAGACAGATTTTTGCAATGATCTTTCTGTTTTACGTGCATTCAGTTAGAATATTTCAATCTGGAATATATAGTCTTTAGGCCAAGAATTACAAAAATATGCTTGTGTGCTCATATCTCAGTGGATCTTTGTTGACCAAGCATCTTTTTAAAAAAAGGCCTTTATTTTCCACCATGAATATGAATACTTTGTGTTCAATTTTTTACTCAAAATTCTTAGTATTCTTAAATTTGTATAGAAATGAAGCTTGGAAAAATCTGGTTTATATATAGCCATATGAACATTGAAGTCGGCCTGTTAAAATAATGCTGTCCATTTCAAGTGCTTGATAAAAATGTCACAAAATAGAGCTATACAAGGTGTTTTGGCAGCTGCTGCAGTAGTATTGTGTACTGTTATCTAGTGTATCTATTTACTTTTCAGATTCACTGAGATTTGCTGTCAAATTAAGTTTTTGCTCTTTGAGGACTTTTAAAATAGCATGGTCCAGCACACAGTTTTATTGCCAGCTTGTCTCAGTATTATTATTATATTTATATTATTGTTATTATTATTATTATTATTATTACTATTACTATTATTACTATTATTACTATTATTACTATTATTACTATTATTATTACTATTATTATTATTAAATGAAACTTATTATTGGCTTATGTCTTTTATTCTCTTTTCCTCTGATGCTGCCTTTTTGGACAAAGTTCAAAGAAAAACAGGTACAGATTTGGGACAATACAGGACTGCTGAACACAATAGATTCAGAGGTGCTGATGAATAAATTAACCTCAGTAGGGAGTGATTTAGTCAAACTATGGCAACCTTTGCAATCCTCTCTACTAGTACTGGGTAACAATCATTAGAAACTGACCCAAATATTACCAGAATGAGAAAACACAGAGGAGTGAGCTCATGAGGTAATAATTAATGCACTAGGCACAGCCAGTGAAAATATCTCGCTGGCTCTAGGGTGTACTCAAGCACAACTGTAGATGCAATCAGTAGCTGCTGCAGTTATCAGGGAAGGTGGAGAGGGAACATTCCTTGCTGAAATTCACAAAATTGTTTGGGACAATGACTGATATGGAGAGGAAACTTCAGTTTTAGTGGGTGTTAGTCAATTTCAGCTATAACCCTGTGACTAGTATAGTGACAGCCTTTGTTTTAACTATACACAATGCCTCAGTAGACCTAATACATCCAATAGTCCCCTTAGGATTAAACCATTCTGAACACAGGATGTGAGCACAAGAAATTGAAAGAAAATGGCAAACCATTAATCTAGAGCCCTGTACTGTGAGAAGACAACTAGGATACATATGTGAAAGGACATTAGAAAGTGACAAAGACACTTGTTTGGATACGGACCAAAGTATTTGTCACTTTGAGACACATCCAGGCAAACAGAAAACTTCACTTGTGTATACAAGACAAGATTGTGTCTGTCTAAAGACAGCATGCCCCATCATAAAGATAGACAGCCAAATTATAGATGAGACTTGATTCAATTTATGTGTTTGCAATTTTGTTAGAATCAAAAGATGTGATTTTTCCTATCGTGCACCTGTAATATCACATCAGTATATAAAGGCTAACCACTGTGCAGAAGATACTGCCAGTGCCCATAAGAATGAATGACTTTAGTTGCTTAACTGATGAAACATCACGAATTGAGAGAAATCTTAAAAGAAATTAGAGATAGAGAGAAAAAGACGATACACCATGACACAGAGACCATCAAAGGGGTTTTTGAAAGGTTTGAGAAACATTTGTCTCATCATTGGTGAGATGTGCTTTTTGAGTAGTCTCCAACAGCAATCAGTATACTAAATGCCTTAGTCCACCCTATAATTGTGTTGCTTATTTTAATTAGCATAAGTTTAGTGTTATACTGAGAAAAAGAATTTACTCATTTCAAAGAAGTGGGGAAAATGAGACACTAATTTTGAAAATTTTCAAAAATCTAAAGTTATAGTTAAAAATAGATGTTGCTGAATTAGCTGAAATTAATAGATAAGCTTTGCTGAAATCAATTAAAACTTAGAGGATGGTTAAGAGAAACCAAATTTAAGATAAGCTACCCCAGATCTAATAACTCATTGCTTGTCAACTTTATGTTTGTGTAAGCTGTGCTTGTAATGAAAAACAGAGAAACTAATCAATACCCCAGGAACACAAAACAATTGCAAACCTCCTGTTTTCAGAAACCTAGCCCTGGAAAACAGGAAACTATAGGTCCTCCCAAAGAAAAGTTGAAAGTTTAGAACAAGGAAGACTAATTTTACTTCCTCCTTTTAGTAACCACTCCTCACAAAAGGACCACCGACTCATTTCAGAGAACAAACTTGAGACACTAATTTTGAAGACCTTAGAAAAACTATGTATATTGCTGACTTAGCTGGAAAGATAAGCTTTGCGGAAATCAGTTAAAACTTAGAGGATGGTTAAAGAGAAACCGGATTTTAGATAAGTTATCCCGGATTAAATCACTCATTGCTTGTCAACTCTGTGTTTGTGTAAAGCTTCCTTGCAGAAGCTAATCAATACCCCAGGAATGCAAAACAGTTGCAAACCTCCTGTTTTCAGAAACAACCTATTGAAATAGGCCTGGAAAACAGGAAACAGGGAGTCCTACCAAGGATCCATGAATCATGACACAGCAAAAGGTTGAAAGGTTAGAACGAGGAAGACTAATTTTACTTCTTCATTTCTAGTGACCCCTCCCCAGAATAGACCCCCCCCCGACTCATTTCAGGGAACAAACTGCGCATGCTTAATAGCCTTTTTGTTAATTAGCATACGAAGCGGAGAAGAGGAGGTGACAACGGTATGAATATGCATTTGTATTTTGTGTATTCAACACTATTGTGGATAAAAGGCTTTGTAATCACCTATGATCTTTGTAGCGCTCATTAGGGAGATATCCCAGCGCTGCCCGGCGTCGTAATAAACATACACTTTCTAACTTTAACAGTTAGGGAGTCTTTTGTCCGTCACAGTTGGGTATCGATATTAGATCGATATTCATATTTTAGTAAATCATTTGGCGACCACGGCAGGACGCTGCTCTCTCTGGCTGAGGGGCCATCGGGGTCTGGGACCCCTCTGGGCGCCCACCCAGAATTTTCTGACACCCCGGGGAGAGACCAGATCTGCCAAAGCTACGGACAAAAAGGTATGTTTAATAAATATTGGAAAAGGTACCTTTAAGTACAGGCAGCTTATAAGTCATAAAGAGACGTCTTATGCAAAGCAGAGGCCTGATTGGGTTTGGTAAGCTCCGCGGAGGTTGGTATTGGTGGTTATTTGTTGTTATTGATAGTTACTTGTGTTTTAAGTAAGAGCTGGTAACTCTACAGCTGTAACCAGGTGTCTCGAGGTGAGACAGAGGCGGCAGAAAGCCGCAGGTCTGGTATTGTTGTTTAGGAGCAATTTTGGCTCCAGATTTGTGTCCCGAAGTGGGACAGAAGCGGCAGAGAGCCGCAGGTCTGGTGTTTTCGTTGTACGGGAGCAATTGTGGCTCCAAGTTTGTGTCCCAAGGTGGGACAGACGTGGCAGAGAGACGCAGGTCTGGTATCTTCGTTGTACGGGAGCAATTGTGGCTCCAGCTTTAGTTGCGATTTAAAAGCAGCTTGGTAGATTGTGGTTTGTGAATTCTGGGTCGCGAGTGGTCCCAGACCAGGTCGCAGGGGACTGTAATTGGGGTCCCGGCGCGTCGGCTGCAATTGTACATTCAGGCAGTAAAATTATTGGTGTGCCATATGTGTCGTGGTTTGCAAGGGTTTGTGTTGCAAGAATTTGAAATCTGTGTGCTTTTGGAGCGTGTCATTAGTGTGTGATAAGTGTTTGAAGTTTGTGCCTGTTTAATCTGTGAAAGAATTTTAAAACCCCCGCCTGATCAGCGGAGGGATATCTGTGTTAGCGTTTGAGAAAGTGGAAGTGTTTGGAGTGCTTGTACCGTGTTTAGAGTGTGTGCCAGGAGAAGTGCGGTGTGTGAGTTTTGTTTGTGTGGCTAGCAGCGGAATTTTAACCAGTGTATTAAGTAAAAACAGTTGTGAGTAAATAAGCTGTTTATTTTGCGTGTAAAAGGACGGGTGGTGTGGAGTTACGCCCGGTATCGCCTTGGTAACCGGCGGAAGGATTCAAGTTTTGTAGTCCCTGACTGTTTTTTCCAGCCCCGTTCCGACCCCCTAAAGGTTTAATGGGGGGGGGCTTGTCTCCACTGTGAAAGAACATACTTAATTTTTGTGAGGCTTTGAGATTGCCGGTGTGTGTGTGGAGTAGTATTTTAATTAAGATCCCTGTCCCAGGGTAGTGCGGCACAGTGAGGGGCCGGGGTGGCCCCGCTTCTTTCTTGCTGAGGGGTTTGTGCTGTGTCCCGTTTGAGTTCTCTGATATTTGGAATTGCTAATATCTGGCCGAAGCCCGGTTAGTATTTTGCAAAAGTCCCCATCCGTACCCAGATTATAGCTCGACAGGAATTGTGTTAGGTTTTAACTGTATGCTTGCTGCGGTGCGTGAAACTGCTTGCAATTTTTTTGAGTGCAGTTTAGCTGCAATATAGCCAATGTAGAGTATAACAGAAGACTTTGATAACAATTTGTGATCAGCAGTTTAAGCAAGGAAGAGGGGACAAGTGTGTGTGTTGTCAATTTGTTTGATTGTGTTGTGTTGTTTCCTTTCAAGATTAAAATAAAACGGAGTTTTCCCCTCCCGTGGTGTGTATGCATGTAAACCCTGCTTCTCTCTTCGGTAAAAGTATATGCCCAGAAGCAGGAGGTATAGGGAGCGGGAGCCCAGTTCAGAGAAGTCTCCCTGCCCTAGAGAGGGTTGTAACTGCAACCCGGGGCTTGTGTTTCGTTGTGTGGTTTGGTAAGAGCTGTGGGTTCAAAAGGTGTTTAAGTAAAAGTATCTATAACATCAAGGACCCGAAAGGCAAACCAGAGAGGTCATACAAGTACTTCTAAGATAAGCAATGACCTCTGATGAAGAGATAAAACTGATTAACGTTCCCTTTTCCTCGATTAATTTAGAGATTTGGGAAAAGAGTGCTAAGGGCTATCGAAGTGATCCAATAAGAGTTGCTGAGAAAATGAAGTTTATGATTAAGCAGCATTTACCTGATTGGGCAGACTTCCAACTGCTGCTTGATGCCTTAACAGAAACTGAGAAGCAATTAGTTTTGAAAGTAGCTAAAGATTTAGCCTAGGATGATTGTAGAACACACAGGAAGATGTTAAAGAGGTATTTCCGCTTCAAGACCAGGCTGAGATCCTAGTAATGGTGAGGGGTTGGGACGGTTAAAGAAATACCAGGAACTGATAGTAAAAAGGCTGGAAAGGGCAGTCCCCAAAACCATAAACTGGTCAGCCTTATATGCTATCAAACAGGGCCCCTCTCAGACACCTTCTGAATTCCTAGATCACCTGTGAGACGCAATACACCGACACTCCCCTGGATCCTGGATGAAGAGATGCAGCAATTAATAAATTTATTTTCAGGGCAGTCTACAGGAGACATCAGGTAGAAGCTCCAGAAGATCCGGGGTCTAAACAGCCGGAATTCAGAAACTTTACTGGATGAAGCCTGGAGAACTTTTAGTAACCGGGGAGAAAGATATAAACAAGAGATGATGTATGTGCATTTTGCAAGAAATTTAGTCACTGGAAAAACCAGTGTCCAGAATTAAGAAGGGGTGATGAACATGGAAAAGGTGATCCGAAAGGAAAAAGTGGTTGCTCATGTAAAGGGGGACTAAAGGGGACCAGAGTGGCCTACCCTAGGGGACCCTCTAGTTACAGTCAAACTGGAGAAAGTAAAATTTTCTATAGATGCAGGGGCAACATTTTCAGTGTTGAATAAGGCCCTAATACCTGTAACCAATGACTATGTTCTGGTAAAAGGGGTGACTGGCCAATCTGAAAAAGCTAATTTTTGCAAACCATTGAAGTATAAATTCAGAAAACAGTAGAGAATTCACTGACTTTTATACATGCCTAAAGCTCCATCTGCACTTTTGGGCAGAGATCTGTTAGAGCAGCTGGAGACAAAAATAATATTTAAGAATGGGGAAATTATTTTGGAGGTAAAAGATCTACAATATGTAGAACTGTTAGGTTTAATGTTGATAACCAAAGAAATTGAAGTTGCAAATGAAGAGGAAGATTTTAGGAAAATACTAGATCAAATATTTCCTGGGGTGTGGGCTTCTGATACACCAGGAAGGGCAAAGAACGCACTACCAGTACAGATCAGACAGCCAGTAAGGGTTAAACTATACCCCCTAAGAAGATTTAAGGGCTGTTAACAAAGTAACTGAGGACTTGTACCCCTTAGTTGCCAATCCTTATACCCTGTTAACCTGTGTAACACATGAATTAACCTGTTTTACCATTTTAGATTTAAAGATGCTTTCTTTTGCCTGCCTCTCCATGAAGCCAGCTGGAAAATTTTTAAATCTAGATGTAAAACTCAGCTCACATGGTGCATATTACCCTAGAAGTATGAGAACTCGCCCACTACCTTTGGGGAGCAGCTTGCAAACGATCTGGAGTCCTGGGAACCTCCTCCAGGAGAAGGACAGCTCCTCCAGTATGTAGATGACTTCTTAATAGCCACCCAGACCCAGGAACAATGCATGGATTGGACAGTAAGCCTCCTAAACTTTCTGGGCCTGCAAGGGTACCGAGTATCCCTAAAGAAGGCTCAGATAGTAAAGCAGACAGTCAATTACCTAGGCTATGAAGTGAGTGCTGGACAAAGACCCTTAGGGCAAGGTCGCAAGGAGGCAATATGCCAGACCCCAAAGCCTCAGACAGTGAAAGAACTGAGAACCTTTCTAGGCATGACAGGGTGGTGCAGACTGTGGATTTATAATTATAGAAGGAAGCAGAGATAAACCTCTGTATGCCTTGACAGTCAATTACCTAGCCTATGAAGTGAGTGCTGGACAGAGGACAAAAGAAGCAACTCGAGTCTTCAACCAGCTAAAGAAGACCCTCATGTCAGCACCAGCTTTAGGACTTCCTGACATGAGTAAGCCATTCTTTTTGTTTTCTCACGAGAAGCAAACAATCGCTTTAGGAATACTAGCACAAAATCTGGGCCCGTACCAAAGGGTAGTGGCCTACCTCTCCAAACAGCTGGACACAGCAGCTAAGGGGTGCCTGGGGTCTCTCAGAGCCATTGCAGCAGTAGCAGTGAACATCCAAGAGGCACGCAAGTTCACCCTAGGCCAGAAGATGACTGTGCTAAGTGTCCCACACAGTGTCTACAGTCCTAGAAGCAAAAGGGGGGCATTGGCTCTCCCCACAGAGATTCCTGAAGTACCAAGCTATACTGGTAGAACAAGATGATATTGAGACTGTGGTAACTAACATTGTGAACCCAGCTTCCTTCCTCAGTGGAAGTATGGGAGAACCAGTGATCCATGATTGCCTGGAGACCATCGAAGCCACCTACTCCAGTCGCCCAGATCTGAAGGATACCCCATTAGAGGATGCTGAGACCTGGTTCACTGATGGGATGTCATCAGTGGAAAGAGGCATGCTGGGTATGCAGTTACCACAAGCAGAGAGGTAATAGAGTCTGGACCATTACCAACAAATACCTCTGCGCAGAAGGCTGAGATAATTGCCTTAATTCAAGCCCTAGAGCTGGTAGGAGGAAAAGAAATTAACATCTATACGGACTCAAGGTATGCATTTGGGGTAGTTCATGCACACGGAGCCATTTGGAAAGAGAGAGGACTGTTGAACTCACAAAAGAAGAATATTAGCCGTCATGCACATTAAAATGCACCAAAAAAAGTGAGCTCTAAATTAATATGCTGGAGGAAAGGGGGGCAAAAGAAGCAGCAAAAGGTGAGATACCTGATGAGATAACTGAGGCAGCATTGATTCCAGATAGAAAAATTTCTATTGAAGGTAAACCAATATACAATAAAAAGGATAAGAAACTTATTAAGGTGGAAAAAGCAAGTTATAACCAGGAGGGATGGGCTGTAACAGAAGAAGAGAAACTTGTAGTACCCCCCTATTTGTTGTGGTCATTAGTACAGAAGGAACATAAGAAAATGGGGAATAGATGCCCTGTATAACCATTTGAAAGAAAGAATCATAGCCAAGAAATTACAGGGCACAGTGATACAAGTAACTCATCGGTGTAGCCTTTGCCTCCAAACTAACCCTAAAAATACCCCAAAGCCTAAAGTGAGACAAATTGAGAAAGGCTGTGGACCTGGGCAACAATGGCAAATTGATTTTACAGAACTGCCCAGAAAGGGAGGGTACTGTTACCTATTGGTGTTAACTGATACCTTTTCAGGATGGCCAGAAGCCTTTCGTGCCAAGACAGCTAAGGCCCGAGGAGTGACTAAAGCACTGTTGCAAGAAATAATACCACGATTTGGAGTTCCAGCCACCATAGAAATATGTGGCTGGAGCTCAAAACAGAGAACTAGATGGGTCAGTACATAATATACAAGCTAGAGATTATGTGTACGTTAAGTCTTTTGCAGAAAAGGCCTTGGAAACACAGTAGGAAAGACCATTCCAGGTGCTCCTCACTACCATCACTGCAATCAAGATCAAAGAACAGAAGGCCTGGATTCACCATCCCCGAGTGAAGAAAGCCCCAGACGAAATTTGGAAGGTCACACCAGGCAATAACAAACTGAAGCTCACTTGGAACCACGAATAAATGGACTAATAGTTATTATAGATATTATGTAGAAGGCTGTAACTATTGTAGTAATTACCTTAGCCATAACAAGAGTTAATGCAATACCACGTAGGTATAATGTGACTAGGATATACTGGTGCCAAAGAAGAGCTTATTACCCTTACTCTCGTAAGGCTTTAAACAAGATGCTAAAAGTCACGAATGCAAGCTTGTGGGAAGGAAGAAATGTTTAGGGATGTAAGTATGCATTCGTACAGGATGGGTTCCACGAGGCTTACACAATGCCTCAGTAGACCTAATACATCCAATAGTCCCCTTAAGATTAAACCATGAGGTAACTGTATTATACCCTTCTGAACACAAGATGTAGGCACAGAAATTGAGGGAAAATAGCAAACCATTTATCTAGAGTCCTGAAATGTGACAGGACAAGGTTGTGTCTAAGGACAGCATGCCCCATCATAAAGATAGACAACCAAATTATGCCTTAGTCCACCCTGTTGCTTATTTTAGTTAGCATAAGTCTGGTGTTATCTGTTATAATACTTGTTTAGAATTAGAAGATGCTACGATGAGTAGCAGCTTTAACATCACTATAAAAGGCATATAGCTTAGTCCTGAGAGATACTAGCTGTACAACTTAGATAGATGAAGGAGATTCTGCATATTGAGTAAAAGAATTTACTCATTTCAAAGAAGAAGTGGGGAAAATGAGACACTAATTTTGAAGACCTTAGAAAAACTATGTATATTGCTGACTTAGCTGGAAAGATAAGCTTTGCGGAAATCAGTTAAAACTTAGAGGATGGTTAAAGAGAAACCGGATTTTAGATAAGTTATCCCGGATTAAATCACTCATTGCTTGTCAACTCTGTGTTTGTGTAAAGCTTCCTTGCAGAAGCTAATCAATACCCCAGGAATGCAAAACAGTTGCAAACCTCCTGTTTTCAGAAACAACCTATTGAAATAGGCCTGGAAAACAGGAAACAGGGAGTCCTACCAAGGATCCATGAATCATGACACAGCAAAAGGTTGAAAGGTTAGAACGAGGAAGACTAATTTTACTTTTTCATTTCTAGTGACCCCTCCCCAGAATAGACCCCCGACTCATTTCAGGGAACAAACTGCGCATGCTTAATAGCCTTTTTATTAATTAGCATACGAAGCGGAGAAGAGGAGGTGACAACGGTATGAATATGCATTTGTATTTTGTGTATTCAACACTATTGTGGATAAAAGGCTTTGTAATCACCTATGATCTTTGTAGCGCTCATTAGGGAGATATCCCAGCGCTGCCCAGTGCTGTAATAAACATACACTTTCTAACTTAAGCTGTTAGAGAGTCTTTTGTCCGTCACAGTTGGGTATCGATATTCATATTTTAGTAAATCAAAACTGAGCATGCTTAATAGCCTTTTTGTCAATTAGCATACGAAATGGAGAAGAGGTGACAAGGGTATGAATATGCATTTGTATTTTGTGTATTCAACACTTTTGTGGATAAAAGGCTTTGTGATTACCTGTGATCTTCATAGTGTGCATTAGGGAAATATCCCAGAGCTGTCCAGTGTCGCAATAAAACTTCCCCTTTCTAACTTAAACTGTTAGAGAGTCTTTGTCTGTCACAGTTAGGTATCAATATTAGATCGATATTCATATTTTAATAAATCAGAGATACTCAATTACCTCCCTTTGAACTGATGTTTGGGATACTCACCCAGTTAATTCTCAACCTAGTGGGGAGTGGAGATAAGTGATGTGTATTTAAACCAGTATGTGGCCAGAATACTGTCTCTCGTGAAGTCTCTGACAAGAAGCTCAGCTGGCACAGACCCTACCTTTGGACTTTGCTCTTCATAACATTCAGCCAGGAGATTGGGTCCTAATTAAAAAGTGGGAAGAAGCACCACTGGTGGCAAAGTGGCATGGACCATACCAGGTCCACCAGGACCACAGAAACAGCCATCAAGACAGCTGAACACAGGTGTACCCATCATACCCGGGTCAAGATCTCTAAAGCCCCAGAGATTTGGACTTCTCAGCTGGAAGAAAAAGATGGGAAATCTCAGCTCTCTGCAGAGGTGGACCAGATCAGTAGCCCCAGATATTAGTGGGCTAGTATGAACTGTCGTTATCTACTTTATGTTGTTTCTCTGTATTTACTTGCCAGACCTGGTGTAGGGACCAGATGTGGAAAAGTTGAGGGGAGGGGGGGGTTCAAATGTTAATTTTTATACCATTCCGGGTGCTTAAAAAAAAAAGTAATGATAACTATCGTTTGTAAAGACAAATTGAGAAATGAGGAGAGGTTGATAGGAAAGATGTGTGCTAATGTCTTTACAAACAATTCGATAGGTGAGGGTATGGGTGTTAACATCTTTGAAATGGGTCTTAATGTCTCTACCAACTTAAAGCCCCAGGTTTGTTACAGAACCCACAGAACCCAGACAGTTTGACTCCTGAAATAGACAAATGGGTCGGTACAAGCCCGAGTTTCTGAACTTTGGAGGAAAATGACAGGTTTAAGGGGGGGAATATGCGGTAAGTGGTTCAGGAAGGCTGTACCTTCCTAGTACCTCAGACAATGCGGAAAGGAAGAGGGCAACATGCAGCCGGGACTTTAGGATAAAAGGAGACTGTGTCCTCTGGGACCTTGAGAAAGACCCCAGACTTTCTGAACTAGTGAACTCTAACTGCTTTAGTGTACTCTCTCCCTTTATTCGAATAAAGTTGTAGGACTTCTCTGTCTCCTTTGTGGACACTGGCTTTTCACAGCGTGGATTTTCTGCACACGAGCAATTATGCACACAAGCAATTTCAGAAAATAAATGATCAAACAGTAGTTACAAATGTGATGCTGCTCAAAGTGACTAGGAAACTGTACAGGAAATGCAGTTCTAAACCTGTTAGGGCTTCATTATGTTAGGAACAATCCTCAGAAGAGAAACCCAAGGCACAGCGTTTAACAAAATGGCTTGCCTAAGGTAATCATTATAGGGAAACAAGGAAGATGAAATGAGTTTTGGGGTTTTTTTTTAAGTTGTATAAAGGCAATCATGAGGCGAAGATGGATGGATGGATGCTGTTGACAGTGTGGACTTATTTGGACTGATGCTGGCAGGTTGGGGAGCAAGTACAAAGCATGCTTCTAAGCTGCTTTACATGGCACACGGAAGCTTTATGAGTAGATATTAGGCACATAAAGCTATTACATTAAAACTTCAAGACAGCTCAGTCACCATCTGGTGCCAAATAGGCGCACGTGTGTGTTTTTAAGTCAGGGACAGGGCCATGAGGACAGGCTCGCACAGGCGGCTCGCAGCTGGGAGGAACATCTGGCCCAGGCTAAAGCGAGCAGGGAGGCAGCCCTTAGGGAGTAGGGGCGCCCATCTTTTCCCAGCCCCGCCCAGATGCCGTGAAGGGCGGAGGACAAACCGCGGCAGAGCTTCTGCCCCCGCCTTCTCCGTGAGCCGGGCCTGTCGTGATGCCACGGCGAGCTGCACAGGCGCTGCAACTACCAGTGTTTGTTATATCCGGCCGGCGCCTTTACTCTTTCTCTCCGCCCCCTCCTTTCCGCCCGCCTGCCCTTTCGAAGCCGCCACGGTCGGTGCTGCTATCGCCGCCGTCGCTGCTGTGCGCGCCCTCACTGCCCCCTGTGCGCTGTCCGGCAGCGTCTCCGGTATCTCCGGCTGCCCCATGAAGCGATGGCAGCGGCCAACTTCAGCAAGGTTCAGATAGGGATCTACGTGGAGATCAAGCGCAGCGATGGTCAGTGGGGCAGGGGCGGCCGGATGAGGCAGGGGCGGCGGGAGGGGGTCAGTTCGACGAAGTGGCCGAGTGCCGTCGCCCCGGTGCGTGGAGCGGGGAGGGGGGGGAGCGGGTAGGAGGCTGCCTGCGGGGCCTATTGTGTGCGCGGGGCTGGGAAGTAGCTGGGCCTGGTGCGCGCTGCGGTTGTCAGGGGAGCGCTCGCGCTTTGCGGTGAAGGGCGGTTGCACGGGTCGTGAGCGGCGGCGGCGGCGGCTACCGCCGGGGGCGGGGAGGCTGCAGCAGGCCGGGGAGGCGACGGAGGGGCGCGGCAGTGGGTTAAGGGGCTGAAATGGTGGGGAAAAGGGGGGTGCGAGAGGGATGAAGCAGGGATGGAAGGAGCTCATGGGGGAGGAGAAAACGGGACAAGTTTGGGGTGAGCTATGAGACATGCGGGGTGGCTGTGGATGGGGTTGAGGTGATTTGGGGGAAAGAGGGGTGTGGGTGGGACGAAAGCATGGGGAGGTTTTGGCAGTAGGTGGGAGGGGATGAAGTGATGGAAGGAGGAAAGGCTTTCAATGTAAAGTAACGACTTCTTGTTTGCTTTGGCGTTTGAGCCATGTTCTGAAAAAATGACAACAGTCTGCTCTGACAGAAATGCCTTTAGATGCTTTCATAATTTGACAAAAAAAGCTTGGTATTATTATTCCAGTTGTTCCTTATGATTAAAATACACAAAGAGTATTTGCTATTTATGCCCATGAATTGTTTTTTCTCTGTTGGGGATCCAGCGTTTCTCATCTTGCCCAGTATCTCTTGATGGGACGATGTATGTTGCTGACTAAAAATACACATAAATAAAGGAAGTGTGTGTGTTAGGTTTAGGGTACTAATTTATCATATTCGTCTGGAACGAGAACTGAAATGGGAAGTTCACTGGCTGAATCAATGACAAGTCATTTGCGACTTCCGGTCTTCAATTTGAGTGGGAATATGTAATCTGTTAATCTGTTGTAGAGCTTGTCAGTGAAGAAAGCCGACTTGTTCTTCACACTCCGGACTGCAATACACAGAGGGGAGGGAATGCCTCTGTGAGATCTATGACACCTACTAAACAGGGGTGGGGTTCTGCTGGGATTTTCTGGAAAGTCTTTTTTTCTTTTCTTTTTTTTTTCTCCTCTCCTGGATTCAGGAGCTTGCTAAAGAATAAGCAGATGTTTTTAAGGGAAGAAAGACCTGGAGGTCAAAGGCACTGAAGTTAGTGTGGTCATAAGACAGGAAACGAGCATCCAACAAGCTTTATGCAGCTTGTCTATTCATATCCCATATTGCAGTTCAACCCTACAATAAAATAATAGTTGGTGTTACCTGGACACTATATTAAACCTAAGCCCTTAATTTGTGCTTAATGGCTTGTATGTCACGTGAAGGATCTCATTGGTCTGGCAGTTATTTACATAACTCCTGCAGATCTTTGTCTGAGGTTTCAGAAAACCTCACTGTAGCAACTTGTAAAACTTTTTCTGAGGCTTGTGTGAACTAATAAATGTTGCTGTTTGTTTTGTATGCCTTTGGAAAATAAGGCATGAGAAAGCTTTGCTTGTTCCCCCCCCCCTTCCCCCTGGGTTCTACTGTCCATAATGTCAGAAGTGAGGACAGTAACTCTTGAACATAACAATCCTTATTTTCAGTACTGTTAATGGTTTACATATTTTGCTGTATCACTTACATATGTGATGTAGCACATTAAATATATTATGCATCAGTAATATAGTAGGGAGATGCCTTCACAGCAATTGCTCAAACTATAGAATTTTGAGCATTTGTATTAATTTGGCCCTTGTGAGCAACTAGACTGCAGTGTCATACCAGAGTTAGAGTCCTGGTTATTGTTTACTCGTTTTTCATTGCGACTGGAGGTGGAGATGCTCCATTATGACTCCGGCTACTCCTCTGTTCTGGTATGTGGAAGGGAGCATTTTAAGAAATATATCAAAGGACAGACAGCACTAGATTGCATTTAGGTTGCATTGCCTTTCAGGAGGTAGGTTTCTGACCTGAACTGTGGTTGCACAGGCAATCAAGATTGATCTATCTGCTTCTGACAGGGGGAAGGTCTTGTTTCCTGTGAGCTGTGTTGTTTCTACAAACTCTCCCATCCAGTGTGGCCAATTGTCATGGTTTAACCCCAGCCAGCCACCAAGCCCCATGCAGCCACTTGCTCACTCTCCCCCCAGTAGGATCAGGGGGAGAATAGTAAGGGTAAAAGTGAGAGAACTCGTGGGTTGAGATAAAGACAGTTAAATAGGAAAAGCAAAAGACACAAACACAAGCAAACCAAGGAATTAATTCACCACTTCCCATGAGCAGGCAGGTGTTCAGCCATCTCCAGGAAAGCAGGAATACATCACATGTAGCAGTTTTTTGGGAAGACAAATGCCATAACTTCAAATGTCCTCCTCCTCCTTCTTTCCCTCATTGTATATACTGAGCATGATGTCATATGGTCTGGAATATCCCTTTGGTCAGTTGGGGTCAGCTGTCTCAGCTGTCTCCTCCCAACCTCCCATGCACTTCCCAGCCCCTTCCCCAGCATGGCAGTATAAAAAGCAGCAAAGACCTTGGCTCTGTGTAAGCCCTGCTCAGGAATTAAAAAAACATTTATATTATCAACCCTGTGTTCAGCACAAGTCCAAAACATAGCCCCATACCAGCCACTGGGAAGAAAACTAACTCTACCCCAGCCAAAACCAACACAGCAATGGGTTTTTTTTTTCTTCTCTGATTTAATACATTACTTGATGATTTGATTCACTAAAGACAGTAGAAAACTTTTGGATGTGCTAGTTTTCTACAGGATTAGTGAGCTCAAATGACTCAGAGGGATCTGCGACCTCAAAACTATCAGTGTATAGGAAATGCATGGACAAGGTGAAGAATATGATCTTGTTCAGTAACTGTGAGCTACCTGAATCTGCTCTACCCAAAACTACATTCTAGGTAGAATCAGGGCTGTGTATCATACCAACTACCCTAGGATGAAAGCATGATAAAATAATTTAAAAAATTTTTGGAGAAAATGGTGTGTTGGTCTGGGCTTTTTTTCACATTTCCTTGTCTGTACGGAGTCCTTTTTAAAAATTAAAATTGTTTTGAGATGTAAGTATAATAATTCTTTAAAACTTTCTTATTTACCTGTTTATTTGCTGAATCCAGAGAAGAATAAACTTTCAGTATCTTAGTTGGGTCATTTGAAAAAGTATGATTTTTTTCTCATCTCCCCACCAGTTATGCTAAACACATTTTCTGAACACAGAGCTTGATTTTCAGCCATCTCGACCGCCGCTGCACCACCAACTCCCAGAGAGAGCGCCGGCGGAGGCAACTCTTCCTCTGGCCGCAGCGGCGGTTTTCGCAAATGCAGAGGGGGGTGGGGCTGTCGTCCCGCAAGTGGTGGCTCCGCGGCCACCGGCTGCGGTGATCCCGACTCCAAACCAGACCCCCCCATCGAGGTGGAAGTGCGGCGGAACATCCGAAAGCTGCGTTAGCGAAGCCTGGAGGCCGTGCTGCACCACTCAGGCCAATGGGGAGGGAACCGAAAATCCCACCAGCCGGATCCCTGAGCCGCGGTCCCCGGCCAGGGGCGGCTGCGGTAGCTGGTTGGCCGCTTAAAACTCCGCCGATTGTGCTTCCGCGGGGGGAGCCCTGTCTCTAGGTATAAGTTCATAACTAATTTTAATCCAACAGAGTCCCAGAATAACTTTGTAAAATAAGATGATGGTTCTACATCTGGAAAATGCTTGTGAGCATATTTTAAGAGGTCTTTTAAATCATTATTTGGGACTTCATAACCATTACTTATTATCAAAGATTTTAAATGGTCATATATCTGTTTTTGCTCTTTAGAGCTATTATTACCCATAATAATTTTCTCCAGAGCTCACCTATGGAAAAATCGTAGGCGAGGTTCTCATGAGCCCATTCCAGTTTCACAAGTGCCCTGGTTTTCTACTTCCTTTCAGCAGTAGTTTGGGTCTCAGTTATCCTTCCTTTCAGGATTGCTTTCTTCTTTCCCGGGATTCAGTTCTCTAATCCTCTGGAGACTCTCGACCAGCTTCAACCACTGCTAAAACACGGGCACCATTTGCTGCTGAGAGGTCTGGGTGTCTTCATTGAAGACAAAGGCAATGGGTAGTTGTAAAAGTAAAGTCTTTTATTGCATGGCTAAATCAGTCCTATGAAGGCAAAGTTATTAGAGTCCGTAGCAGTATGCAGAAGCCTTGTAACATAAAGTCTCTAAGTCCTAAGCAGAAGCAGCAGCCACAGCAGCAGTAGAGGCCTCAGTAATCTGTGTCCCATGAGCATCTTATCAGTAGCAGTCGAAGCAGTAGCAACAGCAGCACCGGTGCTTTTGTGAGTCCTGTGTGTGTGTGTTCTCAGAGTAGTACATTTTTATTCTATTTTTAGACAATTAGGTACTTACACAAATTTTCTATAGTCTTGCTGGGCCAACCCTAAGTTAAGATTGATGTGCAACAATATTCGTAATTCTTACACAAATTCTACATATATAATTCTATCTGTTCTATCTAGCAAGGCTACATTATTTTTGTTATGACTAGAATTTAACTAACTTTGCAAAAGGCAATGTTTCTGAACTTTAAACTAGGCCTTAGGGCTTCTCTTGCTAGCTTGCATTTCTACCTCATGTCTGTGTGGATTTATGTATTTTTAGATTTTCTGAAGGTTCTAATTCAATCCTCACATTTCTGGGCCCTCCTGGGCCTGTGTGGATTTGGCCCAGGGGAATTCATATTCCAACAGGTAGGAGCTTACAAAGCAGTTCTAGTGGCAGATGGGAATTGCTGGTATGTGTGAGGTCAGTGCTGCTGTTCTCTGCTGCTTCCTGCCACCCACAGGACTCTGCCAGTGTTGGTGCTGCTGTCTTGGGTCCCTGTTCTGATTGGGGGGGAAGAAAAAAAATGGACTCTCAAGCACTAATAAGTGGTGGCCTGACCCTGGACTGGGTCCAGCTTCATGCTACTGAAGGTGTTGCAAATTTCACTCTGAAATAGTTTTTGATTGTGAAATGCAGTTTTCCAAGTTGATACTGTTGTGAGTTGAGAAACCTGTCCAAAACAACCCCCTCTTTCGGAGGCCAGAGAGAAACAAAAAACCTCAAAGCTCTGCCTTGAGTAAGAGCTACAAAGCAAGAGAGAGTGTTGCTTGGGCAACTCTGACTTTTAAAAGCCTGGGGAACCCCCCAGCCCCTGCCCTGCCATTCTGTTTTCCAGCTGCAGGGTCTTAAAGAGACTAACTATTCTGGGCACAGATAGATATGGAATACAATAACCTATTGGGTTACCCAGGACAAAAGCCTATAGCCTACTATAGTGTTCCAAATAAGGAGATAGGTGGTTGACATGATTTTCCTACAACTTTGAGCTCTGTAAAGAGACACTTTGGATTCTATAAGTGCTTAGACAGTACTGTGACTGATACCCTGTGTCCTAGGTTACAATGTAAAATTGTGCCCAAAGTATGTATTCTATCCCCATGAGCCGTTGGATCCAAGGTGGGGCAGTGTTTTCCTTATCTTCTGTTAACGAGCCTAACAATGCCTTGCCCATGACTCAGAGATAACTTCCTCCGGGAGTTATCTCTGTTTAATGGGCCATCAAGGATCCACTGCATGACTCATAGAATGAGATCATCCCCATTGTGAGATGCTCCACCCAGGGGGAGGAGCCAAGCATTCCCACCTGGATAAATCCAGGGTTTGGGACAACACAAGCAGCTTTTATCCACTGGACTTCCAGAGGAGACAAGAGCTACCAGACGTTTCTACAGGAATCACTGCTTCGACAAGACCATCTCATCTGGACTGCCACTACCACCCTAACTAACAGGGTGTCAGGTTGTATTCTGACTCTGTCAGTGGGTTTTTTTTGTACTATTACTTTTATTTTCTTTTACTTTATTTTCATCTTATTAAATTGTGTTTCTGACTTGGGGTCCTTCACTGGTTTTGCTTTCAAACCAGCCCATATTTTTGGTGTCCAACGTGGGGCAGGAGGTACTGAGAAAAGTCAGAATTACAATTTTGGGAAAAAGACACCTGTTCACTATGATGCTCAGCATGTTTACATGTGTCTTGTACCTAGCTCTCTATATCTTGCTGCACATAGTGCAGTATCTGCAGATCTTAATATTCTGGTGTAAACCAGGGTACAGCACTAAAATTGCTTTATTGGTCTATTATGTCTATTGCATGATAACCTCCAAGGCAATGAGCACAATTCGGAATATGTACTCAATTTTGTTGTCTTGTCCCGGTCTAGGATGCTTTGTTTGGGGTCTCAACAATCTCACCCAGCCACAGTGGGGAGGGGTAAAGAATAATTTTTTCCCATCTTTCAGGTCTGATACAGCAGTTTTTGAAAATATTGAGTTCTCTCTGGATACCAAGGATAGCATAATGTTGTTGTTAGTGCTGCTTTGTCTTCTCTGCACAGCCCGCACCATGCTTAGAAACAAAACACTCCATGATGTAATGCAGCGTCTTCTTGAGGCAGAAGAGAAAAGAACCAAATGCACAGCAACAGCCTTCGTGTCCACACAGATTGTCACAGAGGAGAAAGGAAGCAAAAGCCAGGCAACAGTGTCCAAGTCTACACAGACTGTCACAGAAGAAATAGAAGTCAAAAGCCAGGCAACAGTGTCCGAGTCTACGCAGACTGTCACAGAAGAAATAGAAGCCAAAAGCCAGGCAACAGTGTCCGAGTCTACACAGACTGTCACAGAGGAAATAGAAGCTAAAAGCAAGGCAACAGTGTCCGCATCTACACAGACTGCCACAGAAGAGAAAGAAGCACCAAGCAAAGCCACAATGTCTGTGTCTGTGCAGGTTGTCACAGAGGAGAAAGAAGCCAAAAATGCCAGCATTTCCACACAAACCATCACTGAATTGGAACAACCTAAACCAGTAGCAGTTGCTCCTGTTCAGAAGAAGAAAGCAAAGAGCAAATCAGTCCGCATAGTGACTGACGACGATGCACCAGGACCTTCGCACCCAGCAGAAGAGGCAGAGCCAGAGATCATCACTCGCTCTCTGTCCCTGGGTGAGCTGCGTGACCTCCGGAGGGAATTCACCCGCCAGACAAATGAATCCGTCCTGACCTGGCTGCTCCGTATCTGGGACGCTGCAGCCAATGACACCATTCTGGATGGAAGTGAGGCCAGGCAACTGGGATCGCTGTCCCGGGATGTGGTCATTGACCAGGGGATCGGGAGAACCCAAGAAACTCTCAGCCTCTGGCGACGACTGCTAACAAGAGTGAAGGACAGATACCTTTGTAAAGAAGATCTCCAGGTGCACCAAGGAAAGTGGAGCACAATGGAACAAGGTATCCGATGCCTGAGGGAATTGGCTGTGCTAGAGATCATTTTCTCAGAGGACGAGAGATTTCCTAAAAGCCCAGATGAAGTCCAGTGCACATCGCAGATGTGGTTGAGATTTGCACGGCTTGGACCAGAGATGTACTCCCGTTACCTGGCAACACTGCAATGGAGGGCAGGCGAGGACAGGGTGGGTGTCTTGGTAAATAAACTAAGAATTTATGAGGACACTGTCACCGCCCCATTTCGTACCCATGTCTCATCCTTGGAAACAAGGCTGGCTGAGCAAATCCGAAGCTTGATTAAAGAAGAAATTTACCACGTCTCGCCAGAACCAACAAGAGTCTCTGCCATTAGGAGCAGGCGTCCCCCAGCCAGGGAGAGAACATACACTCCATGAGGTAACCTCTGGTCTTTTCTTCGGGAGCATGGAGAAGACATGAGGAAGTGGGATGGAAAACCCACCTCCTCCTTAGCAGCCCGGGTACGTGAACTGAAAAGAGAGACCCCTACCACAAGAAGTTCATCTAGAGTCAATGCTGCTCCAGTCTCTCGAGCACAAAACTCCAGACGGGATAGGAATGATGATATGACTGGTCCTCTCGAAGGAACCTCAGGAACATATTTACAGGAAGAGAGGAGCGTGTACCATGACCAGGAATAGGGGGGCCCTGCCTCTAGCCAGGTAGAGGAAAGGGACAATCGGATCTATTGGACTGTGTGGATCCAATGGCCTGGCACATCTGACCCACAAGAGTATACGGCTTTAATTGACACTAGTTCTCAATGCACCCTGATGCCATCAAGGTATGTAGGGACAGAATCTGTTTCTATTTCTGGAGTGACAGGAGGGTCCCAGCAGCTGACTGTAGTGGAGGCCGAAGTGAGTTTAACCGGGAACGGATGGCAAAAACACCCCATTGTGACTGGCCCAGAGGCCCCATGCATCCTCGGCATAGACTATCTGAGAAATGGATATTTCAAAGACCCAAAAGGATATCGTTGGGCTTTTGGGATAGCTGCTGTAGAGACAGAAGGCATCAGACAACTGAATACCTTGCCTGGTCTCTCAGATGACCCCTCTGCTGTGGGACTGCTAAGAGTTGAAGAGCAACAGGTACCAGTCGCCACAGCAACAGTGCACTGTCGGCAATACCGCACCGACAGAGACTCTGTGATTCCTATCCATGAGATGATTCGTAAACTGGAGAGCCAAGGGGTGGTCAGCAAGGCTCGTTCACCTTTCAACAGCCCTATATGGCCAGTGCGTAAGTCCAGTGGAGAATGGAGACTGACTGTGGATTACCGTGGTCTAAATGAGGTCAAGCCACCACTGAGTGCTGCTGTGCCAGACATGCTGGAGCTTCAGTACGAGCTAGAGTCTAAGGCAGCAAAGTGGTACGCGACCATCGACATTGCCAATGCCTTCTTCTCCATTCCTTTGGCAGCAGAGTGCAGGCCTCAGTTTGCTTTCACCTGGAGGGGTGTGCAGTATACCTGGAACCAACTGCCCCAGGGGTGGAAGCACAGTCCCACAATCTGCCATGGACTGATCCAGACTGCATTGGAAAAAGGCGAGGCTCCTGAACATCTCCAGTATATTAATGACATTATTGTGTGGGGGAACACAGAAGGGAAAGTCTTCAAGAAAGGAGAAAAGATTGTCCAGATTCTACTAAAAGCTGGTTTTGCGATTAAGCGAAGTAAGGTTAAGGGGCCGGCTCGAGAAATCCAGTTCCTGGGAGTCAAGTGGCAAGATGGTCGTCGCCAGATACCCACAGAGGTAATCAACAAGATCACCGCGATGTCTCCACCAACCAGCAAAAAGGAAACACAAGCTTTCCTAGGCGCCATAGGCTTTTGGAAAATGCACATTCCTGAGTATAGTCAGATTGTGAGTCCTCTCTACCTGGTTACCCGCAAGAAGAACGATTTCCACTGGGGCCCTGAACAGCAGCAAGCCTTTGCCCAGATCAAGCAGGAGATCGCTCATGCAGTAGCCCTTGGCCCAGTGAGGACAAGACCAGATGTGAAGAATGTGCTCTAATCAGCAGCCGGGAACAATGGCCTGTCCTGGAGCCTTTGGCAGAAGGTGCCTGGTGAGACTCGGGGTCGACCACTGGGATTCTGGAGTCGAAGCTACAGAGGGTCTGAAGCCAACTACACTCCCACGGAGAAAGAAATCTTGGCCGCCTATGAAGGAGTTCAAGCCGCCTCAGAAGTAATTGGCACTGAAGCACAGCTGCTTCTGGCACCCCGACTGCCGGTGCTGGGGTGGATGTTCAAGGGAAAGGTGCCTTCCACGCATCATGCCACCGACACTACTTGGAGCAAATGGATTGCCCTCATTACACAGCGCGCCCGTATTGGAAACCCAAATTGCCCTGGATCTGGAAGTTATAACGAACTGGCCTGAAGTGAGACTTTTGGATTATCCTCTGAAGAAGAAGAGGAGCAAGTGACACGTGCCAAGGAGGCCCCACCATGTAACGACTACCGGAGACTGAAAGACAATATGCCCTCTTCACTGATGGTTCCTGCCGAATTATAGGCGCTGACTGGAAATGGAAAGCTGCAGTATGGAGCCCCACACGACGAGTGCACAAGCTACCGAGGGACAAGGTGGATCGAGTCAGATGACAGAGCTTAAAGCTGTCCAGCTGGCTTGGATATTGCTGAACGAGAGAAGTGGCCGAGGCTCTATCTCTACACCGACTCATGGATAGTAGCCAATGCCCTGTGGGGATGGCTGAATCGCTGGAAAAAGGCCAACGGCAGTGCAGAGGGAAACCCATCTGGGCTGCTGAGATTTGGCAGGACACTGCCACCCGAGTAGAGAAGCTAACCGTGAAGGTTCGACACGTAGATGCACACGTACCCAAGAGTCGGGCTAATGAGGAGCATCGCAACAATGAGCAGGTAGACAAAGCTGCCAAGGTGAAAGTATCACAGGTGGATCTAGACTGGCAGCACAAGGGAGAATTATCCTAGCTCGTTGGGCCCATGATGCCTCTGGTCATCAGGGAAGAGATGCAACATACCGATGGCCCGTGACCGAGGGGTGGACCTTACTAGGACAGCATCTCACAAGTCATCCATGACTGTGAGACCTGCGCTGCAATCAAACAGGCAAGCGGGGAAGCCTCTGGCTACGGAGACGATGGTTGAAGTACAGGTATGGGGAAGCCTGGCAAATTGACTACATCACCCTTCCCCAGACCCGCCAAGGCAAGCGTATGTGCTGACCATGGTAGAAGCAACCACAGGGTGGCTGGAGACCTATCCTGTGCCTCATGCTACTGCCCGGAATACCATCCTGGGCCCGAAAAGCAAGTCCTGTGGAGACACGGCACCCCGGAGAGAATTGAGTCAGATAATGGAACACATTTAAGAACAGCCTATAAACACCTGGGCCAAAGAACATAGTATGAATGGATATATCACATCCCTTATCATGCACCACCGCCGGGAAAGTTGAATGGTGCAATGGACTATTAAAGACTACCCTGAAGGCACTTGGCGGAGGGACTTCAAGAATTGGGACATAAACTTAGCCAAAGCCACCTGGATGGTCAACACCCGAGGTTCCATCAATCGAGCTGGTCCTGCCCAGTCTGAACCCTTGCACACAGTGGATGGAGATAAAGTCCCTGTGGTACACATGAAAGGGATTTAGGAAAGACTGTTTGGATTAATCCCACCTCAGGCAAAGGCAGACCCATCCGTGGGATTGTTTTTGCTCAAGGACCTGGTTATACTTGGTGGGTAATGCAAAAAGATGGAGAAACC